>OX637348.1:16003933-16384747 GCA_951799405.1 Agapetus fuscipes
AAAACGTGTGATTTATCATTCCCTTCGATTATCTAATCTAACCTAAGTTGTAAAAATAAATTATATTTAGGTTTCATATTGAATTCATGCCCACAAGCCGACACATATGTATAAGGTCGCGCTTTTACATCCTGCATATAAGCTTAAACATTCAAACCCAAAACTCAAATAAACATATGCCCTGCAGTTGTATTGGCAGGTGAACCAAATTTGTACAGCATAGGTGATCAACCTCATACTCACCTATTAACCAAGTAACTTTTTGAGTTTGTTTATTTTTTGGGGTGAAATTTTTTGTATTGTTTTCCTTTCAAGCCTTTTATTTTCCATTGAAAAAAGGAAAGCTTTATTTGGAGCAATCCGATAAATAAATTCGATAAATTTTAGCACTATTTACAATTTTTATTTGACTCTACACATAAAATATACTTATTTATTTTCATCTGAACAGGGCTGAAAGTCTCATCACCACGGTAATTCTTACCTACCGAATATCACTAATATTGTATGAAGCCTAATCAGCTGATCGCTTGCGGCCATCTTGGATTGACAGGTCTTCATACCCCCATACAAGGTTGACATTTGAAATTAAAAAATGGTTCCAATTCTGACAATGCGCATGCGCACATGTTTATTTTAACACGGTTACCGGTTGCATAATGTAACATTATGCAACGGGTGTAGAAATGTATGGCATTGTGATTGCGTTAGCCATTTTGTAATAAGTAAATTACCAAATGGGAGTAGAAAAAATTATAAAGATAGGTACCTTGTCACCAAAGGTCCATTCAGCTTTACAGCAACTGGGTCTTGTTCGACAAATAAGCTTGAAGAAGGCTCTTGAGTTGTGACTCATACAAAAACAGCGTGCACCAAATAAATTATCCTGATATTATAATTATTATTAGTAAGTTGTCACCACTGCAATTGTCGTAAAATAGCGGCAGTCATGATTGAAAATCCATTATTTAGTCAATACAAGAAGCTGAATTTCAAAGAAGTTGCGCAAACAAGAAAGAAAAATAAAGCAATGTACCATTCACAAAAATTAACTTGGTTTTTTGCCTTTACCAGGAATCAACCCCATTTTCTGTGATGAGTCAAAAGCGTCAACCACCGGACTACCGACCGGCTAAAAGATACATACGAAAAATATATAAGTAGTAATTCCGCGTTGTTACGAAATTATTTATTATGTTTATTAACTGCGCCATAAACTAAAACATTTTTCTTATTCTCCCAGCCCAGGGCGCCGAAATGAATGGTCTTCTTTCTTGGAATAGATGAGCCATCATTTGTAAGGCACACGGCTAGGGACAGGGCTGCATTAAAGGCGGTTAAAGTGGTGGGACTGAACCAGGGCCCCCACAGAAATAGAGGAATATTATATTCAAAGGAAATTTTATTTAGACATGGAGGCCCCAAGAATATCACACATGAAATTTTCTTAAGCTTGAACATTTATGGAGTGAAAATTTATTATCTTTATGTACGTTAAAAATAACATATTTATGAAGAAAAAAAAATAGAAAGTGTAAAAAGAAAACTATGTTTTCTGCATTTAAAAGTTATTTTTTATTAATTTTACCAGGTTTTGTAAACCGACCCGGAAAAATCTTTTATTCTATTTTTTAATAGTTTTGGTCAAATCCTGTGCGGGAGACTCCCTAGATTCGAGAGACTCTAGGGGTCTATGACACTTGTTGTAGTGCCGCAGAGGTGTACGAGCTTGGTCGTCGCTACAAAGCGCCAATACTCAAGCAAGACCCAGTTGCTGTAAGGCTGGATGGACCTTTTAGTGACCGGTCATTGGTAAAGGTTTTATGAATTTTTCAACCCAGCGAAGAGCAAATTTGAAAATAGAAATGGTATATTTTTTGTGCTCCGCCGGGAATCGAACCCACAACCTTCCCATTCAGAGTCCGCAGTGTTACCACTGAGCTACGGACCGGTCAAACTTATCAGCACTTATCACACTTATCAGCAAATGAAATATATTTGTTTATAGAAAAATATTAAGAACTATAGATTTTTTGTTTCATTTTTTTCTTCAACTTTCAGTCTTTATTTTTAAGAATTAATTAAAAATAAGAATGAATTTTCGCAGTATTATTACACAAACCATTAAAAAAATGAACATAATATGAAATATGAAAAAAATATAAAGCGTGTTGAAACATTGAAAATTTGCATAATAGTTAAAAAAAAATACTACCAATCAAAACATGGTATACAAATCACTACTTTTCACTGAAAACGTCGTAGGTAGGTACTTTAGTTCTCAGATTTGTTTCGGTTCATAAAATGGGGGAAAAATGTGGGATTGGAGGCCCCATGTTTTTTCTCAGCACCAGGGCCCCCGTTGGGCGTAATCCTGACCTGGTTAGGAGCTGAGAGCTTGCACCTGAGAAGTGATGGGCGCGTTGTTAAAAAGCAATTGCAATCTGACACAATGAGAGGGCGGCCATCTTGAAAGCGCAGCAAGCTTTCCAATAGACTAGAACAACGATTTATAATGGAAGATTAACCAATGCTGCCAATTTCATCACATCAACCTCAAACTTATTTCTTCGATGCTGTTATTTGTTGGATTATCCACATTTTTCAGTTTTATATCTCGACAGCCCTCTGGCAATTTATCTGAGGGTTTGTAAGGTTTCAGCTGAAATTACGGTCGTTTGAACTATAAATACCTTAAAGGTAAAACTGAATATAAGGGGCCGTCCATAAATTACGTCATCGATTTTGGCCGATTTTCGACCCCCCCTCCCCTTACAATCATCCTATAGTCATTATCTAATGACCCCCCCTCCCCCTCTTGCTGTAATAATGGATGAGCTTAATAATTAATAATGTTATATTCCTTACATAGTATTTTGAATATTTTGTAGAAATTGGTATTTACAAGAACGACGT
Organism: Agapetus fuscipes; assembly: GCA_951799405.1. Lineage (NCBI taxonomy): Eukaryota > Metazoa > Arthropoda > Insecta > Trichoptera > Glossosomatidae > Agapetus > Agapetus fuscipes. Next base: position 16,006,850 of record OX637348.1, read on the forward strand.
CACTTTTGGTACTCCTACATCATTTGCCATCATCCGCAGACCAGATTCTCCCCCCCCCCTTAATGCGAATGACGTAATATATGGACAGCCCCTAAGTGGCATATTAAGCTAACATGGGTTTCTCAGATAAATGCACCTTTTCTCATATTTTCTACGAGAGAAAACACTAAAAAAGTTTAGAAGTTTTTCATGAGCACTTCCTTATAATTAGTTCACTTACTATGAGAAGTTACAACGAATTAAATGTTTTATCCGCGACTTCTCAAATCAGTGAATCAGCATTATTGTATTCGTTGACTTTGGTATGAGGTTGACCACCCATACCTACTGTAAAAAAATGTTCACTTTGCCAATACCCCCCCTGTTCCAGGGAAGGTCGGCAAAAGTTGCAGGAATTATGTTCATTTGAAGTTTGAATTTTAATTTGTAAGTACACATTTAGCATTTGTAGCGTGAACTTACACGTGTTTGTTTGCGGGCATGCATTTGATGTGAGCTTTGAATGTTATGACAACTTTGCAACTTAGATGAGACTGCTATAAAGGAACAATGTACTTGATGTATCTCACTCTATTTCTGAAGCTTCAGAGACGCAGCTTTCTGATTTATTTTAAAGTTCCTGCGCTGCTGTACTTGTTGCCATTCTCTACGTAACTTGATAAACACCCTCTGGTGTAGGGTTGAGCTTTGTCCATGTACAATATAGTGTGGAGTCGAAACTATTTTGACGCAAGTAGACACTCTATCTGTTACAACGTACCTCAACACAAATCTTCGTTAGTTAGAAAGAGGATAATGATACTCCGAGTGTCATCACACTGCCAACAGGAAAAAGGTACCCTTGTTATATATTTTTTTGCATTGTTATCAGTTTCAGGAAGCTTAAGACACATTTGTTTAATATAAGCTTCAACACATAAATGCGCCCTTGGGGTGGCTAGTGCCACTAAACGGCGCTGAAAAAAATTGCCTAATTATTATTATTATTAATAGAATGTCATATCTGCGCGAAAAACGTGCGCACGCGTTGCAATGAATAATTGGGAAGGTGAATTTTTCAATTTGATTTATTCAATTTTTATTCCTTGACTGATAGGTTGGTATGCGGCTGACCACCCATACTGTAAAAAATGGTTCACTTTGCCAATGTCACCCCTGCTTCAGGGAAGGTCGGCAAGAGTTGCAGGGCTTATGTTCATTTGAGATTGGGATTTTTTATATTGTAGGTCCACTTGCGGCATGTGTAAGCGCGAAATTATGCGTGTCTGCTTGTGGGAATGCATTTAATATGAATCTCAAATGGTACATATCTTTGCAGCTTAGATTTAGTTTTAGATTTAGATAGAAAAATGACGCAATGAACATAAACGCATAATTTGCGTAAGGCCGGCCTTTTTACCTCTGAAAATAAATAGGTTCCACTCGTCACATGCGACCCCTTCAGGGAAAACGCGACAAGAAGTTGCACTAAATGTGTAGCTTAGTAGCAGGCGCGTGCATACGGTATAGGCAAATACATTTCAGATTAGGTAGGTAAATATTTTCTCCCATTCCTTTAAATTAACTCATTTTAAAATGACTGAAGTGCTAACGATGGCTTCAATTGAACTTTTAAATTTTGAATTTTAAAACTGAATACCGAGCCTTAATGGTTATATTGCCTACCTATTAGGCGCATGCGCCTGTATAGGATGCACGCCCCTGCTTAGTAGCGTGTAGCGTAGCGTATAACTGCATAATTATATAATTATTAATAATTATTATTAGGCAAGAGTTGCAGGACTTATGTTCATTTGAGATTGGGTTTTTTTATATTGTAGGTCCACATGCGGCATGTGTAAGCGCGAAATTATGCGTGTCTGCTTGTGAGAATGCATTTAATATGAATTTCAAATGATACATATCTTTGCAGCTCAGATTTAGATTAGATTTAGATTGGGTGTCGAAACAAAATATAAAGAAAGCAAGAAAACATAGGATTTTTCATAGTTATTAATCAATTTTTGTGTTTGACAGGTCCGGTTGACAAGTAAGTTAAAGCCAGTTTCATCTCCACTCAAAAAATAAGTGTCTGATTCTGTCTATGCCTCCGGAGGCGCGCACAAGTTAGTCAGAAATGAAAGAAAACAATCTGTGTGGAGACTGCAGGCATTGTGCAACAGGGAAGCGCAAACTTTCCCGCCTCTAGGATCCACAGCTATACTATTTATCCACAAATATCCTGAGTTCACTAGTTCGCTACTTCGCTAAGCTACTCAATATTATATACGAGTACGTTAACTCCCTGCTGCGTTTTTCCCGAAGGGGTTGCATGTGGCGAATGGAAACTATTGTTATTTAGATTTTGGGCAGTAACTTTGTGAAAGCACATTTTAATTAATTAAAATACTTTTTTAACTTTGTTACAATTCACTTGAGTTTTGTGTTTTTTAAAAAATTAAAAAATTAAACTCAAGTGAATTGTAACAAAGGAAACTATTGTTGTTTTTAGAAGGTTCTATTCAATCAAAACTGCGGTTCATTAAGTTTACACAATCTATTTCCTCAGTTTCGGTTCTGACAGAGTTTTTTTTAACATTTGAACAGTACGACGGTTGATTTATATATGGTCCTCTAGGTGATTCTGGTCCTAATTTATACGGATCATTAAGCTCAGTCGGCAGGGTGCTTGCATTCGTCTGAAATGATTTCCCGTTTCCGTGTTTATTTCAAACCTAAAATAAAATACCGGCAAGGTTTACTCTGCATTCACAGAAAATGAGTATCAGCTTATTTGGGAGCTGGGAAACCTACTTGTAAAAATAAATAGGTTGCACTCGCCACATGCGAATCCTTTGAGGAAAACGCGGCAAAAAGTTACAGCATATATTTTTCATTAGCCGTACTCGTATGTTCTGTTTTAGGTATGTGATGTTTGGTCCTTGTGTTGTTTTGTCATTGTGATATATTTATTATGTTTTTTTTTTATCATTGTGATGTAATCTCATATGATGTAAAGCCATGTGACGTTATGTCATGTGTCACTGTAACGTTCTGTCATGAAACCCTTGTCCACACATAGATACTCTTCAAGATTTCATTCTTTTTTTTTAACCCATTCATTCCGTACCTACTCTATCATTTAAAGTTTTTCGTCTCATTCTTCACAGGTTCTTCGTCTCCTCCGTACATATTTAATTAATTTCACTTTAATTACAATTATTTTTCAACCTACACGGGGGTCGCGTTTTCCGAAATATTGGAAAACACTGTACTACACAATAGCGTTTACCGAAAAATGTATGAAAAGCAAACGATCAGTAGAGGCGTTGTTGTCTATTGTATAGATTTTTTGGTAAAACGCGCAGGTGGAGTTGGAACGCATGCTTTATGCTGGAGGTTCTCCCTGCATTGTTATTGCTATGGGGAATCCTGTCGAGATAAAATATTGCATTACAAGACGACAGTGAAGCTCTCAAACCTCAAGAGTTGAACAGTTCGAAAACATTCGGAATCTGAAGCATATTTTGAGAATGGATCCCTTGAGTTATATGGTTGGTATGACGCTGACCACCTATTTTTTGTAAAAAAAATGGTTCATTTTGCCAATGTCACCCTTGAATGAATGGAATCTACAGAGTGGAAACAAGAGAAGAGCGTGCATGAAAAGAGTGATGAAACTAGATGAGATGAAAGAAGTATGCAAGGACAGGTCAAGTGGAGACACTCGTGTGGAGGTACCGGCCACCCCTAGAGGAATGGCGGCAGGATACAAGACAAGACAAGAACCAATGCTTTAGGGAAGGTCGGCAAGACGTCCCTTTAGTGTTTGTTTGTCTTATCTCCATCAGATTTCACATGAGCAATGTTTATTTATGTGTACTGGACCAATATGTGGCTTATGAAAATTGGAAATTCATTTAAAAAATATTTAAAGCATCTTTCACATTATCGTGCATTACGTTTTATTTTTAGCTCAGATTGTGTGGAATGTGATTTTTAAGTCAATATCATTGCAAGGTTATCTTTGAATCAAATGGTGGATAAGCTAATAAGCACTGCGGGAACGAAGAGTTGCAGGGCTAATGTTCATTTGAGGTTGGGTTTTTATGTTTTAAGTCTATTATTAGATTATTAGATTTATTAAATGTGGGAATCGAACCCTATCTATCTATAATCTAAGCTGCAAAGATATGTTAATATTTAAGGCTCATATTCAATGCATGCCCACAGACAGGCGCATGTAGGTTCGCGCCTACACATTCTGCATGCGTGCATACAAATAAACAAAACCTCACATGAACATAAACCTTGCAACTCCTGCCGCTTTTCCCTGAAACCGGGGTGGCATTGGCAAAAGTGAACCGATTTTTACAGCACGGGGGGTCAGCCTCATACCAACCTATCAGTCTGTATTGAATTAAAGAGGTATGGCTCTTTGGTATTGAACTATCCATGATCGGAGAGGGCCCTTGAGGTGTGACACACACAAAAACGGCGCTCTCTTATCATTTGTAATTTAAAATAAATTAGCCTGATATTATTATTATTATAGAGGGCTTTGTTTTTACATTTGATGCCACGTTTTTTTTCTAGAATTTTTATTTCAGAAGACGTCCACCGTGGTATAATACGACATGTAAATCATTTGACGAGTACTGAGGTAAGAAGTAGTACATATTTTTAGCGTTGCAGTTTGTGAAGACGCTGAAGGGAAAAATAACAAGGCAGCGATAGCTTCCAGCGCCAGGAGACAGATGGCGTTGCCCTCAGCGCCTCAGTAGGTACACGGCGCAGCAAATTCAAAATAAATGGAACGCTGCGCCACAAACAGCTTAGCGAGCGCTTATTTGGAAATGAGAAACGTCAAAAAAAAGGACGAAATTTTAAAAATTGCCTTTCTTTGGACTCTATATCCTGAACCTGTCGTTTTATAAAATAAAATATCTCTTAAAATTAATGGTTAGTAAAAAGTGACGGTAATGAAAAAAACAGGCGTGTTTATTGATTATTTATCTAAATTATAGAGGTTAAAAAATATATACAACTTAAAAAGTGTTACGACAAAAAAATATTTTAAAAACTTCGTGTTTTTCACATTTTTTTATGTGCTATATTTTGGTAATACCTATCTTTTTTCTTTTTAATTACAGAATTGTACATTATCTAGTCTCACAAGAAACCAATTTTTGATTATGTGAATAGTTTCTGGGAAAATATGGCAAAGCTCAAAAAATTCAGCTTTGAAAGTAGGTACCTACTTAAGTAATTGTGCAAAAAAAATTCACAACAAATATTTTCTACAATTAATATCAGTATGACTGTGTATTTCTTAGTTATGTTTTATAAAAAACATAAAATTGTTAGTGCCATCTTTGAATTACGAGTATCAACTAAATGCTGTAAGCTATCAAAATTTCCCTGATTATCGGGAATTTACTATGGGTGACGTCACATAGCCGAGGGATATTTTGAATGTTCGGACCTCATTAAACATTGAGCGTTAAAAAATTGTACAACCAAAATGTTGAAATAATAAAATAAAAAAATGTCTGGTATTATTCAGGTGTTGAAGGGGGAATAAATCTGAATAATATATGCCGAGATTTCCTCAGGACCTCTCCCACACACACATGGCTGTACGCATTGAGCTATAATATAGAGGAGCAGAAACTAGCTTACGGCATTGATACCTACATACTTTGAGACAGAGTTGTCCTCAGTCTTGTCAAAAACAACAATTTTAATATCATGTTCTTACATGTACAATGGTGGTCACCTCTGGTGTGCCACAGGGTTCGCACTTGGGTCCCCTATTGTTTTTAATATTTATGAATGATCTTGGCGCGAATCTCGCTTGCAGTTATCTGATGTACGCTGACGACCTAAAATTATTCATTCCGGTAAAAGACATGGGCGACTGCCATAAATTGCAGACTGACTTGAGTGCTTTGACTGCTTGGTGCTCTACTAACAACATGCTGTTGAATACAAGTAAGTGTTATTCTATCACGTTCACCCGTAATAGAAAGGTTACAAAATATGACTATAAAATCAACAGCGTGTGCATTGACAGGGTCACCGCGATCAAGGACTTAGGCATCACACTCGATGCAGAACTTACGTTTAGGAAACATTACGAAATCATTACACAGAAATCATATAGGACTCTGGGTTTCATCTTCAGAATTACGAAACCCTTCAAAAACCCAAGTAGCCTGATAGCATTGTATTACTCATTAGTCCGTAGCATACTCGAGTACCAGTCCTTTATATGGTCACCCCACTATGCCGTTCATAAAGATAACATTGAACGTGTTCAAAAGTGTTTCACGAGGGTACTCTCTTACAGAGCAGGTTTAGGAAGGGGAAAAGCTTACCCTGAGCGACTTCGTCACTTTAAGATGGATACGTTGTATGATAGGCGCAATATTGCTGAACTTGTATATCTTTGTAAGCTCATACGTGGAGATTTGCACACAACAGATATTGAAAGTTTGCATTTTCATGGAAATGTACGATTAAGAAATAGCGAAACGTTTAGAATCAGGAAATACAATTCCAACGTTGGTCATTTTCGACCTATTGATCGAATGATGAGGTCCTACAATGCTTTAGAGAGAGTTCTTCCCGATATTGATATATTTTCCAGTTCAATTGAATCACTTAAAACTGCGATAAGGGGTAATTTTTGTCGAGATTGATAATTTTAAATTTATATTATATCCTATTAATGAATCATACCTAAGCTAATCTTTAAACAACCCTAAATCATGGTTTGAATATTCTATTCTATTCTATTTTTGTTTATATTTGTAAACAATTTTCATGTATGTTTTTATTTCTGTTTGCATGGCTGACATCGTGTTCAGTATTCTTATTTTTATTTATTAAATGCCTGAAATTTCAACGCAAGCATTTTATAGACATTGCCGGTGACGTTTTATGAATCTGATGCATTGTGCGTGTGTGCGTTGGTTATCGCTGTACAGCATTGTATGCTGTATATGTGCGTTGAAGCTCAGCGCCCCGGCATAGTGTATTTACCTATTCCAACTCATAATACCTACTCCCGCTAATTTAATTATTGTTAAAATAAGATTATGCGATAGGCACCTATTATTGGAGCATTGGAGATACTTATGTATTTGTATTATTGTGTTTTTTTTGTGTATGTGCTACTCCTTTGTTCTGTTGGTGTCTTTAAGAATAAATAAATAAATAAATAAATAAATGTACTAATCTAATCTAATCTAATCTAATCTAAGTTGCAAAGATATGTTACATTGGAGATTCACATTACATGCATTTCACAACCAGACACGTACAAATTCGCGCTTGCACATGCCGCATGTGAACCTACAACACAAACACCAAATCTCAAACGGACATACACCCTGCAAATCTTGCCGTTCTTCCCTGACACAGTACAATCCTTGCTTTTTCCATTGTTTTTCGACACTTAATAGTTACACATGCTATAATGTCTTAAAGTAACGCCTTCTACGTTTAAAAATTGACCAAATTACCGATCAAACGATTTAAAACGCGTGCGCAACATTTCTACATTCGTCTGAGTTTTTTTGTAGGTACACATGGAAATGCAACTGTGAAGTTTTTTTTTCTCTTTCCTACGAAGGACCATTTTCAGTTGATACAGATTTTTAATGTCTATTTTCGTTGAAATAATTTCTAGTCCCCAGATAACATAAGCCAATGACTACAGTGTACGGGGGGCATAAGTATGCGGCAGTGTGCGCGCTGGTATTCCCAAGGCCGGCATCGGTCGGGATATTTATGCTTCCCCCAGGATATTACGCAGAAGATCGATGGTCATCCCATTCCCTCCCACTCCTGTCTGCCGCCGCGGTCTCCTCAACAGGTCCCACAAAAACATGTGCACAAAGGGCGAGGGGCCAGATATGAAAGAGAGGGTAAACATAACTTAGGGAATGTGTATGAAACATTGGGTAGACTTGCTCTTTTTTTCTGGAGAATATTGAAATAAATAAAACCGCAACATTAAAGGAAAAACTGAATTAGTGCTGATATTTTGTTGTTGCTTGGTAAGGACCTTAGTCACACAGACATGTGATGTTTGTCTATCAAGAAAAATACTTTATCACCACCGCAAAAACGCAACTAAGCTATACATATAGTGTAACTTTTTGCCTGCGTTATCCCCGAAGGGCTCGTATGTGGCGGTTCGGGACCTACTTATTTTCATGGGTAAGGGGGCTGCCTCACACCAACCACTTTCAGTTGTGTTCAAGTGGGGATTTCCCAGCTCCCGAGGGGGCTGGTTCTCATTTCTTGTGAAGGCTAAGTAAACCTTGAGATCGAACCCTTGCTCTCGGCATGGAATGCAAGTATTCTACCAATTGAGCTATCGACCTTTTTACGAGCTTGGTCGTCGTCGCTACAAAGCGCCAATTCTCAAGCAAGACCCAGTTGCTGTAAGGTTGGATGGACCTTTGGTAACATTAAAGGTAAAAAACTGAATAAGTGCTTATTCACTGATTTGATCAATTTTATTGGAAGTAACTTCTCATAGTAAGTGAACTAATTATATAAGAAATACTTATGACAAATTTATAAATTACAGGATTTTCCTACTTATTTTTTTGTGTTTTCTCTCGTGGAAAACAGGAAAAAGGTGCACTTATCTGACAAACCCATGTTAGCTTAATATGCCACTTAAGGTATCGAGATAGTACTTTCTGAGGAAAATCATGATATATAAATAATACTATTAAGTGAAGTGGGAAGACCCAGATCAAACTGGTTCATAGGGCATGAAAATTGAAAAGAAAACTATTAGAAAAATCGAGAAGGATGGATGACAACTAGAAATTAACGGACAGTCTTGACAGGTAAGAGAAAGGAGGATGCGATTAACAAAAGAGTGGTGAAGTGGTTGACATAGATGATCTAAGAGAAGTGGTGCATTGGCTCACCTCTTGCGTGATCTGCGACTCTTCCTCGTAGCTCAGCGCCACCACAGCCAGCATCAGGTTGATGAGGTAGAAGGAGCCGAAGAACACCACCACCGTGAAGAAGGAGACGCTCATGGGGCCGCAGGACGACAGCACCTGGAGACAAGGGATACATCATCAATGGGGAAAACATTACCTAGAAATCTGAAGTGTCGGTGGAAAGAAAATGCTGATTGCCATAGTAGCATAAAAGGTCTTATTTGAAGACTATAGGAGAAAACAAGGGATGTCAGCAAAAATAAAAATAAAAGTCCAGAAGAAAAAAGGTAAAATCTAGTGGCATCTGTGTGTATTTGAAGCCCTGCAAAATTTGTAATGCAACAACAGTCGCTATCACAGTTTATGGCGGTATCTACGGTTCTTTGTGATAGGCAATAGCCATGATTTCAAATTTTGATTTACTCATAATTTTCAAAATGCCTGCTTAAAGTGGCGCTAGGCTGGTCACGTCGCAAGGCAGGACCATGACAGGTGGCCGAAAAGGATCGTCCAGTGGCGGCCCAGGATGCCCAAGCGGGGAGTGGGGAGACCCCAACTGAGGTGGCTGGACGACATCAAGAGAACTGCAGGCAGTGGATGGCTGAATACGGCAGCCGATAGACAGGAATAGAGAGAATTGGAGGAGGCCTACGTCTGAGAAAGGCTGAGAAAGAAGAAGTAGGAAAGTAAAAATGAACTCGGAACAAGCTAAGTCTGTATGATATTTTGTTATACGAAGCTTTTAAATCTTTTTCACTGCTTATTTTCTTTGCGCGTGTATGGGTTGGCAACAATGAGCGCGGTAGGTAGGTATTATAATTTTGTCATATTGCGTGATGAACAACAGCCTACAAGGAAAACACTCTGTTTGTGGGTTTTTTGTTGGCAACACTGTGAACAAAAGTATTAATAATAAGAATATAAGGGCGGCTACATACTCTAAAATTTTATTTTTATAAATTTAATTTTTTTAAATCTTAAAACATGAGTAAAATAAGGTCGGAACATTATGAAATCAGAACTTTTTTCTCGGCGAGCAAACGTCAGTCTTGTATGAAGTTTTAGCAACCAATAACAAAATATTTGGATGCATTTTCCCTAACAACCCGGCTGGGTGCCGACCTCATTTTGAAATAATTTATCGAACACGATATATTATTCATTGATTTTCCTGTTTTACAATAATCTATAATCTTAGTTGCAAAGAAAACATTTCAGATTCATATTAAATACATGCCCACAAACAGACATGTGTTAGTTCGCGCTTATACATGTAGGCACAATAATAAATTTACTACGAGATGAAGCTCTACGCCAGAGGCTCCCAAAGTCTGCTGCGTCGTAGACCCTTACAGATTTTTTCGTTTTTTGCAGTCCCGCCAGAAACATCAGTTCACTTAATCTCATCTTATCTAATCCAAGTTGCAAATACATTATCAGCATTTTAAGTTCATATTAAGTGCATGCCCACAAACAGCCAGGTGTAAGTTCTCGCTTTTAAATGCTGCATGTTTATTCATAATTCAAAAATCAAACCTCAAATGAACATTAGCACTGCAACGCTTGCCGACCTTTCCTGAAACAGGGGTGACATTGGCAAAGTGAACATTTTTTTACAGTATGGGTGGTCAGCCTCATACCGACCTATAAATCAAGGAACCTGTAAAAAGAAAAAAAGGTTACACTCGCCACATGCGACCCCTCCGGGTGAAACGCGGTAAGAAGTTACACTATATGTGTAGCTTAGAAACGTAAACGAGAACCTCCTGTACCCTTAGTACGAGTTGCAAAACTTGAGTAGTGTAAAGTTTACGGCAATTATTAAAGAGTGATTTCCCCCAAAATCTGCCGTTTTTGTTTGCTTGAACTTTATTTTCTTCATCACTGGAACTCTTTTGCTAAGACCACAAAGTGTAAAGAACAAAAACGGCAGATTTTGGGAGAAATAACGTTTTAATATTTTCCGTAAACTTTACTTTTCTCAAGTTTTACAACTCGTACTAAGAGTACTGGTATGCAGCCGCCTCTAGCCCGGTTCCCTTTGGAGCAGGGTTGGCGTGCCGTAGTATGTCACACACACGTCCGAGTAATTAACTTTCAGGTGAAATATCGTTTGGATTTATTCACTGGAATCCCACATAAATTATTTATTTTAAATTCACAAATTAATTTATAACTTTACACAATTTGTCAAATTTTCTCCGCAGCAATTAAAATCGATTTTAAAATAACCATCGTATTCCTTGATTTGAAGGTTGGTTTGAGGTTGACCACCCATACTGTTAACAAATTGTCATCCCTGTTTAAGGGAAGGTTGGTAAGATTTGCGAGGTCTTATCTTCATTTGAGATTGGGTTTATATGTTGTAAGTCCACATGCGGCACGTATATGTGTAAGCATGAACTAACGTGTCTGCTTGTGGGATTGCATTTAATATTGTTACGTTTTTCCTGGGTTCTTTTAATTAAAACACAAGTTTAACACAAGTTAGCCATACAGTTTATTTACACAGACTTTCTTACAATAGATTTATTTTAACAGACTTATTCTAACAGATTTATTTTAACACACTTATTTATTTCGTACAGATTACATTTATTTTACACCATATTGGTCGCCCTGGCAACTAGATACTCCTCTGTGTGAGTGCTTCGAAGACTGACTCGCTTCAGCCCATTGTCGCCCTTCTTATAGCGGAACCTAGGGGCCATTCCAGCCTGCCCTAGAAACTTCCACTACCACAGTTGTATAGACGATTCTGGACATATTTATTTCATGAAGAGTCCATTTCCTACCTACATACACACCTTACAATTACAATCGTCTGGGCCAGAACATTCTCTCAAAACACACGTACACCAATAAACATCTACCAGTGTATTTCGTTACATTATCCCCCCCTTAGGCTGTTCCGCCCCGGAACAGTCTTTACTTTAAGAAGGTACGGGCAGTTTGACCCACAGTTGCATCCAGTGGTCAGGAAAAATGACGTTCCACGGAATTTTCCCCTTAGGGTTTTGCCCGTCATTGCTGGCTGGTGTGGGGGGGGGTGCTTTCCTCTTGGCGGCCGGCATGGGCGCCTTTCCTTGGCTGGGGGCACCGCTTTGCGTCCCCGGGCGGCCACCGCTCCTAGGCCCCGCTTGCTCGCCGGCGTCAAAGGATCAGAATCCTTGGTCGTCGGAGCCGCTCTCCTGCTCGGAAGCGAAGTTCTCACTCTCGCTCTCGTCCTCTGACTCGCTGAGTGGCTTCCTGCCGCGCCATGCTTGGGTCGTTCCTTCTGCTTGCTCTGCTTGGCTGAGCCCCTGCGGGCGGGGGCGCGGCGCCTGCGGGAGGGAGCGCCCCCCTCCCTCACTGACGGGTCAAAGTCAGAGTCCGCCTCCTGTCCGGAGCCACTCGGGTTGTACGAGCCATCTGAATCCCCTAAATCATCCCTGCTGACTTTGGGTCCCCGCACTTTGGTTTCCGGATCTGTTTCATACTCCTCGTTAGAGTAACCTCTCTTGACAATAGCAGCAGCGGACCTTCTGGGCCTGCCTCCCGTGGCCTCGCCGCGGTCAGTCACCGGCCTCTCCTTCATCAGCCCCCTGGCGTGCGAGGAGGCCTGCTTTGGCAGCAGCAGGAAGCCCACCACCCTGCTGGCCAGCTCCGTGGGCGCGCCCCTCTTGTCCAAGCCCAGCTTCTCGCACAGCGTCCGCAGCTGCTTGGGCTCCAGCTTCTGCACCTCCTCCAGCTTGGCCTTGTGCTCAGGCGTGTCCTTCTCAAACTCGTAGCCCTTGAACTTCTTTTTGTTGCGCTTGATCTTGATGAGGTTCGTGCGGCACAATTGATTGTACAGGAACTTGAGGTCCTCCATCTTGAACCTGGAGATGGCCACCTCCACGTCGGGGATGTGGTCGATGGGGATGCCCCGGCCCGCGGGCACGGGCACCGGCGGCTCCACGGCCTTCTTCTTCTTGGGCGCCTCCTCCACGGCCTCCTCCGCCTTCTTCTTGGGCGCGGGCTTCTTCTTCACACTGTTGGCCTTCTTGGCCTTCTTCTTGTCCTTGGCGTCCTCATCCTCCTCCTTGGCGTCCGTCTCCTCCTTTGCATCCTTGTCAGCCTTCACCTCGGCCGAGTCACTCTTGCCGTTTTCAGCCGACTTGACATCATCTTTGTCATCTTTGCTGTCAGCTGCGTCCTCAGCCTTGAGCTGGCCGTTGTTTTTGGCCTTCAGGTCTCCCTTCCCCAACTTCTGAGACGACTCATCCTCAGTTGACATATCGGCCTTTTTGTCATCCTGATTATCACTTAATTTTACACTATCAGTGTCCACCGACATTCTTAAGGCTAGGTTTTTAGCCCTCTCCTCCTTCCAACCAGCTAGGTCTTCCCTCAAGCTCTTGAAGTTGGCAGCCATCTTTGTTTTAAACTCTTCCACGGCTCGCTCGCGGTCCCCTCCAGACGCCATGACAAAATATGCCGGGTCTTCGCCTGACTGTTCCAAGGCCTCCATGAGGCGTGCCTGTAAGGCCGCCTTCCCTCCTGAGGTCTCCAGGTCCCTCTCCAGAAGCTCATTCTTAAGCTCATAGACTTTGAGGTCCTTGATGTTCACCTTAGCCATTTTTTTTATTTTAACAAACTTCAAAACAAAAATATTTATTATATTTATTTTTAAATCACCAAATAATGATATTAGATAATGATTATTTACTTTGCTTCGTCAGATCGGCTAATGAGTATTTACTAATACTAACACAATATTATTAACACGTTATCTATCCACACTTCAATCAAATTTTTAGCGGGTAACCACACGATCGTTTTTAATTCAAGTTTAATCAGTTTTATTTAAAACTTTTTTTTTTATTATGTTGTCCAGATATATTTTTCAATACTTTCAAGCACAGTTTTTACTTGGTACTTGGTTTTAAACCCCACACCTGACACCATTGTTACGTTTTTCCTGGGTTCTTTTAATTAAAACACAAGTTTAACACAAGTTAGCCATACAGTTTATTTACACAGACTTTCTTACAATAGATTTATTTTAACAGACTTATTCTAACAGATTTATTTTAACACACTTATTTATTTCGTACAGATTACATTTATTTTACACCATATTGGTCGCCCTGGCAACTAGATACTCTACCAGTGTATTTACACCAATAAACATCTACCAGTGTATTTCGTTACAATATGAATTTTAAATGTAATATGTCTGTTGTTATGTTATTTTAAAATAACATATAAAAAACAATCTCCAAGTGTGCAGTGTGTGTTTGTGGGCCGAATGGAGCCGAACGGTCACGGAAGCGGCCGAACTGCGCCGTGTGAACTGATCGGGCCGTCGTTAGTTAGTTCCCGACAAGATGTCAACCGATTAAGACGTCAGCGACCAAGCACCAAGCGGTGCAAGAGGGGGCACTACAATGGAGTTCCCTCCTCCCCATCTACTTGGATTTCCTGCCAGCAAGGCACCCGCCTTGTGGACCAGAGGCATAGGAGACATAGTGCATAGGAGCGCCCACCCAGGGGCTCCAACGTGTGGAGGCGTCCGCCTCGGGAGCCACCGCTAGCCTGGGGCGCTGCCCCAGGCCATTCAGTTCGGGAATCCCACCAACAGAATAGGGAGTGTTTCAGTGAAAAGATGTAGGTCTGGCCATTCCCTTATTTCCCCTTTTTCCCCCATATTAGTAAAGTAAATAAACCCTTATTTGTTCATGTTAAGCTTATCTTTTAATTATAAAACCCTTCTCAAAGTACAAGTAAGCAACCGAAAGAAAGAACCCCACGCCCTGAGAGTGATGCTGATGAGAGCTAGCCGGATGTAAGTATCCTGGAGATACCTTTATATCTAAACATAACACTGTGCAACTTAGATTATAGATCGGCGTAGACTCTTCAGTTACGACGTTCTCAGATAGCCTTGAGTCCTTATCCCCTCGCTCTTTCCCATCACATTTTTTTTTCAATATCCAATCCATCTTGCAGTGCTTATGTTCATTAGAGATTTGGGTTTTGATATTGTAGGCCCACATGCAGCATGAGGCACTCTCCCACCACCTCCCACCCAGTTCATACAACTCATGCGGAGTTGCTTCACTTGGTGAACAACATTACAATTTTTTTCAAGTGGCTGAGGCCTTCCCGATGAAGTTAATCAGCTGGTGTAACTCTATTCGTGTCAAAGAAAAGAAAGTCCTCCAGATCAGAGGCTATTGCATGACTCTAAGGAACCCCCCCTCCCCAGAATTTCGATGTTACTAAAGCTAATGTGCCTGACGGGAAAGCCTCCCTGACGGATATTTCGCGAGGAGCCATCTGCGCTCGGTGCAGTATCGCAAATCACATGCAGCAGGAGTAATAAATGCAATATATCTTTGAAACTTAGATTACAGATTATAGAAGGCAGTATTGTACGATTCGCACAATTCGAACCGCCCTTATCCTGGCCTATCAGACTCTACCCATCAAGCAAGCAACATAAAAAAAGTTTCTCAGGTATCTCCTCATGAGGCTGCGTGGAAGTTATCCACAACTCATGCGTCATGAGGAGCTACTTCGGGAGACAGGATTTAGAAGCCTGGAAACGAGGCGCTACAGGTCCCTTATGGTGCTCACTCATAAGGTCATCAACAGCTCAATTGACAGTCCCACCTTGTTGAAGGGCTACAGGTTGTATATGCCTAACGACTACACTCGAGGGTGAGGACATGATCTATTTCATGTACCAAAAAGCCGTACTGATGACGTGGCGCAACACCCTGTGACTCGGAGTAGAAAGCTCTTAGATTCAATGATCTAGCAATAGAGTTCTTCCAAGCGTATTGATAGCTGTGAGGGTGCACAGTAATTAGGGTAACCTGTTTTGCACAAAAAAAGGAGTATTAAAATAGGACAGACCATGTTGTAGACGTTCTCCCAGTAGTCCAGCGTGATGAGCTGGAAGGTGGTGAGCATGGACCAGAGGAAGTTGTCGAAGTTGGTGTAGCCGTGGTTGGGGTTGGGCCCGATGCACAAGCACGTGTAGTTGGTGGGGCAGTGGCGCGCGCCTGTGAGGTTCCCGCAGATCACAGGGTCCCCGGCCAGGTTGTACATCCAGTTGTTCTCGTCGCTGATCCACCTGCAGACAAACAACGCAATGTGATGATACCAGAGTGGTAACACGTGTAGTTGGCGGGGTAGTGGCGGCGCCTGTGAGGTCAGATTGGTACAAATTTAGGAGATCCACCTTATCTGACTGACATGATTTCACCTGTTGAGGTGGGTGTGAGGAGGCAGACACTCAGATCCGCGGGCGATGGTGCAATCAATTTGGTTCAGCCGCACCGTCAGATTCGTACAAATTTGGAGACCGTGCTTTCCGTGTTGCGGGTCCGGTGGAGTGGAACACACTGCCACACGGAATGAAGAACTCTGTCGGTGTATTTCGTGGATCACTGAAGACACGTAAAATTTAAAAAAGTCTTATCCGTGATCGAGGAGGGCCCTTGAGGTTGACACACTAGAAAAACGGCGCTCTCTTATCATTTGAAATTTAAAATAAAGAAGCAAGATATCAGAAGAGGGATCAGTGGAAACAACGACAAATTGCAATGTTTGGTGCTGATTTATTGATTTAAGGAATCGTGGATAAAACGTTTTATTGTGAGTAACTTATCATAGTAAGTGAACTAATTGTAAGGAAGGGCTCATGTCAAACTTCTAAACTACAGGATTTTCATACTTATCTTTTAGGGTAATTAAGCTAACCCATGTTACATAGATTAATATGTCACTTAGATTAAAATAAAAATTGCTTTGTTTTAATTCACCTGAGTTTATTTTTGTACACGACTAGTTTCGGGAGAAGCAGAACCTCCTATCTTCGGGTGTAAATAGAAACTGGTCGTGTACAAAAATAAACTCATGTGAATTAAAAACAAAGCAATTTTTATTTTAATCTATTAAAATGAACTTTCACGTAGTTACTGCTGAAAATCTAGATAATATAATATCTGTACCTTAGAGCATAAACAACGGTAGTCACATTTAGTAAAATGTGCAGGAGACGAGTTTTAGTGAAAATGTGCACTTTTATAAAACCATCATAACTTCTAAACTAGACGAGATATTTTTGATCTGTAAAAACTGTTTATCTTCTTTTATCGATATTTATTTAATGTGAAGTAATGTGAACCACGTATTTGGAACTTCCGTGGTTTATGCGCGCATTTATATGTGCATCCCATATTTATTACACTTGATATCTCAGTAACTATGAGTCCGAGGACTCCAATATTTTTACCACTTATAGAACAGCTAATTGTTATAATTACTGCATCATTAACTCAAAAACGCAAAAAAGTGGACTACCGTTGTTTATGCTCTAAGGTACAGATATGTCAATTATTCAGTTTTAACTTATAACTGGCGATATATTTGAACTTCAGATTTTATTGATGAATTGAACCTAGAAATTCACCCAGCAACCTATCACAATAAATATCACAAAGCGTCACACTAAGCTTTAGTGCCATCCCTCGGGGTAGGTAATGAGAATCGTCTGTGAATACCTGAACCTACAGGTGTCAGGGCCAGTGCCTACTCACCTGTGACGTCACAGGTCACAGGGCCCGTCAGCGGAGGGACCTTAAGTCCTCTGAAGCAGAATGAGGCGTGATTTTACGAGGCTGTAAAAGGCCCAAAACCAGGACCCCAAAAATACAAGGGTTCCACAACAAGATGTTCATAAATATAATGCCCAACGATACAATGTCCACAGACAAAATGTGCGCCAAAAAAAATGTCCATCGAAAAAATGTCCCTCGACATAATGCCCACACGACAAAATGTCTAACTACACAATGTACACAGACAAAATGTCCATTGACAAAATGTCCACCGAAATAATGCCCACGCGACAAAATGTCTAACTACAAAATGTGTACACAGACAAAATGCCCATCGACAGAATGCGTACACAGACAAAATGTCCATCGACAGAATGCCTAACAACACTATGTCCACTTAAAAATGTCCCCCGACAAAATGTCCATTGACAAAATGTCCACCGACATAATGTTTATAGACAAAATGTGCACGCGGCAAAATGCCCACCGACATAATGTTCACAGACAAAATGTGCACGCGACAAAATGTCCACCCGACATTATGTTAACGCGACTTAATGTCTACGCGACATAATGACCACGCGACAAAATGTCCACGCAACATAATGTCCTTTGTGATGAAATTCCCAAAGACAATTGTGGGCATTATGTCTGTGACCATTTAACGTAATATGGGTCCGGTCGATTGCTCAGATGGCAGAGTGCTTGCATTCCATGCCGAATGCCCGGGTTTGAATCCCACCAAGGGTGTTAGAAATGATTTCCAGTTTCGGTGTTTATTTCAATACCCAAAATAAAAATACCGGCAAGTTTTACTCGGCCTTCACAAGCAATGAGTACCAGCCCCCTGGGGAGCTCGGAAGCCCCCATTTCAGCTGAAGTGGTTGGCGTAAAACCGGCCCGCTTACAGGTAAAAGTAACTGGGTTCCACTCACCACATACGAAACCCTTCGTGGATAACGCGGCAAGAAGTTGCACTATTTAATTTTAATTTAATTAATTTAAAAAAAAAAGATTTGTGAAGAGGAATGCAATTCACCAATTATTCTGCCTGGCCAGAAACAGGTATCAATATCATCTTATAATAATTAATTGTTGTTTATTTTTAATGAATTATTGAATAATAATTACCCAATAACATCTGTTGAACCAGGGTCAAAGTTATGGTCAAATGACCCAAGCGGGGATCGAACCAACGTTGTTCCATTTGAAACACGCTAGAAACACCAGCCCACTTGGCCCCCTCGGCCATAGCACCGACAAAATACTGGGCCTATAATCTATAATCTAAGCTGCAAAGATATGTTAACATTTAAGGCTCATATTAAATGCATGCCCACAGACAGGGTCAGCAACAATACACAACAATGCAGCATGTGTAAATGTAAACTGAAGTGTAGTTTCTTGTGTATGCGCATGCAGTGTTGACATTCTTTGCAACTTAGATAATAGCTGCGCGATGTTGCCACACCAAGCGCTTTCTCATTTAACTTTCATGTGCCAAACTGTTTAAAGTTTTTCTTGTACGAGCTTTTTGTGAGCTCTACACCCCAAGTTACGTTTTTAACTCAGAGTAATAGTGTTTTCATAAAAGTGCACCGAAAATTAAACGCGACATCTAGAAAGCGTTTTAGCTTACATTTGTTTTTTGTAAAAACGCTTTATATTGTTGAGTTTATATACTAGGATTCTTGTTGTTCAAAAAGCAGACACTGTACGTGAGAACATTGTCGGCAAAAACTGTAATTGCTTTTAATTATAGTGCTAGTAATTGTTCCTTGACTTATAGGTTGGTATGAGGCTGACCCCCATTCTGTAAAAAATGTTTCACTCTGCCAATGTCACTCCTGTTCCAGAGTTGCAAGACTTACAAAGTGTATTTATAGAGAAAATGTGGAAGGGAAAAGAGGAAAGCGAAGACCGAGAAAAGAATGGCTGTTTTTGATTGGTGATTATGTAAGAATTGTATGTACAAAGTGAATGTAAGAGAAGGAAATGATTGAAAAACGGTGATGGATATGAATGAATTGAAAGGGTATGCAAGGATAGGAAAAAAAATATGCAAATCTACAGAGGCTCTGGGCACCCCTAGTGGAATGGCGACAGAGTTGCAGTTACAGCTAGGGGTTACCAAAGACGTCAATCCCATACAGAATTACTTCTGGCCAAATATCTTGCTGATTTAATCAAACCAGTCACCCTCGGCAAAAAAAGCCTAACACTGCGCTCGGCTGAAACTGGAGCCAAATAAAAAATTGAAGAATCGATAAGAAGAGTTATACAATGTTTGGAGAGCGTGTATTTGCAGTTGCTGGTCCTCTGGCCTGGAACCACCTGCCACATCATGTGAGAGAGCCAGAGGACCATGGAAAGTTTCGGAAAGCACTGAAAACAAGCAAATTTCTGGCATCATTTGCACCAGCGCCCTTGGAGTGACTACATCACGAAACGGCGCTATAAAGAAATCATCAACTCATCATCAGGACTGACGTTTGCTCGCCGAGGAAAAAGTCCTGTATTGCACAAGGAATTCTGTAGATATTGAATTAAATTAAATTCTAAAGTGGATGAATTTCAAAACCGGCGTCAGAAAAAAAATGCCGTAGTGATTTAGACTTTTTGTGAGCGTAAGTACCAAGGACCCGCCCCGCGCTGAAAGGGTTAATTAAAGGAATATTTATTCTGTTTTAATGGCGGGAGAAATTGTGGAGCGGAGAATTTTTCAGAGAAATTCCGCCAAAACATTTTTAGTGTTTGCCTAACGATCTTAATTATGATTTCGGCCAGCTCAAGATATTAAAGTATTTGTGAATAAAGCGGTACCCAGCCTCGATATGAGAACAAGATTTATTGCTTTTTGTTGTTCGTAAATGAAAAAATAACGATTAGCACATCAAAACTGCTTTTTTACATCTTAAGTCGTCAGCAACATTGGCGCTACAACGCTGTGTGTGCCATGGCCTCCTCGAGGAGTTACCTTTCCCTCTCCACCACCTCTCGTCGCCAATTGGCCAATCCTAAACCTCGCAAGTCTCTTTCCAAACCATCCCATTGTTACGAACTATGAGTTTGTGTGTACATGTTCCCAGGCACGTAGTTTGCTGGTGGGCGTAACTGGAGTAGTGTCGAACAGCTAGTATAATGATAAAATAGATGGTGGTAAGCTGCTCTGAAGGGCTATTCGGGATCTCAAAGGCGAGGCCGAAGGCGACTGATACCGATTCGTTGCCGAATGAAAGGTGAATTGTGATTCTCGTTTGAAAATTTGGCTGAAGGCTATTTCTTATAAAGGTGAGGAATCTCCCGGAACTGTCTAAATATAGCGCGGCCGATTTACCCCGCCGTACAGCGAAGGACAGAAATTGTCAGTAGATTATTACAAATATATGACTTATTTTCTTTAATGACCTAAATAAATGTATTCGCAAACTCATTCCTTATGTTTATTTGTGACCCACGTGACATTATTATAGGAAATTATGACGTAGAATAGGAATTACGATCTTACGAAAATTGGCATTCTGAACGGCATAATATGCGCGTCGCTAAGTACGTCATGCAGATAATTATTATGCTTTTGACAACAATAAATTTGCACAAAGAAATTGCGTTATTTTTTCACAGTTTCATCTTCATTTGTGATAAATTGTAAACATAATTATTTACAAGTGATTTTCAATCATTATAACGCTCAATTTACAAAGATTTAAGCATAGATTTAATTGTCAAATGTCAGTTGACGGCAGACGTGAAGTTAGCCTGATTTGCCAGCCTGCTATGCGAGAGCTGTGAACTATGAGAATTTCCCCCAAAGTCCAAGGAAAAATAATTTCACATAAAATGTTATTTATAATCATTTCCTAATTTTAACATATTTGAAATAAACAAATCACCTTAAATTCTTTAATTAAAATAAATTGGGCTAGTTTTAACAAGTTGAAGGAGTAAAAGTACAATATAAACAATAGTTTTCACCAAACATTGTATTGTTGAGAACTGAGTTTTTTATTACATTGTTATGTAGTTTTATGTATTTTCATTCCGTTGTTTCGTACTTATTTGCACTTATTATTGTTTTACTACTTTTTGATGAAGTTTTAGTATTTTTTTTAAATATATGGGGAAATTTACCCATTGGGCTGGCACCTGTCGGACGATTATCACATCGATCATCCGTCAGTCTGGCCAATCGAGAAAAAACATACAAAACCCATTGCTGTCCCTTGTAAGGATAGTCGGAAGGTCGGTAGGAACGAGAATCGCAAAACGGCAAAGGAACTCTTTCGCAAGGGCTATTAATCTCCACCGGCAACTAATATCTTTAGTGCAACCGAACATCGAGAATTGCACTTCTGGTATGATCCATTAGGGAGTGTTGGTACGTGAGTCTAGGCGCGCTGGGTATGTGTGTGTGTGTGTGTGTGTGTGTGTGTGTGTGTGTGTGTGTGTGTGTGTGTTTGTGTGTGTGTGTGTGTGTGTGTGTGTGTGTGTGTGTGTGTGTGTGAGAGATTTTGTAATAAAACGCAAAAACAATGCGAGAACAATAGGTAGAATGCGACAGCCGTTTTTTTTTTGGACGTATATAACCGAGATATAAAACACCTGTCGCCTTTTCATCCCATACAAGTTGTACTGGTTGTCTGAACTTCAAACGCGATTTCCCAACATTCTTGTTTTTTGAGTTATTGCTATTTATTATTAAACGTGCGATATGTAGAGGAATCTGTAATACACGAGAAACGGCCATATGAACAGTATAAATACAGAGTCGCTTGAAACATTGAGCCTCATAGTCGATAAGCTAGAGCAAGAAAAGTAATCAGTACATTGTAAACCGTTATTGTGCGAAATATATGTTGTTAAATAAATAAATCGCAATTTAATTAAAAAGAGCCCAAGTTACATCATAACACCTGCAATCATCTCTGCTTTGGCCTCCCGACACTTCTTCCACCAATGGTTTTTATAGAGTAGGTACATTATTATCGAGACGACATTATTGTCGAGAAGCTCAAAACGAGGGCATGCTGGAACTCAATATTTTTTCACGTTTCGCATCTCGTATTCGTAATCTGAAATGTCCGAATATTGAGGCATCTTTTACAAGTACGTTTACGCAAGGGACGAGTTCTTTTTAAAGAAAAATATGAACACAAATAATGAACAATAAACATGGTGAAAGAAAAATAAAGATTCGGACGCCATGATGGAAATGTGAATTAATTGAGAAATTCATCTTACAAGGTTCTTTTATGATTCAAGGTTTTATAAAATAAATAAAAATACAGTTTATCTGAAATTGAAAAAAATATATAATAATATTAGGATGTGTTATTTTGTGAGCGCTGTTTCTGTGTGAATCACACCTCAAGAGCCCTCTAAATTTTTCTGGATAAAATGTTTCATTCAAAGAGGCAGTAAGTACCTACACTGACATACAATGAGTTTGGAACATTTTTGAATTTGTTTTTTTTTATCAGGGTACAAACGTCAGTCTTGTATGGGACTGCCGTCCTTGGCACTTTGTTGATTTTTGCCAATGACACCTCTGTTTCAGGAAAGGTCTCCTGTTTCAGGTGGCACTCCTTGTGGGATTGTTATGCCAGTTCGCACTTACACATGCTGCATGTGGACAGACAAAATAAACTTCACCTCACATAAACAAAACTCAACAACTTCTGCCGCTTTTCTCTGAGACCGAAGTGGCATTGACAAAAGTGTATCAAGTTTGTACAGCATTGGGGGTCAGCCTTATACCAACCAAGTATTCAAAGAACCAACCAACATGTCCTAAATGGCTGGAACGCTGGGTTCCATGTTAGAACGACACAGTGACATAACGAAACATGACATAACGACACATGATAGAGCGACACATCACAGAACATCACAATGACAAAACATCACATGACAAAACAGAACATACCTAAAACACAGCATGAACGGCACATGAAAAAACATCACATGACAAAACAGAATACACCATTAACGGCATGTCAGAAAAGTGAAACATGACAAAAAATAGAACTAATGCATATATTATTTGGTTAAGGTTATCCCCGAAGGAGCCGCATACGGCGGTGGTGGAAGCAAAATAAATCTTTGTTTTGTTTGTGATGTTTTGTCATGTGATGTTTTTTCATGTCCCGTTTATGGTATGTTCTGTTTTAGTTATGTGATGCTTTGTCCTTGTATTGTTTTTTCATAGAGATGTATTTTCTGTGTTGTTCTGTCATGTGTCGTTCTGTTATATGTCGTTATGTCATGTGTCGTTTTGTCTCTGTGACGTTCTGACCTGTCACCGGCACACTGTCAGGGCCCCTATTTGTATACATGTACTACACCAGGATAAGTATTTTCTTCCTACACCAATCTATTAATCATTCGCTTTTGATGGCGCGTCATCTGGCGATAGTTACGGCCGTCTAAAGTCACCACTGCCATCCCTCTCTTTCACGTTAGACAACTATGCGTGCTAGAGAGGGATGGAGGGGGTGCGAGCGATGCGCGTAGATTAGCGCAATATGCCTGGATTTGACGGATTACAAACTGATTTTTAATAGATTTTTTTACACTTAATTTAAGCAAAATTAAACGGATATTTTAGCTAAAAGGCACATGTAAGTGTACGCTTATGCCCGGTATTTTCAACGTTAGTATGTGCGACATTAAACTGTTAAAAAAACTATCCACACGATTGACATAACGCACCCTGAGAATGAAAGTGACCTATTTTAAAAAAAATGTAATATGACTTAAATACACAGAATGACTTAAAAGGTGCAATCTCTTGCACTTTTATTAAAAGACAAAGAGACCGAAGTATGCCTCTATCACTCTTTGACCATAAATAATCTGTTTTTAAATATAGGTGTAATAGAGTGTACCTTTTTGAGTCATTCTATGTATTTAACTCATTTTACCAAAATTTTGAAATAAGTCACTTTCATTCTCAGGGTGCGATAAGTGCGTCCTTTTCATTCAGTATAAAGTCGCTATGCTAAGGTTGTACCGGGCTGTTTTTTTTTCACAGAAGGTCAGCAAAAGTTGCAGGGCTTACGTTCATTTGAGGCTTGGATTTTATTTTGTAAGTACCTACACATGCAGCATTTCTAAGCCGCGAACTTACACGGGCCTATTAATAGGCATGTTCAAAAGTTAATATAATATCGACTGCTCCAAGGAAGACAGCACTAAGTCAAAAAGGATAGTTTTGCAGGAGAGCCAATTGAATGTTAATTATTCCATGGAGAACAATACCTAAACTATTTTTTACATTAATTTATTAATGAATTTAGAAGAGATAGAGACACGGCTGTCATCTTGAATGAAGATAATGATTTGTTACCTTCAGAAATGGAAATAAGTCAAAAACCTCAATTTCGGAGTTACTTCCTTCTTCCTTGGAGCAGACAATTTTTGAATATATCTTTGCAACTTAGATATTGAATAAAAACACTTTTAAAACTTAAAAGAAAAATGTAAAAAAAACACATAATTTTCATTGTAGCAGAGCTCGTTAGGAGGTTTTTTTTTTTACAAAGCGATATTAACTCACACTAAAGTTTCGTACAAAACGACTTTTTATACAAAATCTACGAACACACATAAAGTCAACGAGGCTCTTATGAAAGCTAACAGTAACCAGAATGTTAACTTCATACGTGAAAATGTATTAAAGCTTAAAAGCTCGCCGGGTGTGCTGCTTTAGTTTGTAAACATATTTATGGAAACGCTCTGGGCGAATTAAAATGTATTTTTATACTCGGCGTACTGGTAGGTATCTAATAATACGCTCAGCGTTAAAGTTGCCAACAAAGAACTGCAATAAAATAAATTGCATTGGGAAACGGGACACACGGTCTTTATTATTTTCTTTTTGTACCCCAAACATCTATATATAAGAACTAGATGGGTTGAGAAAGCAATCCTTTGAGACGAAGGAATGAGCTAATATCTAAATCTAAATTGCAAAGATATATATCATTTGAGATTCATATTAAATACATTCCCACATGCAGACACGGATAAGTTACTTTTTCAAAATATAACTAAAAAGTATACCCACCATACAAAGTCCTAGTTTGCATACAAAAGGGTTCAATGACCGTCTACAATAATCTAGAATGTAAGTTGCAAAGATATATAAACATTCAAATGCATGCCCACAAACAGACACGTGTAAGTTCGCGCTTACACATGCCGCATGTCGACCTACAATATAAAAACCCAATGTCAAATGAACATATGCCCTGCAACTCTTGCCGACCTTCCCTGAAACAGGAGTGACGTTGGCAAAGTGAAACCATATTTTTACAGTATTGGTTGTCAACCGTATACCAACTTATAAGTCAAGTAGGTAATACAAGTAATTAATTACATCCAGTTATAAAAAAACAAACACTGAAAAATCTAGAAAACATCTGTAAAAATGAAAATTGAGTCTTTGCTTTAGCCGCCTACATTACAGA
The DNA here is from genome assembly GCA_951799405.1 of Agapetus fuscipes. NCBI lineage: Eukaryota > Metazoa > Arthropoda > Insecta > Trichoptera > Glossosomatidae > Agapetus > Agapetus fuscipes. The sequence continues at coordinate 16,032,869 of OX637348.1, forward strand.
TCAGCCGCCATTTTTTTCGGTCCTTACATACTTCTTTCATTTAATCCAGAGTCATAACCTTTTTCATACAAGCTGTCCTTTTATTATGACTCTGGATATCCCATTCATTCGCTGTTTCATTCGGTCATTGGAAAAAAATCCGAATTCAGTCTATCGGTAACCTTCCAACTGTCTACAGGTGTATTGTTACCTAATTAGACAAAAAAACTCTTGATAATGACCTGAGTATTGACGGTCGAAAGTGCTCGAGATATAAAATATTATTTTGAAAATTAAACTACGTTTAAGAAAAAATAATTTTATTTGAAATAAAATGAATTTTCACTGTGTTAATACACAAACCCTACAAAATCTAGACAAAAAACTATAATATAAATGCCAAACTGTATATTTTCTAATCGTGCATGGTATGGAGGTGAGAATGAGTTTTTGGAATGAATTGAATGCGGTTGTGCATGAAAGGAAGAATAATGAAAACATTGTAATTTTAGGTGATATGAATGGATGGATAGGTGCACAGAGAGATGAATGTTTGAAAATAATTGGTCCTGGTGGGAGAGGTGTAGTCAATGATAATGGGCGACATCTGATTGCTTTGTGTGCGGAGCACAGTCTTTTTGCATCGAATACTTGGTTTCGGCATAAGGATGTGCATCTGTACACGAGGCAGATTGTGGGAAGTCGCATAATCATTGACTACATCTGTGTGGATGAAAGATTGAGAGGAGCCGTAAGAGATAGCCGTGTCTACCGGGGGCCTGAAATAGGCAGTGACCACTATCTCTTATGTGCTAAAATAATGATTGGTGAAGTAAGAAAGAAGAAACGCAAGAGGCAAGTAAGATTGCCTAGAATAAAAGTAGAAAGGCTGAATGAAGAAAATGTGAAAGAGAAGTATGTATCAGAGCTCCACAAAATTTTAAGTGTGAGTGAACTTGAGAAGAGTGTGTGTGGAAAAGATATTGAAAGTATGTGGAAAGATCTGAAAGAAGGAATGACTGAATGCGCTAAAAAAGCATGTGGGGTAACGAAAGGTGGAAAATTGAAAGGAGATGCCTGGTGGAATGATAGAGTAAAAGAAGCTGTGAAAGTTAAGAAAAAGTGTTATGAAAATTGGCTGAATGATAGAAATGATAGAAAGCTAGAAGACGAATATAAGATAGCTAAGAGAATGGCGAAGACTATAATTTATGAAAGCAAGATGAATGAATAAAGAAAGATTGATGAAAGGATTAACAGAAGTTTCACCGACAGTAAGAAGGAATTTTGGAGTAGGATCAATGCGGATAGAAATAAATCTTCTGCATTGACCACTCCAGGAGTCAAAAGTGCTGCCGGTGAGATGGTATGGGAGAATGAAGAAGTATGCAAGAGATGGAAGAACTATTTTCAAGAAATTTTTGGCCAGGGTGAAAGAAGAATTTATGAACAGATAGATGAAGAGAATGAATTGAAGATTTTGAAAGAAGAATTGATAGTGTCTATTTCACGTCTGAAGAATGGGAAGTCTGCTGGGTTTGATGGTATAAATGGTGAAATGTTGAAAGCAGGAGGTGAATGTGTGATAGATTGGATGTACGAATTATGTAAGCTTTGTGTGAATGCAGGAGTAGTACCGATGGATTGGAGGAAGGCAGTCATTGTTCCCATTTACAAAGGTAAAGGGGACAAAAAAGACTGTCAGAACTTCAGACCAATCAGTCTACTCAGTATACCAGGAAAAGTCTTCTGTAAGGTGATTATAAAAAATGTGATTCTGACTACTAGTGAAAGGATTTCCGATATACAGTCCGGCTTTATGGCCGGTAGAGGCTGTGTTGATCAGATTTTTACTCTACGACAACTTGTTGAAAAACAATTGTCGGTGAGGGGAAAGCTGTTCACAGCCTTTGTAGATCTGGAAAAGGCTTTTGACTCAGTAGACAGAGGTATGTTATGGGATGTTTTGAAAGCATACGGAGTAAATGTGGCTCTCCTAGATGCGGTGCATGCGAACTATGAAAATAGTATGGCATGTGTTCGTATTGATGGTGAGTATAGTGAATGGTTTGAAGTTTATAAAGGTGTAAGGCAAGGATGTGTGATGAGTCCATGGCTATTTAACATAGTTATGGACAAGTGTGTCAGGGATGCTAGACTTAATGATTGTGGATTGATGATAGGAGAGAGCAAAGTGAGTGTTCTACTGTATGCAGATGATGCAGTTCTTGTATCTGATTCTGCAGTAGAATTGCAAACAATGCTCTCTAGATTGAATGAAGCTTTGTTAGGTAACCATTTGAAGTTGAATGCAAGTAAGACGAAAGTATTGATTTTTGAAAGAGATGATGAAAATATGAATTATGAATTTAAAATTAATGGAATGAATGTTGATGTCGTAAATGAGTTTGTATACCTGGGAAGTAAGTTTGAAAAAGATGGAAGAATGACCGGTGAATTTGAAAGAAGAATAATGAAAGGCAGGTGCGTACTGGGTGCTACCGCTAGCATCGCCAAAAACCAGAATCTTTCAAAAAATGTTCGACTGGCGGTGCACGGTGGTATACTAGTGTCCACTCTGATGTATGGAAGTGAAGCCTGGACGGTGAGTGAAAGTGAGATTAGTAAAGTCCATACGGTAGAAATGGATTACTTAAGAAGTATGATTGGAAAAAGACGGAGTGATAGGGTGAGGAATGATTTTGTTAGAGAGGAATGCGGTGTAAGAGAAAGTGTGAAAGTAAAGATTAAAAGAAGTATACTTAGATGGTTTGGACATTTGGAGAGAATGAATGAGGAAAGAATGACGAAGAAAGTATATGCTGCAAGAATTGATGGATGTCGTGGAAGAGGAAGACCGAGAAAGGTATGGATGGACCAAATTTTCGAAATAGCGAGTGAATGGGATATCCAGAGTCATAATAAAAGGAGAGCTTGTATGAAAAAAGTTATGACTCTGGATGAAATGAAAGAAGTATGCAAGGACAGGAAGAAGTGGCGGCTAATCTGCAATGCTGATTTTTAATGTTGGTTTATTGGCTTGCTACATTTTTTGCATAAGACATTTTTTACTTTTTTTGTATAGATTTATTTTTAAGGTTTTGTTGTTTTCTTATACTTAAATGTTATTTATTACTCGTATGCCTTGACTTATAGGTTGGTATGAGGCTGACCACCCTTACTGTAAAAAATGGTTCACTTTGCCAATGTCACCCCTGTTTCAGGGAATGTCGGCAAGAGTTGCAGGGCTTATGTTCATTTGAGGTTTGGATTTTATTTGTAAGTACACAATCAGCATTTGTAAGCGCGAACTACACGTGTTTGTTTGTGGGCATACATCTGAGAGCTTTGAATGAATATATCCTTGCAACTTAGATTATAGATTATAGATTATAGTGCCAACAAAAAAAAAATGTAGAATAATTTTTCACTTTAAAACTATTTTATACGATTAATTTCATAAATTTATTTTTTATTTGTCGAAATATTTTGCTCGCGTAAGTGACAGCTATTTCTAGAACAAGTGATGCTCAACTATGTAGGTACTTCCTTGCTTGTTCAAGTATGTAGCTACTATGTTCGCGGTAATAGATACTTGTTAAAATCATTCCATACACAATGAGGTCGTAAAATTTTTGAAACCGGAATTAATCAGACATTTTCATACTTTTGACAACACTAGAGGGGTATTCATAACAAATACCGTCGCTATGGTGATTTCATAGGTTTCTATGGTGATATGTAACTAGATTAAAGATGGAGTTGAGGCATGTTGCTTACATAGAAAATGACCAAAATATTTCATGTCGTGAGCAAGACCGCATTATCAAACCAGTCACCCACTGCAAAAAAGCCTAACACTCGCTCGGCTGAAACTCGAGCCAAATCAAAGATTGAAGAACCGATAAGAAGAGTTAACAAAATGTTTGGAGAGCGTGCATTTGCAGCTGCTGTTCTTCTGGCCTGGAACCACCTGCCACATCATGTGGGAGAGCTAGAGGACCATGGAAAGTTCCGGAATGCACTGAAGACAAGCAAATTTCTGGCATCATTTGCACAAGCGCCCTTGGAGTGACTACATCACGAAACGGCGCTATAAAGAAATCATCAACTCATCATCATTATCAACAATGTATGACGTCAAAGACGTCATGTCGTTTGGAAGTAACTTACATTCATAGCTACTCCATAGAATTACTACCTCCATGCCCCACAGCGCAAAGACTTCTCCTCGTTTGATGTCATTCACAGAATATACGTCGCGATATTGCGTTTTGTGTTTTTTGAGGTTATGTTGCGCTGTCTGACGTTTCATGGAAACAAAAGACGCGCGGAATTACTGTTTTTAAATTTTGTTCGAAATTTGAAACGGCCAGTTAGAATGGTTGAGATTTTATTGGTAAGGTGATCATGATTTTATTGTTGATTTTCAAAAACGTTATTTTCTTCTTTCAATGAGTTCCGCACATTGATTGGAATGGAAAAAATGACGTCACACGGCTGGGTTACTAGAGAAAATGCAGACAAATATTTTTTTAATGTTTGCTAGGGACCGCAGGTCGATACAAGTGTGACATTTGTCCGCAGAAAAAAGTTAGAAATCCAAATTGGTTCGCCCATCAGAGATATTTTTTTTTTTTAAATATTCAGTTTTTTATGATGATGATGTAGAATTCATTATCCGCTGCTTTATCTTATTTAATGAGGTCTGCACGTAAATTGGCATACGCAAAATTGAGTCGTCACCCAGCCGGGTTGCTGGTTAAAAAATAAAATAAGTTAATTGCTTAAAAATTATAATAACCAGGGATGCGTGCAAACAAAAAATCCTCATAAGTGGATTTTGAACCTAATAACACAATTTTGCTTAGCCTTGGCCCTAGGGATAAACCCGACCGTGTGACCTCAAAACTTTTTTGTTCGTCAAGTGTGCCAACCTCGATTGGGAGTTTTTTCTACAAAACTTTTGCTATGAAACAATTATAAATGTTTTTTTTTTAAATAATACTCGTAAATGCACACGCTTCATACTTTTTGACGCCTTTCTCACGAAAGGATATTTTTTGGTTAATAAAACATCTACTTATTTTTACAGGTGAGGGGTCAGAGTGTTCCTGTTTTTGAGGAATTGTGCGCTAATTTATAATGAGACTAAGTAAACCTTGCCGGTGGGTACTATGATTTGGACGAAAAGAAAACACCGGAATGGAAAATCATGTTTGACACCCTTGGAGGAAATCAAACCTTAGATTTCTGTTTTTGAACGCAAGCGTTTTACCTACCAACCGCGCTGTCGATCGTGTGGTATGTTGGTATTGAAACATGCTAGGTTGTAATTTATTTTTAATTCAACAAACTCCTTTACGTATATTTCCCATGTGAGGTTTAAAAACAGTAATTCGGTTTGACTATAAAATTTGAATGCACGAATAAAAGACAATAAAACGCTTCATCCAATAAATGTTGCCATTCTGGTGGCATTAAATTCCCCCGCATGGGAATTCATAATTATTAGAGCTGTGACGTCACAGTTGGTGTCGTACATTTAGTATGGGCACGGATTTACAGCGTGTAGTTAGCGAATATTTCCATATTTTGTAAAAATATAATTGATGTGACATAAATGTCCGGCAATTGCTAGCAAAGAGATATACTGGGACATATCTGGTTCAGAAGGCTTATTCTAAACTTCTGAAACCTTAAAACACGATTTTATATTTGGGTGTAGTATGCCACTAGACAGAAAGAAATGGCGGTTGATCTGTAATGTTGGCGGGTTTTTACAAAAAAAAAAACTAAATTAGGCTGATTTATTTGGTGAGCGCTGTTTTCATGTGTATCACACCTCTAGAGCCCTCTGCAAGCTTGGTCGTCGCTGTAGAAAGCGCCAATACTCAAACAAGACCCAGTTGCTGTAAGGCTGGATGGACCTTTTGATGACCGGTCTTTGGTAAAGGTTTGTGATTTTTTCAACCCAGCGAAGAGCACATTTGAAAATATAAATGGTATATGTTTTGTGCTCCGCCGGGATTCGAACCCACAACCTTCCCATTCGACTTCCGAGTCCGCTGTGTTACCACTGAGCTACGGACCGGTCAATACATATCATTATTTATTGATTTTAAAAATGTAATTTGTTGTGTGTGTTCCTTGACTTATAGGTTGGTATGCGGCTTACCACCTAATACCACCACTAATGTGGAAACATTCGCAACAAGGCTCTGGTCCCCTGCTGTAGCTACTAGCTGTACGTACGTCTCCATACCCGTTTAGTACATCGGCTGGCCGGTGGTCTCCCTTTAATACATTTTGCGGTCATTAAGACCGACGCTAAAACCGTTTGTGGTTATTAATGCCCGCTCCTACTCGCCCAACACCCCACAGACACTATTGACGGCTATCTGCTAATTTCTAATTATCAAAACAGGGAACTGAGCCTTCAAATGTTACGAACTTTTACCAAGTAAGGTGTGAATCGTATTCTAGATAGACTTAAGATGACGTTCTCGTAGCAGCCGCTTGAAAGAGTTTGTGCAGCAATTATTAATCCTATAAAATTGTGATTTCTGATTCAAATTGGTTGAAAAATTTAATAATTGTGTCTGGCATAGGAGAAAATCAAGTCTATGATGTTATTTGCTGTGTTGTTGTGTGCTCCGGGTATTTTTTGCTAATCTCTGTTGTTATTTTGTTATTTTGATAGCTGCGATCTCACACCATGCGCCAACTTCTTATGCTAAACCAGGGACGAATATGGTCGCGAATGTGATCAACTTCAAAATGAACTGCGCTCTGTCCTCATTCCTGTCAACAAGGTCCATAGTGCCCAAAAGTGTAAACGCGTCAAAATTTTACAGAGAGAAGCTTTGTGGTAGTTAGGCCGGTTGCCTGGAACAATTTTCCCGTCAATGTTCGAACGAACATACCCACCACCGCCTTCAGAAAAGAACTGAGGACATTGCTGTTTTCAAAAAGCCATGACGTTCTTGAGATGGCCCTGGACTATTAAATGGCGACACAGAAAACCAATCACCCATCGTCAATCTAATCTAATCTAATCTAATCTAAGTTGCAAAGATATGTTACATTGGAGATTCACATTACATGCATTCTCACAACCAGACACGTACAAGTTCGCGCTTGCACATGCCCCATGTGAACCTACAACATAAAAACCAAATCTCAAATGGACATACACCCTGCAACTCTTGCCGTCCTTCCCTGAGACAGGGGTGACATTGGCAAAGTGAACCATTTTTTTTGTGCATTTGGGTGTGCGTCAGAAACCTTTATTGTACTTGAAATTAGTGTATTTCGTATTTCAAGAACTGTAATCTTTGATATCCATGTAAAAAAGGGGTACGGTGCGGCTACTTTAGGTGCCAACCTAATGCTAGTATATGAAATCACCTTAAAAAAGTAACTTACCTATTTTTATCTGTTACTAGCAGTGTATCTTTAAATAAAATAAAAAATTGAAAGTAAATCGTACATTATGAAAAGGAATGGGGAAAGTTTGTCGCCTTCACTTACTCCATCCATATTTGGTGCGAGGCGTTGACGCTAAGTCCCGTATCGTTGATGCCGGGCATGTTAACCACGCATTTGTTCCTCAGCTCCCCCATGTAGACCTGCAGCGCGAACAGGGCGAACACCATCAGGCAGAAGATGGTCAGGGTCATGACCTCGGCCAGCTGCTTGAAGGAGTGCAGCAGCGCGTTGATGATGGTCTTCAGACCTGTAACAAAAATGAGAAGGTGTCAAAAACATATAGAAATTGTTGTACCTAAAGCATGTTGCTTTCTGGTTAACGATTCGTAAAATGGGGTCGGGACGTTCCGATTTCGCAAGCATGTCGGTTGCATCGACAAGTGGTCTAATCAATATGTATTAATTAAATTACAATCAGACCAACTAACGATGAAATAGGAACCCAGCCGAGTGCCGTCACATTTCTAGAATTGAAAGAAAGTGCTACGCTAAATACCAGTGAATGATGGAGAAGTCTGTCCAGCATATACCAACCACCCAGTATTTCAACCTTTATAAGAATGCAAAGGTTGGGGTGGACTGAACATGTTCATAGAATGCCATGGGCACAGATTCCCATAATAATGTTCACCGACCATTCGGGAGGAAGAAGAGGAGTGGGAAGATCCAGATTGACATCGAGGGATGAAGTGGAGTTGAAAGACGCAACTCAGCGTCTACAAGTTGCGAAATGGACAGCAGCGTCGAATAACAGGCGGAGTTGGAGGCATGAGCTGAAGGAGGCCAAGGCACGAATAGGGCTGCGAAAGCCAAAAACCCAGCCTCATACCCGTTCCGTTTTTACACTTCCATCCGGGAAAGCGTATTACAGAACGCTCATGCAGCTATGTCATAATTTTTGTGGCGGAAGGCCTTCTCGATGGTCGTGACCCGACCCAGCGTTGATTCTAGATTTACCTGTTCGTTCACTAGAGAAAACAGAAAAAAAAACCCGAAGCGACTGACTCGGTGCAATGTCATCGAGATGCAGTTCTTACTACTTCGTGCCAATCACAAGAGATGTGCTGATGGCGTCCTCAATCAGCTGGGAAGAGATAGGAGGCGCAAAAGCTACTGAAGGCTCGGTAGTTATCCCTTGTGGACACGAAGTCGGCGTAACCTATAGGGCCTATGCCCGGGCTTACCGCTGTGAAAAGTGCATTCTGATCAGAATGTCTGGGCGGGCAATCCCACAGTATGTGAAGCACATCCTGCGTGATAAAATCCATGCCCGGTAAAAAACTGGCTGGTGCAGTGATCCGGGTGGAGCCATACAGCCTCCAGCCGGGATCGTAGGGAGAGGAAAAATAGGTAGGTAGTCCTATCAAGGCAAAGATCCCAGTCTCGCTGGCAGTGCCGTATCACGAAGTTGCGAAGGTTTCTTTAAAAGGTCTGCAGTGCCATTAAGGAAGACGAAGAAGATGGTTATATTTGTACGTATGCACGGCACAGCCGCAGTGCTGGCATGGTCAGTCCCCTATAAGTCAATATCTTTCACATTACGTATTCATCAGCGCTCGGTGGATTCTTAAATATTCATCATCATGAAAGACTCACGTGGAGGTCTCTCTATAAGTGTGGGAGCGGCGGGGAGAGAGCGCAAGAGGCAGGCCAGACAAACGATGTGCGGATCCCGCGTTTAAATACTGAACAGAAATAAAAAAGGCTTTGTGGAAGGCAACATGAGGATTTTTTTTTTATTGCTACTTAAGTACCTGAATATTTTAAGTTAAATGTTTTCAAATAAACAAACATCCAGAAAATCTTGCCGACTTTCCCTGAAACAGAGGTTTAATTTTCTTTTCTAATTAACGTATTGGTAGGTAGAAGCTGTAAAATTGGTTCATTCTGCCAATGTCTGGCAGTTCGAAAAAAATGTAGGGCTTACATTCATTTGAGGTTCGGAGTTTAATTTTTAAGTACAAATGCAGCATTTGTAAGCGCGACTACACGTGTCTGTTTGTGAGGATGCATTTAATATGAATGTTTATATATCCTTGCAACTCGGCTTATATTGGCAACGTGAACCATTTTTAACAGTATGGATGGTCAGCCTCTTACTAACCTACAAATCAAGGAAGATTACTCGATTACAATTTTGAATGTTTTAACAACGGCGTCGCGGAATGATTAATACGCAAAAAACGCAAACAAGATCAAAGCATGTCATCACAAGGTTCTCGCCGCAGCTTTCACCGTGAAGAGGCGAGGACCATGGCACGACAAATGTGTCGAAGATAAATCGTTCACAGACAGCTAGTTCATGGACAAATCGGTCACACGACAGTTTTGGTCAACGACATTACAGCCACATACAATGTATCGCTAACTTAAAGGTTAAACAGAATAAGTACTGATTCACTGATTTGAGATATCGTGAATAAAACGACGATACCATGTTGAAAGCACTGGTTCTCATCAGATCACCGAAGTTACGCAACATTGGCGCGGATGCTACTTGGATTTGTGACCGCTAGGTACACCGCGTGTTGTTGGCATTTCTTGGACCGGTCCGTAGTCCAGTGGCAACACTTCGGACTCGTAAATGGAAGTTTGTGGATTCGAATCCCGGCGGAGCACAAAATATACCATTTATATTTCCAAATGTGTTCTTCGCTCGGTTGAAAAATTCATAAACCTTTACCAAAGACCGGTCACTGAAAGGTCCATCCAACCTTACAACAACTGGGTCTTGCTTGAGAATTGGCGCTTTCTACAGCGACGACCAAGCTCGCAGAGAGCTCTTGAGGTGTGGTACACACAAACACAGCGCTCACCAAATCAATCATCCTAATATTATTATTATAAAACATTTTACTGGGTTTAACTTCTCATAGTAAGTGGACTAATTATAAAGAAGTGCTCATGAAAAACTTCTAAATAACAGGATTTTCACACTTTAGTAGGTTTTTTTAACGTAAAAAATAGGAAAAAGGTGCATTTATCTGAGAAACCCATGCGACTTATTCAGTTTTACCCACAGACAGCTCCACCACAGAAAATTACAATAAATTACAACTTCAGTAATGAGGTCCGCTCGTGAATTGCTATAGACAAAATTGTGTCGTCGCCCGGCCGTGTAGCTAGGGCAAATGCAAGTAAATAATTATTGGTTACTAAAGATGGCAGTCCCATACAAGACTGACGTTTGCTTGCTGAGCAAAAAAATCCAAATAAAAAAATGTTGGACCTCATTACGAAGGGTTTTTGGAGAGAAAGTACTCTGTGATGGACCAATATTGTATGTGAACAAAAATCTGTGTAGACGAACTGTCGTCTGACCGAATTGTCTGTGAGCAATTTGTCTGTTCTTCGAAAGGAAAATACTTCGACGTATTTATGGTCCAATAAAGGACGGAAACATATGGCGAAGAAGATATAACTCCGAACTGTATAAGCTGTACCAGGACGCTGATGTGGTCCGCTCAATAAAGGTCAACAGACTGCATTGGCTGGGGCACATTCAGCGAATGGACCATCGGAGCCTGGAGAAGACGATTGTGATGACGAACCCGGAGGGACGCCGGACAGTGGGAAGACCACGCTCAAGATGGCTGGATGGAGTGGTGGCGGATTGCCGTGCAGTGGTAATGTGGGACTGGAGGAGGAAGACGTTGGATAGACAGCGCTGGCAGTGGTTGCTGAGGGAGGCCAAGACCCACCCTGGGTTGTCGTGCCAATGATGATGATGATGAATTTGTCTGTTCACGAGTTTTCTGTGGCCGAGCTGTGTTTAAGCCAACCCTCCAAAAATCCCCCATTGACCAACTCGCAACTCGTAATTGCAACTCGCATGGGTTTAAAAGAAACTCCCGTGAACTGTTCCTGTTTATAATTTTTAACGCCTTTAAACATGTACATATATCCGAAATTGCGAATGAATGGAATATCCAGAGTCATAATAAAAGAAGAGCTTGTATGAAGAAGGTTATGACTCTGGAGGAAATGAAAGAAGTATGTAAGGGTAGAAAGAAATGGCGGTTTATCTGTAATGTTGGCGGCTAGGGTTTAATAAAGTGAAATTGGTTTTATGATTTAGTTTTTTTTAGTGTCCATGATTATATTATTGTTTATTGATTTAAAAAATGTAATTTGTGATGTTTTTTTCCTTGACTTATAGGTTGGTATGCGGCTGACCACCCATACTGTAAAAAATGGTTCACTTTGCCAATGTCACCCCTGTTTCAGGGAAGGACGGCAAGAGTTGCAGAGCTTATGTTCATTTGAGATTGGGTTTTTATATTGTAGGTCCACATGCGGCATGTGTTAGCGCGAAATTATACATGTTTGCTTGTGGGAATGCATTTAATATAAATCTTAAATGATATATATCTTTGCAGCTTAGATAAGATTAGATTAGAAACATGTGATCGATTTTACAGAAAGGGGATTTAGATTTACGACATACAATTTTCAAAACTTCTCAGTTTTATTTTCACTGGGAATATTATCAATGGTATTATTAACTGGCAAAATGATACTTTCAGATAAAGAAAAGCACACTCGCAACCAAACAAAAGTTACTCGCAATTTGCGAGCTGGCGAGTAGAATTTTGGAAGGTTGGTCTAAGTGAAATGTCGCTGACCGAAAAGTCGTGTGGAGGGACTGTCGTATGACCTATTTGTCCATGGCCGAGCTGTCTGTGGAAGAGCTCTCTGTGACCGATTTGCCGTGGAACCGCCGAACACAGATTAATGTCCCACCATTCATACAGAAGCGTATTTTGGTCACGTCCGTGACATAAACTATGAACTTGAGTCATATCCATCTATCCCTCTTGCTCATTCTAACATCGTCCACTCCCTCTCTCTCTCTTTCACTGACACATCATGAATATAAATCTACAAAACGATGAGCTTCTTATGATATGAGTCGCATCTATCTATAATCTAAGCCGGTCGGTAATCCGGTCGATAGCTCAGGTGGTAGAGTGCTTGCATTCCACGCCGAAAGCTCGGGTTCGAATCCCACCGAGGGTGTCAGAAATGATTTCCCGTTTCGGTGTTTATTTCAAACCTCAAAATAAAATACCGGCAAGGTTTACTCAGCCTTCACAAGAAATGAGTACCAGCCCCCTCGGGAGCTGGGAAACCCCCCACTTCACTGAAGTGGTTGGCGTAAGGCCGGCCCCCTTACCTGTAAAAATAAATAGGTTCAACTCGCCACATGCGACCCCTTCGGGGATAACGCGGCAAGAAGTTACACTATATGTGTAGCTTAGTTGCGTTTTTTTTTTTTAATTTGCTAGGATGTGTAGACATCCGGTCAAAAAAAAATCCCGTGGTTTTTAAAAATATGTTTCTTATATTTTATGGCCTTAGTAGTAAAAGAGAGTAACATTAATGAAAAAAATCGTGCGTCAAAATAAGAGGAGATTTTGTACGATAAAGGCTCTGGATGAAATGAAAGAAGTATGTAAGGACAAAAAAATGGCGTCTATTCTGTAATTTTAGCAGGTAATTCCTTCATAATTTTATGTTGTATTTTTTGTATAGATTTTTTTTAAGGTTCTGTTGTTTTTCTATATCTAAGTGTTATGTATTCACCACACATGGGTCGATTGGTTTCTCTCTAGCCTAATTAAGATCCCTCTAGATAATTCTCGAATCATGGAGAATTGGAACATGCGAGACTTTACTAGAACATCAAACACACGAGCAATCTCGAATAATACAAGTACCTAACATCTAGAGACTTTATCGCAGACACTAATACAGTTTTTTTTTTTTATTTTTTTTTTTATTTTTTAAATAGATTTGTGAAGAGGAATGCAATTCACCAACCTATTCTGCCTGGCCAGAAACAGGTATTGATATCATCATTTAATAATTCATTATTGTTTATTATTAATGAATTATTAAATAATAATTACCCAATAACATCTGTTGAACCAGGGTCAAAGTTAAAGTCAAGTGACCCAAGCGGGGATCGAACCAACGTTGTTCCATTCGAAACACGCTAGAAAGATCAGCCCTCTTGGCCCCCGCGGCTATTACCCCGACGACAGATAAGCAAAACACACAATTACATATTCGTAATATCAAAGCAGCCTAACGTCACAATTTTTTCGTACTTTTGTTTTTGTCACGCCCCCATTACAGAGTATTTTAACATGATAAAAATCGTAATCACAAGTAAATGTAGGTATTATGGGACGCAACTTTTGCCGCCTTTCCATGACGTCGCTAGATGGGGACACGAATAATGGCGGCTATTTGCGATGAGCGCTGTTCGGTCGTTTAGGTTAAATCGGTGGTTCTAAATCTTTTTTTGTTCCCCGACCGGTTCGTAGTCCAGTGATAACATTTCGGACTCGTAAATGGAAGGTTGTGGGTTCGGATCCCGGCGGAGCACAAAAAATAAACCAATTAAATTTTCAAATATGCTCTTCCAAATATGAGTTCGAATCGTTACTACTAGGCTATGTATGATCAAGAAGATGTCCAGAAAGATTTGTAAAGGCATGCGATTTTTTTAACACAGCAAAAAACATATTTTTTGTGCTCCGCTAGGATTCGGACCCACGATCTTCCGTTTACGAGTCCGAAGCGCTGACCACTAAACTACGGACCGGCGTATGTAAATTAGCCCAGCGCCTATTAAGCCGAAATGAAAATCGTGTCGGCGGAGGGTATGCTTACACCCTCCTCATGTATGTGTCAGAAGGACCCACATCTCGTGGACGCTCATTCAAAGCTATATATTTTCAAGTGGTAATGGTAGTAAGTGCTAGAAATGGCGGTTGATCTGTTATGTTGGCGGCTAGAGTTTTTTAAATTGGAATTTTTTTTCTGTTATAGTTTTGATGTCCATACATATTATTATTTATTGATTTTAAAAATGTATTTTGTCGTGTATGTTCCTTGACTTATAGATTGGTATGCCGCTGACCACCCATGCTGTAAAAATGGTTTACTTTGCCAATGTCACCCCTGTTTCAGGGAAGAACGACAAGAGTTGCAGGGTGTATGTCCATTTGAGATTTGGGTTTTAATGTGGTAGGTTCACATGCGACATGTGCAAGCGCGAACTTGTACGTGTCTGCTTGTGAGAATGCATATAATGTGAATCTCCAATGTGATATATCTTTGCAACTAAGATTAGATTAAATTAGAGAATAGGATACAGACAAAAGGCCTTCCCGTGATGTTAAAAGCGATGGCACGGTAACAAACAAACCTCCAGGTTACAGAAGTGCCTATGACTAAGTAAGTGAATCGATGTTACTGAAGCTAATAGTATACCTCGGGTGGCACTCCTCGGGTGGGACTGGAAGGGGAGGGGGGGGAGAACGGCAATCGCCCCCAGGTTGGGAACCACTGGCTTAAAACATGCCCCGATCCTGATTTATTCGTCATTTTGCTGAAGGGCGCTCATTCCAGAATAGATTAAATCTAAAATCGATTTAAAATAATTACAGTTTTTTTTACATGTCACATGATTCACGAAAAGGCATTCTCGCGTCGCAATAATCTCATTTCAAATTGTAAAGATAAAAAAGTTGGTGACGTCACATAGACGAGGGTTTTTTTTGTGTCGAGCCTGTAATCTATAATCGAAGTTTTAATTTAAGATATATTAACATTTAAAACTCATATCAAATGCATGCCCACAAACAAACACGAGAAATAACTAAAAAAATAAGAATGCTGGGAAATCACGTTTGAAGTTCAGACAATCAGTACAACTTGTATGAGATGAAAAAGGCGGCCGATGTTTTATCTCGGTTATATTCGTCCAAATTGAACGGCTGTCGCATTCTACCTATTCTTCTCGCATTGTTCTTGCGTTTTATTACAAAATCTCGATTTTCCCAATTTTTGAGTTATTGCTCTTTATTGTTAAGCGTGCGACGTGTAGTTCGCGCTTACAAATGCTGAATGTGTATACTTACAAATAAAATCCAAACCTCAAATGAACATAAAACCTCCAACTCTTACCGATCTTCCACGAAACAGGGGTGACATTGGCAAAGTGAACCATTTTTTTACAGTATGGCTGCTCAGCCTCATACCAACCTTTAAGTCAAGAAATTCGAATGAAGAGTCGAGAGAAAAATAATGATTTACAAAAAAAATTATTAATGATTAACAAAAAAAAAAACAATGTATTACAAAAACAGTAAATTTGAAAAATGGCGTCAAATCGTGTTTCGTCCTTTGCCGTTTGTAATATCTCTGGGAAACATAGATTCTCATCATATTTCAATTTGATGAAAACATCTCAGTCCTTGTTCCCGTATTTTCTGGAAAAACACGTTCCCGCCTCGTCGTCCCCTTAGTGCTTGTTTGTCTTATGTCCATCTAAATCTAAATCTAAATTTAATCTACAAAGATATAAAAGATAAAAAGAAAAACAACTTTGTTTTCGATTACTATAAATATATTTTACAACCGGTTTCGCAAACATCCGTTCGCATCATCAGGTGGTTAAATATACTCAAAATATACCTACTCATAGTAAAGTTGTTTTTCTTTTTATTTTTTAAGATGAACGATCCCAATGTTAATGCCTCTACAATCTAATTAATTACAAAAATGTATATCATTTAAGATTCATATTCAATGCATTCTCACAAGCAGACATGTATAAGTTCGCGCGAACACATGCCGCATGTGGACCTACAATATAAAAACCCAATCTCAAATGAACATAAGCCCTGCAATCTTGCCGACCTTCCCTGAAACAACGGTTACATTGACAAAGCGAACCATTTTTACAGTATGGGTGGTCAGCCTTATACCAACCTGTAAGTCAAGGCATACAAACAATTAATTACATTTAAGTATGTAAAACGAACAAACACTAAACAATTAAACAGTAAAAAATATTTTTTTAAATGTAAATCTATTTACACCACATTTACACAGTAAAAGTCCATTTGTATTATTTAAAAATTCAATTAGATATATTTATTTTTTGTATATTCAAGTGCACATAATTTTTTTAACCGTCGATAGACATAATGTAAATCCGCAATGTTAGATATTTTTGCAACTTAGATTAGAGATTAGATTCTTGATTCTTGACAATTTCATTGAAAGGTCATCTTTCAATCAAATGGTGGATAAGCCAAACAAGCACAGGGAGGACGTTGCGTGTTATTTGAAAATTCCCTTTATTTCAGATTCCGATGAAGTCGATTCCTTCTCGAAGCCGGCCAAACTTTTTGCGTTTTATTTTTTATTTTTTTTCTCAATATCCTACGTGGAAATACCATCTGTTTTCTTTCAATATCCTCATATCGTTTTCTCAATGGAGCCCTTTTGGAATTGTCGTACAATTTTATAATAAAAAATCCTTAAAACAATATTGCCATCATCGATCTAAATTATATTTTGTTATCGATAATGGTAATAGCAATAATCGATCTTTTATTTACATAGATCGATGATTGTCATTCTTCCGAACATTTTTTTTGTTTATTAGAAAATAATTGATATATTTAAGAAACAATAATCCTATATGCCATCTTAGTTGCAAGGATACATAATATTTAAGATTCATATTGCATGTATTTCCATAAGTAGGCACAAATAAGTTTGCGCTTACATATGATAAATAAACAAAAAATAAACCAAACCTCACATTAGATGATTGTAGCTTATTATAACTGGTTCTGATTTTGTTAAATTGTTTTTGTTGATATACATTTTTTATTTTTGTTTGCTATCTTTTCAGCATGGGGGGTCAGCCTCATATCAACCTATCAGTCACGAACATAATCTATAATCTATAATTTAAGTTGCAAGGATATATTCATTTAAAGATCTCAGATGTATGCCCACAAACCAACAAGTGTAGTTCGCGCTTACAAATGCTGAATGTGTACTTACAAACAAAATCCAAACCTCAAATGAACATAAGCCCCACAACTTTTGCCGACCTTCCCTGAAACAGGGGTGACATTGGCAAAGTGAACCATTTTTTACAGTATGGGTGGTCAGGTGGTTTGGATGAAATGAAAGAAGTATGCAAGGACAGGAAGAAGTGGCGGCTAATCTGCAATGTTGATTTCTAATGTTGGTGTATTCATTTGCTACATTTTTTGCATAGGAAATTTTTGACTTTTTTTGTATAGATTTCTTTGTAAGGTTTTGTTCTTTTTTATATTTAAACTAGCAGACTGACCGTGCTGCGCACGGTTGTCTGCTAGGCCCTTCGGGCAGAGTGAGTCTGGCTTCGCAATAATTTTTTCTCACACCTCCTTCATAGTAATTAAATGCTTTAAGAAGTAATTTGAAAAAAATTGCGGTAAAAGGGTTATTTAGTTCTTTCATGTTCTGAGATTCTTGTATGAAGCATGAGGTATGAGGCTGACCTCCCATACCTAAAAAAATGTTCACTGAACGAATGTTTCTCTGTTCCTGAAGAGTTCGGCAAAATTGCAGGGCTTATGGTCAAGAGAGGCTGAAATTTTTATTTGTAATAATTACACATGCAGCGTTTGTAAGCGCAAACTCACTCATGTCTGCTTGGGGGCATCCATTCAATATGAATTATAAAATGTATGTATGCAACTTAGATTTATATTCTAAAATTAAAAACATCAAGTGCCACAATTATATGTTAGCGTGAAAAGACATTTGCCAGCTTGTGGGTGTGCATTCAATTTGAATCATCAAATAACTTTTTTTGCAACTTTAGATTATAAATTAAATTTAACGTTGTTGAATCAAATTCCTTGACTTAAGGGTTAGTATGAGGCTTACCACCCATATCGCATAAATGGGTTCACTTAACTAATGTTCCCCCTGTTTCTGAAAAGGTCGGCAAAAGTTGCAGAGCTTATGTGCATTAGAGGCCTTCATTTTAATTTGTAAGTTCACATGCAGCATTTCTAAGCGGGAACTCACTCGTGTCTCCATGGAAGCATGCATTGAATATGAATTATAAAATGTATCAATGCAACTAAGATTTATATTCTAATATTAAAAACATCAAGTGCCACAATTATATGTTAACGTGAAATGACATTTGCCAGCTTATGGGTGTGCATTTAATTTGAATCATCAAATAAGTTTTTTTGTAACTTTAGATTATAAATTAAGACTAGCAGACTGACCGTGCTGCGCACGGTTGTCTGCTAGGCCCTTCGGGCAGTGTAAGTCTGGCTTCGCAATAATTTTTCCTCACACCTCCTTCATAGTAATTAAATGCTTTAAGAAGTAATTTGAAAAAAAAATTGCGGTAAAAGGGTTATTTAGTTCTTTCATGTTCTGAGTATCTTGTATGAAGCATGAGGTATGAGGCTGACCTCCCATACCTAAAAAATGTTCACTGAACGAATGTTTCTCTGTTCCTGAAAAGGTCGGCAAAATTGCAGGGCTTATGGTCAAGAGAGGCTGAAATTTTTATTTGTAATTACACATGCAGCGTTTGTAAGCGCAAACTCACTCATGTCTGCTTGGGGGCATGCATTCAATATGAATTATAAAATGTATGTATGCAACTTAGATTTATATTCTAAAATTAAAAACATCAAGTGCCACAATTATATGTTAGCGTGAAAGAACATTTGCCAGCTTGTGGGTGCGCATTGTATTTGAATCATCAAAACTCTTTTTGCAACTTAAGATTATAAATTAAGATAACCGTTGTTTAAGGATTTTTCAAACCCAAACTCCTTGACCTAAGGGTTAGTATGAGGCTTACCACCCATATCGCATAAATGGGTTCACTTAACTAATGTTCCCCCTCTTTCTGAATAGGTCGGCAAAAGTTGCATGGCTTATGGTTATGAGAGGCTGAAATTTTTATTTGTAATTACACATGCAGCATTTGTAAGCGCAAAGTCACTCATGTCTGCTTGGGGGCATGCATTGAATATGAATTATAAAATGTATGTATGCAACTTAGATTTATATTCTAAAATTAAAAACATCAAGTGCCACAATTAAATGTTAGCGTGAAATGACATTTGCCAGTTTGTGGGCGTGCATTCAATTTGAATCATCAAATAACTTTTTTTGCAACTTTAGATTATAAATTAAATTTAACATTGTTGAAGGATTTTTTAAACTCAAATCCTTGACGGATAGGTAAGTATGAGCTTGAATACCCATATCGCAAAAAATGGTTCACTTGACAAATGTTTCCCCTGTTTTTGAAAAGGTTGGCAAAAGTTACAGGGCTTATGTTCATTAGAGGCCTTAATTTTAATTTGTAAGTTAACATGCAGCATTTATAAGCGCGAACCCACTCATGTCTCCAGGGGGGCATGCATTGAATATGAATTATAAAAGTTATTGTATCTGTGCAACTTAGATTATATATTCTAATATTTAAAAAAAAATCAAGTGCCACAACTATATGTTAGCGTGAAATGACATTTGCCAGTTTGTGGGCGTGCATTCAATTTGAATCATCAAATAACTTATTTTGCAACTTTAGATTATAAATTAAATTTAACGTTGTTGAAGGATTTTTCAAACTCAAATCCTTTACTTATAGGTAAGTATGAGTCTGAATACCCATATCGCAAAAAATGGTTCACTTGACAAATGTTTCCCCTGTTTTTGAAAAGGTTGGCTCTCCGGTCGATAGCTCAGGTGGTAGAGTGCTTGCATTCCATGCCGAAAGCTCGGGTTCGAATCCCACCGACGCGACGGTGTCAGAAATGATTTCCCGTTTCGGTGTTTATTTCAAAACCCAAAATAAAATACCGGCAAGGTTTACTCAGCCTTCACAAGAAATGAGTACCAGCACTCTCGGGAGCTGGGAAACCTCCACTTCAACTGAAGTGGTTGGCGTAAGGCCGGCCCCCTTACCTGTAAAAATAAATAGGTTCAACTCGCCACATGCGACCCCTTCGGGGATAACGCGGCAAGAAGTTACACTATATGTGTAGCTTAGTTGCGTTGCGTTTGCGTTTTTGGCAAAAGTTGCAGGGCTTATGTTCATTAAAAGCCTTAATTTTAATTTGTAAGTTCACATGCAGCATTTATAAGTGCGAACCCACTCGTGTCTCCAGGGGGGCATGCATTGAATATGAATTATAAAAGTTATTGTGTCTGTGCAACTTAGATTATATATTCTAATATTTAAAAAAAATCAAGCGCCACAACTTTATGTTAGCGTGAAATGACATTTGCCAGTTTGTGGGCGTGCATTCAATTTGAATCATCAAATAACTTTTTTTGCAACTTTAGATTATAAATTAAGATTACCGTTGTTTAAGGATTTTTCAAACTCAAATTCCTTGACTTAAGGGTTAGTATGAGGCTTACCACCCATTTCGCATAAATGGGTTCACTTAACAAATGTGTCCCCTGTTTCTGAAAAGGTCAGCAAAAGTTGCAGGGCTTATGGTCATGAGAGGCTGAAATTTTTATTTGTAAATACACATGCAGCATTTGTAAGCGCAAACTCACTCGTGTCTCCGTGCAGGAGTGCATTGAATATGAATTATAAAATATGTTAATGCGTCTATGCAACTTAGATTGTATATTGTAATAATACTTTAAAAAAATTAAATGCCGCAATAAGTACGGTTTCATATAAAAAGTTGACCGAATCGATCGTCATTATTTCTAAAAAATACATGTTATAACTAGGGACTGGAAAATTTCGCGATCGCGATAAAACGAATTTATTCGCGAATTTTGAGGTTTTTACGCGAATAACGCGAAATTTGAGGTTTTACGCAAATATCGCGAATTTTCGTACTTTTGGTAGAAATTGTGCGAATAAGTTGTTATGTGTCGCTTCTGCAACGCAACTATTTTGTGGGAAAGAAAAGATTCCTGTGAAAACCCTTTGCAAGGTGCAAAGCACAGAAAAAATGGTCGGTTTTATAGCCGAGGGGGCCAAGTGGGCTGATCTTTCAACGTTGAAACACGCTAGAAAGCTAGACGCGGGGTTCGATCCCCGCCTGGATCATTTGACCATAAATTTGACCCTGGTTCAACAAATGTAATTGGGTACTTATAAATTAATAATTAATTAAAATGAACAATACTCGTAATGAATTTTTCATTAATGATATTAATACTTGTTTCTGGCCAGGCAGAGTAGGTTGGTGAATTGCATTCCTATTCACAAATCTATTTTATTAAAAAAATAAATGATAAGCAGAACTGTCCTGGACATCCAAACAGACTTGAATCGTGACATCAATGAAATAGGAAATCCATCAAGGAGTGAAGCTGCTGCTGGATTAGCCAAGAGCACAACTTGAGGCTTTCATAAAAGCCAACATCCCTCGAAAAAATTAGATAACCCTCATCTAGAGAGACTAAGTTTAATATTTTAAAAGGATATTGCAGGGTATTCGGAGTGCCATTAAAATATTAATACTTTTTTCAATCAATGGTTTTTTGTAAGTTGTAACTCGTATTGATTCAGATGTTGTTTATTCATTGTTTTTGAAGGTACATGTTTATATATAATTAAATTGTAAATATTAGTAAAATCTATAGTTTTGCAATTACATAAACCTTTATTTCGATCAAATCAACCCTCAACATTACACCAAATCTCCCCGTTTGTCGTAAAAAATAACGCGAATTTCCCTGTTTTTGATCAAAAATAACGCGAATTTCCCAAAAAAATAACGCGAATTTCGCAAAAAATAACACCACTTTTTTCCAGTCCCTAGTTATAACTGGTTGAAGTATAATTTTGAAATAAATAAAGAATATAGGTAGGTACTCAACGGAATTCAACCGAAAAATAATCGACTTGGCAATGGCAACGATGGCAACTTTGAAGCCTGTTGAAGTGCTGGCAATTTATTTGAAATTCGAATGTCAAAATGAGTTTTGTTTCTCGCATAGGTTTTACATAAAAAGGTGTTGTGATTGATCATGTTTATTTATTTAAAAAACAACAATTTAAAATCTACTAATGATGAGGAAGCACATCCCAAGTCCTGAACAATATTTGTTGTGAATATGACGTGCATCTGTTTAGGAGTTCTTCAGTTTGAATGCCATTAACGCACAACTATTTTGTATGGGGAGGCCGTTGCATTTTATAAAGATAAGGGATGTAATTTATTATTCATATTCCTTGAATTATGGGTTGGTATGAACATAATAAATAAATAAATATATAAAACTGGGTATTATTTCATTGGTGAGTGCTGTTTTTGTGTGAAGCACACCTCAAGAGCCGTCTGCATGTTTGTCTGAAACTAGTCTATGCCAATTTTGCAAGGAATTGCTGGATACACTGGCTTGTCCTGTCTTGGAAAACCATAAAACTAAAGAAAAAAAATATTTTTAGATAAACGCAAAAAAAAAAAACGCAACTAAGCTACACATATAGTGTAACTACTTGCCTGCATTATCCCCGAAGCGGTCGAGATTCGGGACAAATTTATTTTTACGGGTAAGGGGGCCGGCCTCATACCAACCACTTTCAGTTGAAGTGGGGGTTTCACAGCTCCCGGAGGGGCTGGTTCTCATTTCTTGTGAAGGCTGAGTAAACCTTGAGATCGAACCCTTGCTCTCGGCATGAAATGCAAGCATTCTACCAATTGAACTATCGACCTTTTTACGAGCTTGGTGGTCGTCAATACAAAGCGCCAATTCTCAAGCAAGACCCAGTTGCTGTAAGGCTGGATGGACCTTTGGTGACCGGTCATTGGTAAAGGTTTGTGAATTTTTCAACCCAGCGAAGAGCAAATTTGAAAATGTAAATGGTATATTTTTGTGCTCCGCCGGGATTCGAACCCACAACCTTCCATTTACGATTCCGAAGTGTTGCCGCTGGACTACGGACCGGTCCGTAAAAAGATGAACAATTTAATTGGATATTTGAAAGTTTTAATCGCGACTTTTTATCAGCGATGTATTTGAGGATTTGTGCGCAGTGTAAACACAGCTCTTAGTCTTAATTAACGCTCCTCACAGAGCTTAAATCATCAATTAAAATAATCACGAAAAGCTAAAAGTTTTCCATTTGTCCGATCCAACTTTTTGCGAGTAGGAATCTGTAATCTAGAGAACTTTTCAAATTGAGCAGCGAAAGCAGAAAGTGAAGCAAGTTTTACGTTTAGACAACTGCTTACGTTTTATTTTTTTAAATTTAAAGTACCTAGCTGAAATTATGTAAGTCGGCTTGATTAATCTTTATTTAGCGCGTATTTAGACCTGTATTTGAAGATGACAGGTGGCGTTTTCGGACCATTGCGAAAACCCACCTCATACCCATTCCGTTTGTACACTTCCATCCGGGGAAGCGTATCACAGAACGCTCATCCAATGCTATAAGTTTTTTGTGGCGGAAGGCCTTCCCGATGGTCGTGACCCGACCCAGCAGTGATTCTAGATTTACCTGTTCGTCCACTAGAGAAAACAGCAAAAACCCAAAGTTACTGGAAGTTAATGGAAGTGAAGCATGGACAGTGAATGATAGCGAAATGAGTAAAGTATGTACGGTGGAAATGAAGCATTTGAGAAGCATGACAGGAAAAACTCTGAGGGATAGAGTTAGGAATGAATGGGTAAAAAAAGAATGTAATTTGAAAGAGGATGTGAAAGTTAAGGTACAAAAGAATGTGATGAGATGGTTTGGACATGTGGAAAGAATGAATGATGATAGACTGACAAAGTATGTATACAAAGAAAGTGTGAAAGAAAAAAGAGGGAAGGGACGACCGAGAAAAGTATGGAGTGATCAGATTGAGGAGATTGTGAAAGAATGGGATATACAAAGTGAGCGTAAAAGAAGAAAATCCATGAAAAAGGTGATGGATATGAATGAATTGAAAGAGGTATGTAAGGATAGGAAAAAATGGAGGCAACTCTGCAGAGGCTCTGGCCACCCCTAGCGGAATGGCGACAGAGTTACAGTTACAGTTACAGTTACTGACTCGGTGCAATGTCATCGAGATGCGCTTCTTACTACTTCGTGCCAATCACAAAGGATGTGCTGATGGTGTCCTCAATTGACTGGAAGGAGATCCAGTCCGGGGCTCACGTAAGAGGCGCAAAAGCGCCAGAAGGCTGGATAGTTATCCCTTGTGGACACGAAGTCGGCGTACCCTATAGGGCCTATGCCCGGTCAACGCTGAGCTGATGTCCGTGTTTCAAGATCCAAATATAGTGGCGGTAATGAAATCAAGCAGACTCCAGTGGGCCGAACATGTTGCACATGCAGAGTACTCCAGGATCATCAGAACTGTCTTGGATGGTGCCCCTCCGGTGATAGACCACTCGGACATCCCATGATGCGGTGGGCAGACAACGTCAAAGTTCTGGGAGTGAGGGGACCATGGAGGGAAGCAGCACAAGGCAGAGATTCCTAGAGGATTGTGGTGCAAGAGGCCCTGAGCCTTCAAGGCTTATGAGCCGAAGAAAGTAAACGACGATACCATGTTGAAAGCACCGGTTCTCATCAGATAACCGAAGTTAAGCAACATTGGGCGCGGATGCTACCTGGATGGGTGTCGTTGGCATTTCTTGGACCGGTCCATAGTCCAGTGGCAGCATTGCAGACTCGTAAATGGAAGGTTGTGGATTCGGATCCCGGCGGAGCACAAAAATATACCATTTATATTTCCAAATATGCTCTTCGCTAGGTTGAAAAAAATCATAAACCTTTACCAAAGACCGGTCACTGAAGGTCCATTCAGCCTTACAGAAACTGGGTCTTGCTTGAGTATTGGCGCTTTGTAGCGACGACCAAGCTTGTACACCTCTGTGGCACTACAACAAGTGTCATAGACCCATAGAGTCTCTAGAATCTAGGGAGTTTCCCGCACAGGGTTTCTTAAAAAAAAAGTGAAGTAGAACAAAAGGTCTATCTTGCAAAGTTTTCGCTATTTCAAAAATAGAAAAACCAAGCAAGTTTTGTTTAGAATTTGTAAAATTTCACCCTTGTTTGTACCTACGTGGATTGAACGCAAAATAAAAGCATTACGAAGTTTCCATTCTCGTCTTATTTCCATACAAAACAATCATAATAATAATATAGAAGAGTTCTCACAATATTGGCCGGCTACAAAGTTTTCTTTCCAATAAACAAATAAAAGTTTTATTTCATTGAGCCCATAGAGATGTTCAAATAATTTTTAAAGAACGTTGTTAAAGAAAATAATAAGAAATAGGTGAGGAACGAATGGGTTCTGAATGAATGCGGAGTAAAAGAAAGCGTGAAAGTTGAAAGAAGTGTGATGCGATGGTTTGGACCTATGAAAGGATGAATGAAGACCAACTGACAAAAAAAGTGTAAAAAGGGAATGTAATAGGTAAGCGTGGAAGGGGAAGACCTAGGAATGAATGGATTGATCAGATAAGTGAAATTGCGAATGAATGGAATCTACAGAGTGGAAACAAGAGAAGAGCGTGCATGAAAAGAGTGATGAAACTAGATGAGATGAAAGAAGTATGCAACGACAGAGTCAAGTGCCACCCCTAGAGGGATGGCGGCAAGATAGAAGACAAGACAAGACAAGGTAGGGAATGAAGTGATATGAATTTAGCCGCAAATGATTTTGACAGATGTTCCAGGACTACCAACCATTAGTTAATGTTAGTTAATGTACCTATTCCATATTCAAATATTTTAAACCTACCATCATAAGACTTATGCTCATTTGAAATTGTTTATTTTTTATGTTGTAAGCCGACATGCGGCATGTGCAAGCGCAAAGTTGTACGTGTCTGCTTATGGGAATGCATGTAATATGAATCTTAAATGTAATATGCTGTGTCACTTATATTTTAGATTAGATTAGACTTGTCTACACTCAATGGTTGTCGTGTGGCCGCCCCCTTACCTGTAAAAATAAATAGGTTCCACTCGCCAAATGTGACATCAGAAGCTACACTATATGTGTAGCTAAGGAACGTGTTGTCTCGTCACCCAAATTTGATTTTGCTTTGTTATTGGTTCAATTGAATTTCGAATCCAATTTAGTACTTGTTTTCAGAAACGTCAAACAGTTTTTGCACATAACCTCAAAAGCGACGCCATGTTTTTTTTTTTATTAAATTGCAAAAAGAAAAGTTCTGTGAGAGATAAAGCGGATAGAATGTACCAGGCGCGCATACAGAGTGAAGAGGTAGCTGGAGGAAGAATAGACCGGGACGTTATAAAGTCATTTAGTGCGGGAGGCGGCCGGAGTAAGCGAGCATGAAAACCGGTGACAGGCTAGAGCGGCACAGTGACATAACGACACGTGACAGAACGACACATGACAGAACGACACATGACAGAACGACACATGACAGAACGACACATGACATAACGACACAACAGAACATCACATACCATAAACGGCACATGAAAAAACATCACAAACAAACAAACATTTATTTTGCTTCCAAGCAACAGTGACTCCTTCGAAAAAAATGCGGTAAGACTCTTTATGTGCAGCTTATTAAGGTTTTTTTCCGTATAATAATGATAATCGACGAAATCAATTCTTTTTGTAAGCTTTACCAAATAATATACGCATGATTTCCATTTTGTCATATCTCACTTCTTTCTCATGTCGTTTATGTGTTTTCTTCTTTCTCTCTTTTCTGTTTTTTGATGTACTTTCCTTGTGAGTTTTGTTATAGTGATGTTTTGTCATGCGATGTAATGTCATTGTGCTTGTTTTTTATTTGTTGTTCTGTCATGTGTCGTTATGTCACTTTGTGGTTATACCATGTGTTGTTCAGTCATGTGTCGTTCTGTAATGTGTCGACATGTCATGTGTCGTTTAATCACTGTGTGGTCATGTCATGCGTCGCTTTTTCAATGTGTAGTTCTGTCATGTGTAGCTCTATTATGTGTCGTTCTATCATGTGTCGTTATGTCATGCATTGTTCTGTCATGTTTCGTTATGTCAGGCGTCGTTATGTCATGCATTGTTCTGTCATGTGTCGTTATTTCAGGCGTCGTTATGTCATGCATTGTTCCGTCATGCGTCGTTTTGCCACTCTGCCGTTCTACCATGGAACCATGAAAACCTAATGCCGGCCTCTATCTCTTCCCGGTCATGTGCTCTTGGTGCGCGATACATTTAAGTATTCTTTTTAGATTTATCGACGCATTTTTTGCTGAAAGAGGTTTTTTTATTATTATTTCTGGCTTGAATCACGTTTTTTGGAAAAGATGGTTGAATTTTGTGAACCCTGTTTGTTACCGCCTCGAGGCTTATCTTTTTTATACTAACACTTCAAATCTATCACTCGCAAACGCAACTAAGCTACACATATAGTGTAACTTCATGCCGCGTTTCCCCGAAAGGGTCACATTGGGCAAGTGGAACATCTTTCTTTTAACAAGTAAGGGGACCGGCCTCCTTATCTGTAAAAATAAATAAATTTCACTCGCCCCATGTGAAACCCTTCGGAGATATCGCGGCAAGAAGGTACACTATATGTGCAGCTTTTGTCAATAAAGTTACGGAAAACAACCTGAAACTTTCAGGAAGTCCTTTTCACACATGGAAAGTTAGGTTAGATTCATTAGCACAGTAAACTTTTTTTCCATCAGGACACTTAAACTTTTTTTTTCTTTTTTGAAATAGATTTGTGAAGAGCCTGATTTGCCTGCCCAGTTGTCTTCATGCGAAAGCAGAAGCTTGTGTGCATGCGATGGCATCTGTTAAACTAGGGTCAAAGTTACGGTCAAAAGACCCAGGCGGGGATCGAGACAGCGTTATTCTATCTCAAATACGCTAGAAAGATCAGCCACTTGACTCCGTCAGCCATAACACTGACTGAACTAAAACAACATCAGGTTAATAATAATATTAGGATGATTGATTTGGTGAGCGCTCTTTTTGTGCGAATCACACCTCAAGAGCCCTCTGCGAGCTTGATCGTCGTCGCTGTAAAAAAGTGCCAATTCTCATGCAAGACCCAGTTGCTGTAAGGCTGGATGGACCTTTAGTGACCGGTCTTTGGTAAAGGTGTATGAATTTTTCACCCAGCGAAGAGCGTATTTGAAAATATACATGTTTTTTTTGTGCTCCGCCGGGATTCGAACCCACAACCTTCCATTACGAGTCAGAGGTGTTAACCACTATACTACAGACCGGTAAACCGGTTAACCACTATACAAAGAGGTAATACAACGTACAATTAGAGAAAGATTAAAATGGAGGTTGTTTGTTTTACGTACCTGGCATTATGGAGACAGTTTTGAGAGCTCTCAGTACCCTGAAGGTCCTCAAGCCAGCCAGGTTCCCCATCTCCATGCCGATGGTGGCGTACCCAGATGTGATGACCACGAAATCCAGCCAGTTCCAAGGGTTCCGCAGGTAGGTGTACTTGTTCAAGATGAAACCCTTGGCCACTGACTTGATCATCATTTCTGCCGTGTAGATCGCCAAGAAGATGTATCTGAAAGAAGCGGAAGACAAATCATGTTTTTGTTTCAAGGTCATAAATGTTTTCGGTTGAAGTTATGTCATGATTTTACTTGGGGTTCTTTTTATTAAATTTCGATTTAAATTTATGTTTCACAAAATATTACAATGTACTGTTCAATCTTCACTCTCTGCTTAGAGGTCTTCACGTAACAATGGTCTAAGCGACTCTGTCTATCGCACAAAATCTTTGCTCGTAAATATATGTGCGGCAGAGACGATTCTTGCATGTTCGAGAACATGATAGATAAGAAAGAAAAGAAAAAGAAAATAATACCTACATGTTGGATTAGATAGATACTTCCATAATGGATTATACTAGAGCATTGTTCCACACTACACCAGAGTGTTCGACACACACCAATCAGCGTGCCTAGGCTCACGTGCACACGAACTTATTATGGGTTCTCCAAAGGTATGCTTTTCTTGCGAATGTATAGGTTCATGCCTGCGTGTGTTGTGATTGTGTACCTGGGCGTGTTTGATTGCTGTGTATGTGTGTGTAGACGTGAGTGTTTGATACTTTGAACTGCTGGTACTTCTCGCACTCTCTGGAATTATCCATTCTAGAGGCGTCGCGTTTGGTAAGGAACACGCAAGAATATGCCTTAGTCACTTAAAAATATAGGCTGCGGTTCTGCGAAGCTTCAGTGATCCATTAACGTCCAAGCCGTGAAACCAACAATACAGAAGTTACAAAGTGAACTATATTATGGAATCAACTTGTTACTTACAGACAGAAATTATAGGATGCAACAGATATCACAATGAATGACATGATAGAGAATGTAAATGTCGAACAATCAGTTTTGACAAATTCCTAGAATGAAAGAAATTTGCAACAATTTAAGGCAATCTGTTGGGGTAGAATTTTTTTGCAATTCAATATTGCCAGCTGCCAAATTCTTTGATGTTTTTGAAATCATTAAAATTTCAGTTGTAAATGCTTAAAAAAATTGAGAATATAATTTTGCTTAAATAACGTTTTGTCTTGAATATTGATAACAAATTATAAATGTAAAAAAAAACTAATTTAATTTTCAATGAGGTCCGCACGTGAATTGGCATAGACGGCATTGTGTCGTCACCCGACCGAGTTGCTAGGGAAAAGGCATACAAATACTTTGTTATTGGTTTCCTCACATATGGGTTGGTATGAAGCTGACGACATATACTGTAAAAAAATATTCACTTTGCCAATGCCACTGTTTCACTGAAGGTCGGAAAAATGAGCAGGGTTTATGTTCATTGAAAAAGAACGCAACTAAGCTACACATATAGTGTACTTTTTGCCGCGTTATCCCCGAAGAGTTTCATTTGAGATTTGAATTTCTTACACATGTTTGTTTGTGGCGTGCATTTAATATGAATTTTAAATGTCAATACATATTATAATTTGTTGATTTTAAAAATGTAATTTGAGTTCCTTGACTTATAGGTTGGTATGCGGCTGACCACCCATGCTGTAGAAAATGTTTCACTTTGCCTATGTCACCCCTGTTTCAGGGAAGGTCGGCAAGAGTCGCAGGGTGTATGTCCATGTGAAATTCGGGTTTTAATATTGTAGGACCACATGCGGCATGTTTAAGGGCGAACTTGTGCATGTCTGTTTGTGAAAGTGCATAGAATGTGAATCTTTAATGATACAAATATATTTTGCAGCTTAGATTAGATTAGATTAGTATATATCTTTGCAACTTTGATTATTTATTATAGATTATAGGTTGCTAAGGGGCTGTCCATATATTACGTCATTCGCATTAAGGGGGGGGGGGTCTGGTCTGCGAATGATGGCAAATGATGTGCGAGTTCCAAAAGTGACGTCGTTCTTGTAAATACCAATTTTTACAAAATATTATGTAAGTAATATAACATTATTAATTATTAAGCTCATCCATTAATACAGCAAGAGGGGGGGGGTCATTAGATATTGACTATAGGATCATTGTAAGGGGGGGGGGGGGGTCGAAAATCGGCCAAAATCGATGACGTAATTTATGGACGGCCCCTAAGGACGGCAGTACCATACCAGACGTTTGCTCGCCGAGAAAAAAAATGTTCCCACCTCATTACTGAGAAAGCTTTAAAAAAAAGTGTATTTGAGATATTTTAAAACCTGTAAAAAACTGTCAAACGAATAAAAGAACAAATGACGTAAAACTCACAACAGAAATTCGCCGGCGGGTAAATTCGATTGGGCATGCTTTTTGCAAGAAAATATACACAAATTCATTTTTTATTGCTTTTCCCATTGATGTATAACACAGAGGAGTAGAAACTAGGTTATTGATATATACTTTGACGCACAGCCGTCCCCAGTCCTGTCAAAAACAACAATTTAAAAACCAGTGTGAAATCCTGTATTTTCTAGCTTTTCCCATCATATTTTTTTGTACATATTTGACACCCAATAATTCCACATGCCCTAAAGTCTTAAAATAGTGCCTTTCTTACGTTCATAAAAGTTACGATCAAAAGGTTTATAACGCGTGCGCCCAATGTTCGCGCAGGAATGAATATCAACGCTGCCAACATTCTGGAAGTATTTATTAGTTTCATACAAGTTTTTTTCGTATACAACTGAATGACACAGTGAAGATCTTTGTTCACTTTCTAACTAAGGATCATTTTCGAAAGTTTTTTTTTTTTTTTTAAGAAAGCCTATGCGGGAGACTCCCTAGATTCGAGAGACTCTAGGGGTCTATGACACTTGTTATAGTGCCGCAGAGGTGTTGGTGATATGGCAGGTGTCCATGCCCGGTTGCAGGGTCGTTAGCTGCGCAGTGCTGTGGTGTGTGACATTGCTTTGTTTTGAGACACTGAGAGGAAATGGCGATTGATACTGGATTTGAAAAGGGCAAGGTTAAATTGGGATGGAAACTCAGATACCGGTAACTCATTCCATAAGCGGGCAGTTTGGCAAAGGAATGAGTCGTGAAAACACCAAGTTCTCATAGTTTTGATATCGACTGCAAATGGTTGAATGTGAGCCGTTCTACGAGTTGCCCTTGTTGTGACGAGAGGAGGGGGTATACCTAAGTGAGGATATTTCATCAGATCAGCCATTGTAGTACCTATAGAAGAGACTGACCATTCCAACTTTCCTTCTGTGCCCAAGAGGTAAGTTGAAACAGATATTATAATGTCTATTTTCACATGTAAACTCAAAAAATGTAAAAATAAAACTATCTTATCAAAAAAAGTGTTCTAAATTAAAATGAATTTTCACTCAGTGAATGCTTTAGAAAATGTCTTTTATCTTTAAAATAATTTCTAGTCCACAGATATCATAAGTCGATGGGTTTTTCTTGAGTACGCCCCATTTTCCAATAATGTAGGAATATCTTGTTCGTGAGGAAGAAAATAAAGAAAAACACGAAATAAGCAAAACACGTGAAATGAAATAAAGATGTGAATTGAAGTACATGTGTGTATGTTGAAATAATAAAATAAGAGAAAAATATGAATGAGGTCTGAACATTTTTTGAATTTTAAACATTTTTCTCAGCAAACAAACGTCAGTCATGTTGGTAGAATGCTTGCATTCCATGCCGAGAGCAAGGATTCGATCCCCAACGAGGTTGTTAGAAATGATTTCCCGTTTCGGTGTTTATTTCAAACCCAAAATAAATACTGACAATGTGTACTCAAACTTCACAAGAAATGAGAATCACACCCCTCGGGAGCTGGAAAACCCTCATTTCAACTGAATCAGTTGACGCGAAGCCGGCCCCATTACCGGTAAAAATAAATATATCCCGAATTCGGGGTAACGCAGGAAAGAAGTTACACTTTATGTGTAGCTTCTAATCTAATCTAATCTAAGTTGCAAATATATGTTACATTGGGGATTCACATTATATGCATTCTCACAAGCAGACACGTAGGTACAAGTTCGCGCTTGCAAAAACCCAAATCTCCAATGGACATGCACCGTGCAAGTCTTGACGTCCTTTCCTGAAACAGTGGTGACATTGGTAAAGTGAACAATTTTTACAGCATGGGTGGTCAGCCGCATACCAACCTATAAGTCAAGGAATAGCTTAATTGCGTTTTATTTGCTTGACGAAGCCTTAAAATATGTAGGTAAGACAAATAATGAAATAAAGAAACATGAATTATAGGAAATACTACGAAATGAAAGTACACGAAAAAGGGGAAAAGATTAAATAAAGGAAAAACATGAAACGTATAGGTGTGATGCTATCAACAGGCGATGTTTTGTTTTGGTGTTTTCGGAAGAAAACCGTAAATGAGCGTGTTTTGGCGGGAAATCCCTCCCGAGGGGGAACATGTCGAACATAGTATGACATGAAAAAGCCTGCGGTAAAAACAACGGCACTTTATTCTGCATATGGCGGGAAAACAGGACGCATTTTCGTATTTCAAAAATTCATATCCTTTAACGAGGAACAACAGGTAGCATCAACAGAGTCATGGGCACGCCTCTGACCTAGAGGTTCTTGTTTATCGTGCCGCTGCTTCTACTTCACGGGAAGGACTTCCGCCACTTGAGAAAATATATAGCTTTGTATCAGCGTCCACGTGCTGTGGGTCCTTCTGACGCATACATACATGACGGGTATGAGAAGGGCTTGAGCATACTGTATACAAACAAAAGCGGCAATCTATTGACTGGTCCGTAGTCCAGTTGAAACACTTTGGGCTCGTAAATGGAAGGTTGTGGGTTCGCATCCCCGCGGAGCACAAAAAAATGCCATTTATATTTTCAAATATGCTCTTTGCTGGGTTGAAAAATCATAAAAAACCTTTACCAAAGACCGGTGACTAAAGTTCCATTCAGTCTTACAGCAACTGGGCCTTGTTTGAGAATTGATGCTTTGTAGCGGCGATCAAGCTCGTAAACAACACCTCTGCGGCACTACAACAAGTGTCATAGATCCCTAGTGTCTGAAATCAAGGAAGGCTTCCGCACAGGATTCAAAAATATAAAAAAAAACAATCTAGTATTTTAGGAATAAAAAATAATTAAATAAACTAATTATCTGGAATTACAATTTATTCCCATTTTATGTGCTGCTCCTTTGTTCGTGTTTTTGCTTTGTAAAATTAAATATAAATTAATATTCTGCTCCCCCCCCCCCCTCCTAAAAACAAAAGTAAAATATAGGGGGGCACTCCTTTTTGCCCCGTGCTACAGAATAAATGCCCTGCTTTCTGGAATTTTCCAACAATATATTTATTAATAAATAATAGGAGACGAAAAATGTAACGTAGTTACTTATGTTTCTTAAATAAAGAGAAGAAACTTGATTTCAGGTAATATTTTTTTTATTCAACTTAATTAACTAATGGCCGCCAAAAATAATTACTTAAAATAATAATATTTGCATGATTTATTTGGTGAGCGCTGTTTTTGTCTGAAACACACCTCAAGAGCCCTCTGTGAGCTTGTTCATTACTATAGGATATATAGTTTGGATGATATTATTATTTACTGATTTTTAAAATGTAATTTTTCGTGTATGTTCCTTGACTTATAGGTTGGTATGCGGCTGACCACCCATGCTGTAAAAATGGTTCACTTTGCCAATGTCACCCCTGTTGCAGGGAAGGACGGCAAGAGTTGCAGGGTGTATGTCCATTTGAGATTTGTTTTTTATGTTGTAGGTTCACATGAGGCATGTGCAAGCGCGAACTTGTACGTTTCTTATAAATACTTCCACAAGTAACTGTTGACTGGAGACCTCGTGAAGACAAAAAAACTAGAGGAAGGCCTCTTACACGATTTTCAGATATTAAAAGAGTTGCTGGTGACGACTAGATGCAGAGAGCCCAGGACAGAGATCCCTGAAGAGATATGGGGGAGGCCTATGTCCAGCAGTTATAATAATAATAATTGGACAATTTGTATACAGCGCCGTTTAGTGGCACTAGCCACCCCAAGGGCGCTTTTATGTGTTGAAGCTTCTGTTGAACAAATGTGCCTTAAGCAACTTCCTGAAACTGCCAACACTGGTCTCTGTTCTCAACTCCAGAGGTAGACTATTACATCAGGATGGACCAGCTGAACTAAAAGCCCTGTCTCCGAAACCGGTTCTGTTCCGTCGAAGTGGCAGTTGAAGCCTGTTTACGGCTTGTAGAACGAAGAGTGCATCGTTTTCCACCTATCTGGTCGACTCAATTCACATAAGTACGATGGGGCAACTCCTCTGAGGGCGTTAAAAACAGAAACACATATTATTTTGTACTCAATCCTCTCTGGGACCCGCAGCCAATGAAGGCGCTGCAACAGAGGAGAGACATGGTCAGTTTTTTGTCCTCCCAAAAGTAATTTGGCTGCAGCATTAAAGACAGACTGCAGTCTAGACTGCTGAAACCTTGGAAGACCCCAGAACAGACCATTGCAATAATCCAGTCTCGACACAACGAAGGACAAGAAGTGGCTGATTAAGTAAATAAGTAACTGAACAGTCTAAACGGAGACAGCGTGGTAGAAAGTTGCAGCTCCACTTAAAAGACAGAAAATCCTCACATGTCTCCGTGGGATTTTCCCCGTTCACCAAGTTTGATTGTGCAGTTGATTGCGGCCATCAGTCTCGCATAATGGTCTACAGATTAGAGCGATGGGTGGCGATACTCTCTAATAACTGTTCGTGATCGTCCGTCATAAAAACTGAGCAGACAATATAGACGTAGACTTAATGGGGCGGAGACTATAAACACACCAACAGGATGCTTTTACAGACCAAGTCAGTACTGCTAAGTATAATAATATTAGGATGAATGAATGGAATATCCAGAGTCATAATAAAAGAAGAGCTTGTATGAAGAAGGTTATGACTCTGGAGGAAATGAAAGAAGTATGTAAGGATAGAAAGAAATGGCAGTTGATCTGTAATGTAGGCGGCTAGGGTTTATTAAAGTGAAATTGGTTTTATGATTTAGTTTTTTTTAGTGTCCATGTTTATATTATTGTTTATTGATTTAAAAAATGTAATTTGTGATGTTTGTTCCTTGACTTATAGGTTGGTATGCGGCTGACCACCCATACTGTAAAAAATGGTTCACTTTGCCAATGTCACCCCTGTTTCAGGGAAGGACGGCAAGAGTTGCAGAGCTTATGTTCATTTGAGATTGGGTTTTTATATTGTAGGTCCACATGCGGCATGTGTTAGCGCGAAATTATACATGTCTGCTTGTGGGAATGCCTTCAATATAAATCTTAAATGATACATATCTTTGCAGCTTAGATTAGATTAGATTAAGATGGACCAGTATACTATTTATATTTTCAAATTTGCTCTTCGCTGGGTTAAAAAATTCAAAAACCTTTACCGATGAT
The DNA here is from genome assembly GCA_951799405.1 of Agapetus fuscipes. NCBI lineage: Eukaryota > Metazoa > Arthropoda > Insecta > Trichoptera > Glossosomatidae > Agapetus > Agapetus fuscipes. Next base: position 16,068,998 of record OX637348.1, read on the forward strand.
CGGTCACCAAAGGTCCATCCAGCCATACAGCAACTGGGTCTTGCTTGAGTATTGGCGCTTTCTATAGTCATGACCAAGCTCAGATTTGTGCCCTGAGTACGAGTTGCAAAACTTGAGTAAAGTAAAGTTTACGGAAAGTATTAAAGAGTGGTTTTCCCCAAAATCTGCCGTTTTTGTTTGTTTGAACTTAATTTTCTTCATCACTGTAACTCTTTTGGTAAGAACATAAAGTGTAAGGAACAAAAACGGCAGATTTTGGGAAAAAACACTTTTTAATACTTTCCGTAAACTTTACTTTACTCAAATTTTGCAACTCGTACTATGGGTACAGAGGGCTCTTAAGGTGTGATTCACACATAAACAGGGCTCACCTAATAAATCATCCATTTATAATTATTAGTTTGTAGGTATCTGTAATTCACTGTCTTCCTATTTACTTTACTGGTCGACTTGTTACTTAACTCTCTCACTTGTTACTGTACTGGCTTACTCTCCTTCCCACTGCTCGCGTGTGGCTGTACTCCAGCTGAGGTCATGGTACTTTCATGGGAGTTGTGAGGGGGGGAAGGGGAGGAGGGGGCGGGGAAACAGGTGACGGCCACTTCCGGCTAAACTATCGATTTGAAAAACGAACACAAAGTGACGTAGGCATCAGCCTCATAACACAACCACTCATAACCTAATAATAATCATCATTCCTATATGATTATGATTTCTGATTTTGTTTCACGTGATTGCTTTTAACATTTTGACAGATTCTTACATGGTTAATCATGTATTTTGTAATCTAAGTCCCTTGACTTTAAGGTTGGTTGAGGCTGACCACTGATACTGTAAAAATTGATTCACTTTTCCGGCTTCTTCTTGGTTTTTTACATTTTGAAAATATTTTTACATGGTTAACGAGGGTATCAGAAATGATTTCCCGTTTCATTGTTTATTTACCACCCAAAATAAAATACCACCAAGGTTTACTCAACATTCAAAGTTAAGTACGCCACTAAGCTTTACATTTAGTATAACGTCTATTCATTTTATTCCCGAAGGATTTCGCATGTGGCGAGTGAAACATTTTTATTTTTACAGGTAAGGGGCCGGCCTCACCTCAATCATTTCATTTGAAGTGGTGGCTCCCCAGCTTCCAAGGGTGCTGATACTTATTTGTTGGGAAGGCTGAGTAAACCTTCCCGGTATTTTATTTTTGGTTTTGAAATAAGCACGGATGTATGTATTGTTGTTTATGATTTTAAAAATGTAATTTATTGTGTATGCTCCTTGACTTATAGGCTGGTATGCGGCTGACCACCCATGCTGTAGAAAATGGTTTAACTTTGCCAATGTCACCCCTGTTTCAGGGAAGGTCAACAAGAGTTGCAGGGCTTATGCTCATTTCAGATTGGGGTTTTATATTGCAGGTCTATTATAGCGCGAAATTATGCGTGTCTGCTTGTGGGAATGCATTAAATATGAATCTCAAATGAGATTTATCTTTGCTACTTGGATTTTGATTTTGATTTAGACCGAAACGGGAAATCATTTCTGACACCCTCGCGTTGTGGGATTCGAACACGAGCTCTCGGCGTGGAATGCAAGCACTCTACCAACTGAGCCAACTCTACATTGTGGATTTAACTGAGTGTCATGCGGACTTTCATGGTTCGAGCCCCGTATAATAATAATAAAGCAGAGATGAAGAAGTTGCGGCCTGAACTCTATATTTTATAAGATAATTTTTTGTATCTCGGCACGTGGGTAGCTTATTATAACGCAGCGACTTTTCAGGCGCGGATGGGGTTTCAGTAAAAAACAGTTTTTTACTTCGGAATATTTATAGAAATTCCTTGACTTATAGGTTGGTATGAGGCTGACCACCCATACTGTAAAAAATGGTTCACTTTGCCAATGTTACCCCTGTTCGAGGGAAGGTCGGCAAGAGTTGCAGGGCTTATGTTCATTTGAGATTGGGTTTTTATACTGTAGGCCCACATGCGGCATGTGTGAGCGCGAAATTATGCGTGTCTGCTTGTGCAAATGCATTTAATGTGAATCTCAAATGACACATATCATTGCAAATTAGATTTAGATTTAGAATATAAGTATTTGGCTACAATATATTGATAAGAAAATATGCTGAAAAAAAATACAGTAAGGTTGAGGTGATAAGAAAGAATGAAAATATCAAGAAAAATGTAAAATCGGAGAAAATACGAAGGTATGGGGATTGAGAGGGGCCAGAAAGATTGAGTATAATTGTCTTGTATTATGCGTGAAAGTTCATTGTATTATTTATAAATGGACTAGAATGTTATTAGTTTTAAATTTAGTATGTAAGAAACTGCAGATGGAGAAGTATCGCCGAAAACGTTTTTAAAAAAATAAATATCTACTATCTATAATCTATAATCTAAGTTGCAAGGATATATTCATTCAAAGCTCTCAGATGTATGCCCACAAACAAACAGGTGTAGTTCGCGCTTACAAATGGTGATTGTGCAACTCTTGCCGACATTCCCTGAAACAGGGGTGACATTGGCAAAGTGAACCATTTTTTACAGTATGGGTGGTCAGCCTCATACCAACCTATAAGTCAAGTAATACGAGTAATAAATAACATTTACTCATTAGTGGAATATAACAAAGTTTTTTTTATTAGCAGTTCTTAAAATGATTTATTTTTTTAATCAAATATTGAAAAGCCAAAGTTTCAATTTACTTTTATTTATTTTTGCTCCAACGTTTCCGCCTAATAATCATCATCTACAAGAACAATTATGCTCCTGAAGATGCCTTATTAGTCGGAAACGTTTGAGCAAAAAATAAATGAAAATGAATTGAAACTTTGTTTTTTTTATTCAATTTATAATAAATGTATTGAATAAAAGATGGATATTGTAAAAATACGAGATACTTTTTATATCGTTTTATTGTATTCGTAAGAAAATCCAATCCATTTGACTGGTTATCCGTGTTATTATTCATATATTAATTATACCACCTAATTAAAAATAATATTTTATGAAACAATTCAAGCTATTTGTTAATTTAACACTATAACTTCGTGTGTCGGTAATAAATTATTTTGAAAATGAAATAATTGTTTTAATGCAGCCCGAGGCGACCCTGGCAGGCCCTTTTGCCCCGCCGACGTGCTATCACGCGCGAATCTCTGTGATTTACGCAAACAGTCGTGGGACGAGTTGTCGCGAGAATAACTCCAACGCCGCATCTAGCGCCTTTATACATCCATAATAATGTATGGCAATCACAGATGCACCTAATAAAATAAAAAGCAACTTAGGCGCATTAAACATTAGGCGCATGTGCCTGTGTGGGATGCGCGCCCCTGAGTTTTGCCGACCTTATCTGAAACAGGTGTGACATTGGCAAAGTGAACCATTTTATACAGTATGTGAAGACAGCTTCATTCCAACCCGTCAGTGAAGGAACATCTACACCAAACCAAATCTCAAATGAACATAAGCCCTACAACTCTTGCCGACCTTCCTTGTTATATGGGTGACATTCACATAGTGTACCATTTTTTATAGTATGTGTCGTTAGCCTCGTACCAATCTATCAGTCAATGAACACCTAAAACTAGAGATGGAAAAAACGGCTTAGTAAAAAAAACGAATAAAACGCTTACGCTTTTTAAAAAAAGCAGCTTAAAAAGCGTTTTTTCGTTTTTTGGGTTTATTGTAAATATAAAATTTAATTCATTTAGAAGTTTCAGTTTTTCCTTATTTACTCAAAAACTATTGACATTATTGAAAAATTTTTGAGTATTAAACCTAAACAATGTATAGTTCTGTAAGTTAAAAGCAAAAAAAAAAAATCCAAAATACAGCACACACGAAAAAAAAGCTAAAAATGTAAAAAAAACGCGTTTTTTGAAATATTTTTTTGTGGTGGCAATTCTTAAGTTATATATTTTATTTAAGCTTTATAATTAAGAAAAAAAATTAATAAACATGCTTGATTTTTTTCATTACTGGTAACTATTTTGCTAAGACCATAAAGTGTAAGAAACAAAAACGGCAGATTTAGCTTTATAAGTTATAACACGCCATTAGCGTTTGAAAAAGCGGATAAAAAAAGCCGAAGCAACTTTCGTTTAAAACGAAACGAAAACGTCGTTTACAAAACGATTGAAAAAATGTAGCGCGCTTTTTCAACGTTGCTTGTATAATACAAGCAACGTTGAAAAAGCGCGCTACATTTTTTCAATCGTTTTGTAAACCACGTTTTTGTTTCGTTGTTGAAAGTTGCTTCGGCTTTTTTTATCCGCTTTTTCAAACGCTAATGGCGTGTTATAACTTATAAAGCTAAATCTGCCGTTTTTGTTTCTTACACTTTATGGTCTTAGCAAAATAGTTACAGTAATGAAAAAAATCAAGCATGTTTATTATTTTTTTTTCTTAATTATAAAGCTTAAACAAAATATATAACTTAAGAATTGCCGCCACAAAAAAATATTTCAAAAAACGCGTTTTTTTACATTTTTAGCTTTTTTTTCGTGTGTGCTGTATTTTGGATTTTTTTTTTTGCTTTTAACTAACAGAACTATACATTTTTTAGGTTTAATACTCAAAAATTTTTCAATAATGTCAATAGTTTTTGAGTAAATATGGAAAAACTGAAACTACTAAATGAATTAAATTTTAATTAAATCAAAATTAGCAGAAGCAACTTTTTATACGCTTTTTTTTCAAAACGACTTTTCGTTTAAATTGTAAGCGCGCTTAGTTGCTTAAAATAAAAAGCAGCTATTTTAAACTGCTTTTCGTTTAAACGGCCACCTCTACCTAAAACATGCCATTTCACGCTAACATAAGCTGATGTATGTATATATTGTAACGAAATACACTGGTAGATGTTTATTGGTGTACGTGTGTTTTGAGAGAATGTTCTGGCCCAGACGATTGTAATTGTAAGGTGTGTATGTAGGTAGGAAATGGACTCTTCATGAAATAAATATGTCCAGAATCGTCTATACAACTGTGGTAGTGGAACTTTCTAGGGCAGGCTAGAATGGCCCCTAGGTTCCGCTATAAGAAGGGCGACATTCGGCTGAAGGGAGTCAGTCTTCGAAGCACTCACACAGAGGAGTATCTAGTTGCCAGGGCGACCAATAAGGTGTAAAATAAATGTAATCTGTACGAAATAAAGAAGTGTGCTAAAATAAATCTGTTAGAATAAGTCTGTTAAAATAAATCTATTGTAAGAAAGTCTGTGTAAATAAACTGTATGGCTAACTTGTGTTAAACTTGTGTTTTAATTAAAAGAACCCAGGAAAAACGTAACAGTGGTGTCGGTGTGAAGTTTAAAACCAAGTACCAAGTAAAAACTGTGCTTGAAAGTATTGAAAAATATATCTGGACCACATAATAAAAAAAAAAAGTTTTAAATAAAACTGATTAAACTTGAATTAAAAACGATCGTGTGGTTACCCGCTAAAAATTTGATTGAAGTGTACATAGATAACGTGTTAATAATATTGTGTTAGAATAATGTTAGTAAATACTCATTAGCCGATCTAACGAAGCAAAGTAAATAATAATTATCTAATATCATTATTTGAAATTTAAAAATATTTTTTTTGTAAAATAATTTGTTTTGAAGTAAATTATTTTGAAGTAAATTTAAATTTTTGTTAAAATAAAAAATGGCTAAGGTGAACATCAAGGACCTCAAAGTCTATGAGCTTAAGAATGAGCTTCTGGAGAGGGACCTGGAGACCTCAGGAGGGAAGGCGGCCTTACAAGCACGCCTCATGGAGGCCTTGGAACAGTCAGGCGAAGACCCGGCATATTTTGTCATGGCGTCTGGAGGGGACCGCGAGCGAGCCGTGGAAGAGTTTAAAACAAAGATGGCTGCCAACTTCAAGAGCTTGTGGGAAGACCTAGGTGGTTGGAAGGAGGAGAGGGCTAAAAACCTAGCCTTAAAAATGTCGGTGGACACTGATAGTGTAAAATTAAGTGATAATCAGGATGACAAAAAGGCCGATATGTCAACTGAGGATGAGTCGTCTCAGGAGTTGGGGAAGGGAGACCTGCAGGCCAAAAACAACGGCCAGCTCAAGGTTGAGGACGCAGCTGACAGCAAAGATGTCAAAGACGATGTCAAGTCGGCTGAAAACGGCAAGAGTGACTCGGCCGAGGTGAAGGCTGACAAGGATGCGAAGGAGGAGACGGACGCCAAGGAGGAGGATGAGGACGCCAAGGACAAGAAGGGCAAGGCCAAGAAGGCCAACAGTGTGAAGAAGAAGCCCGCGCCCAAGAAGAAGGCGGAGGAGGCCGTGGAGGAGGCTCCCAAGAAGAAGAAGGCCGTGGAGCCGCCGGTGCCCGTGCCCGCGGGCCGGGGCATCCCCATCGACCACATCCCCGACGTGGAGGTGGCCATCTCCAGGTTCAAGATGGAGGACCTCAAGTTCCGGTACAATCAATTGTGCCGCACGAACCTCATCAAGCGCAACAAAAAGAAGTTCAAGGGCTACGAGTTTGAGAAGGACACGCCTGAGCACAAGGCCAAGCTGGAGGAGGTGCAGAAGCTGGAGCCCAAGCAGCTGCGGACGCTGTGCGAGAAGCTGGGCTTGGACAAGAGGGGCCCTCCCGCAGGCGCCGCGCCCCCGCCCGCAGGGGCTCAGCCAAGCAGAGCAAGCAGAAGGGACGACCCAAGCATGGCGCGGCAGGAAGCCACTCAGCGAGTCAGAGGACGAGAGCGAGAGTGAGAACTTCGCTTCCGAGCAGGAGAGCGGCTCCGACGACCAAGGATTCTGATCCTTTGACGCCGGCGAGCAAGCGGGGCCTAGGAGCGGTGGCCGCCCGGGGACGCAAAGCGGTGCCCCCAGCCAAGGAAAGGCGCCCATGCCGGCCGCCAAGAGGAAAGCACCCCCCCCCACACCAGCCAGCAATGACGGGCAAAACCCTAAGGGGAAAATTCCGTGGAACATCATTTTTTCCTGACCACTGGATGCAACTGTGGGTCAAACTGCCCGTACCTTCTTAAAGAAAAGACTGTTCCGGGGCGGAACAGCCTAAGGGGGGGATAATGTAACGAAATACACTGGTAGATGTTTATTGGTGTACGTGTGTTTTGAGAGAATGTTCTGGCCCAGACGATTGTAATTGTAAGGTGTGTATGTAGGTAGGAAATGGACTCTTCATGAAATAAATATGTCCAGAATCGTCTATACAACTGTGGTAGTGGAACTTTCTAGGGCAGGCTAGAATGGCCCCTAGGTTCCGCTATAAGAAGGGCGACATTCGGCTGAAGGGAGTCAGTCTTCGAAGCACTCACACAGAGGAGTATCTAGTTGCCAGGGCGACCAATAAGGTGTAAAATAAATGTAATCTGTACGAAATAAAGAAGTGTGCTAAAATAAATCTGTTAGAATAAGTCTGTTAAAATAAATCTATTGTAAGAAAGTCTGTGTAAATAAACTGTATGGCTAACTTGTGTTAAACTTGTGTTTTAATTAAAAGAACCCAGGAAAAACGTAACAATATATACAAAAAAAAGCAATCTCAAATGAACACAAGCCGTGCAACTCTTGCCGACCGTCCATGAAACAGGGATGGCATTGCATAAATAAATATTTTAATTTTCGCTGGCAATTAATGAGAACTGATTTCCCGATGTTTCATGTTTATAATATTTAATGTTCACGGCAATCAGAACGCGGGTTCAGATAAAAGCGGGCAGCCATTATTCAGGCCGTGACATCAAATTCATCATGACAGTCACAAGTTTAAATAGGTATATAATTAATGGTGGCCGGAGGACAAAGGTTCTCAAAGTCATCCATCAATACACAGAACAGAAAATTGTCGTCCAAGCATATTGTTGTGTTTTTAGGGTTCAAATAGTCTTTAAATAATAAAAAAACTGGTCTCTTTTACAGGATATTTATTATACACTTAGATTTTTTTCACAATTTATATTTATTTTTAACAATTCACTTTTATGGTTTAGCACTTTACATTTATTTCACAGTTGGTGTTCACTTTCAATGTCTTTCTTGTTCAAAAGCAGAGAGTCTTATATAGACTGACTCCTGCAAGCTGCATGGAGCTTTTTATACTCCAAAGGTAGTAGTTACTAGAAGCCAATTTTGCTGGAACCTTCCAGAACATAAATTTGAATATCTCTTTACCCTAGGTACCTATAATAATTAATCCTACTTATATGCACTCTTATCAGCTATAAATGATTTACCTACCTACCTAAATATTTATATTTATTTGCTATTTACATAACAATATCATACAGCCTTACAGCAACTGGGTTTTGCTTGAGAATGGGCGCTTTCTATAGCTATTATTACATTTAAGATTCATATTAAATGCAATCCCATAAGTAGACACATAAAAGTGTGCGCTTACACATGCCGCATGTGGACTTAACATAACAACCCACTCTCCTAACATAACAACGAAATCTCCTTCCCTCAAACAGGGGTGAAATTGTACGAGTGAACCATTTTTCTACAGCATGGGTGGTCAGCCGCATACCAACCTATAATTAAGGAACATACACAACAAATTACATTTTTAAAATCAACAAGTTACAATATGTATGTACATCAAAAACTAACAGAAAACAAATTCTTATTTAAAAAACCCTAGCCGCCAACATCACAGATCAACCGCCATTTCTTTCTGTCCTTACACACTTCTTTCATTTCCTCCAGAGTCATAACCTTCTTCAACATTAAAACTTAACCCACTTTCCTAACATAACAACGAAATCTCCTTCCCTGAAACGGGGGTGACATTATCAAAGTGAACCATTTCCTACAGCATGGGTGGTCAGCTGTATACCAACCTATAAGTTAAGGAGCATAGACAATTTAGACAAACAGGTTTACGGTAAGTACCGCTCTGAAGTGGTCCAAGGAGACAAAATTTTTGGTGTCCTTTGATGAGGATAGTGGGGTGGGGTCGGCAAAGTTGGCTTATTATAAGTTGCGCCTGGCCTTGCGGTGAGAGAATAGAGGTCCCTTTAGCTGGGGGCCCTGGTGGTGGGGTGCCTGCTGAAAGGGGATAAGCCCAAACCGAGAAATTCATAATTTCCGTCTATTGTGTTAATCTGTATTCATTGCGATATTATTTTAGATTTATTGACTTTCGATATCTATTATTTTCATTACAGACAATTTTACGCTTTGCCTATTCCGGTCGATAGGTCAGTTGGTAGAGTGCTTGCATTTCGACTGCTTCAAGGAAGACAGCACTAAGTCAAAAAAGTCAGTTTTACAGGAAATCCAATTGAATGTTATTTATTCCATGGAGTACAATGCATAAACTACTTTTTCCATTAATTTATTAACGAATTTAAAAGAGATACAGACACGGCTGTCATCTTGGAATGAATATGTATAATGATTTGTTACCTTCAGAAATGGAAATAAGTCAAAAACCTAAATTTCGGTGTCACTTCCTTCTTCCTTGGAGCAGTCGATTTCATGTTGAAAGCCCGGGTTCGAATCCCACCGAGGTTGTCAAAAATAATTTCCCTTTTTTTTATATATATTTGTTTATTCCAAACCCCAAAATAAAATACCGGCAAGGTTTACTAAGCCTTCACAAGAAATGAGTAGCAGCCCTCTCGGGAGTTGAGAACCCCCACTTCAACTGAAATGGTTGGCGTCAGGCCGGTCCCCTTACCTCTAAAAATAAATAAGTTCTACCAGACACAATATGCTATCCCTCCGGGGAAACGCGGCAACAAGTTACACTATATGTGCAGTTTTGTAGCCTATTCGGTCGATAGCTTAGTTGAAAGAGTGCTTGCGTTCTATGCCTAACAATATGGCTAACAATAAGTACATATAATATTTTTCAGGGTTTGGTAGTTTACACAGTGAAAGTCCATTGTATCTATAATAATCTATAATCTAAGTTGCAAGGATATATTCATTCAAAGCTCTCAGATGTATGCCCACAAACAAACACGTGTAGTTCGCGCTACAAATGCTGATTGTGTACTTACAAATAAAATTCAAACCTCAAATGAACATAAGCCCCACAACTTTTGCCGACCTTCCCTGAAACAGGGGTGACACTGGCAAAGTGAACCATTTTTTACAGTATGGATCAGCCATGACAATGAGGATTCAAATGAATTGTCATTGTCATTGTACTGAGGATGCCTTTTTAGGCGAAAACGTTTGACATAGTTAAAATAATAAAAGTGAATTGAAACAGTGTGTTTATTTAATTAATTAAAGTATATATAAGTTTCAATCCTCACGCAGGGTGTCAGAAATGATTTCCCGTTTCGGTGTTTAGTCCAAACACGAGTGTAAATAAACCAGTATTTTCTTAGAATAGTTTTGGTTCTATAAAATTTAATAGAGATCACATATTTAATTAATAATTATTATTGATGTTGCAGGGCTTATGTTCATTTGACATTGAGTTTTTATATTGCAGGTCCACAAGCGGCATGTGTTAGCGCAAAATAATACATGTCTGCTTGTGGGAATGCGTTTAATATGAATTTTAAATGATATATATCTTTGCAGCTTAGATTTAGATTTGATTTGAGATAATGTTAACAGCTGCCTTTGCCCAGGCAAGTGAATTGCACCATCACAAATCTATTTAAATATATTATCTACAAACGCTTAGAATTTTCAGACTCAGGTTATGCTTAAGACAGGACAGCATAAAAACATCGTTGAAAAGTGGCAAAATTTGTCGAAGTAGCTGAAACAAATAGCTGAAGTTTGCTGTAAGTATCAGGGAGGCACGCGGCTGTAGGAGGTAGGCGGTCTCCTAACAATGCCCTGCCTGGGAAGGGATTAATGAGCCTGTATTGTGGGCTGTGTGAGACCGCTTTCATCTGCTGAGTTCCTGGTACATAATAGCAAATAATAGCACCAGCTTTGTTGTAGTTTTCGCGCTGTAAAGATCAATCAGACGCCATTGTTGTGGGTAATTGTCGATGGTTCGGCCATTGAGTGCATCGGATGTCAAGAAATTGAAGGAATTCCTCTATGTGTTTAAGAACGTGCAATAATGTCCCCTTTGCTGTAGTTTTTGCATTGCTAAGATCAATCAGAGGACTTCGTTGAGGGTAATTGATAAAAATAAAAATAATCTAATCTAAATTGCAAAGATATGTAACATTAGGGGTTCACATTACATGCATTCTCACAAGCAGACACGTACAAGTTCGCGCTTGCACTTGCCGCATGTGAATCTACAACATAAAACCCCAAATCTCAAATGGACATACACCCTGCCACTCTTGCCGTCCTTCCCTGAAACTGGGGTGACATTGGCAAAGTGATCCATTTTTTACAGCATGGGTGGTCAGCCGCATACCAACCTATAAGTCAAGGAAAAAGATGCGATGAAAAAAAGATGCAATATATTAAGTACTTACAGTGTCTTGTATTTAGATTTAGACCATAAACCTGAGAGCACTGACTGGAAAAAGACTAAGTGATAGAGTTGACTTTAAATTTGAAATTCGCCCATCACCCCTTTATGCCTAAATGAAAATCGTGTCCACGGATGGTATGCTTAAACCCTCCTCATACCCGTACCGCATGTATGTGTCAGAAGGACCTACATCACGTGGACGCTCATTTAAAGCTAGGCATATCCAAGTGGCAGAAGTTACATAGTTAACGAATGTGAGTTGAGAAAAGTATGTGAGGATGAAATGGCTTACCTGAGAGCAATGACTTGAAAGACACTGAATGATAGAGTACGTAATGATTGGTTGATGAACGAGTGTGGTAAAAAAGAGAGTATGAAAATTAAAGTACAACAAATTCCAATGATATACAATGTTCGGACATCTTGAAAGAATGGATGATGAACGAATAACGAAGAAAGTGTACAGAGGAAATGTTAGATGAAGCCTTGGAATGGAGAAGACCAAGGAAGGAATGGAAAGACCAAACAGGGGATGTTGTAAAAGAATGGAACCTGTAGAGTGAGAATAAGAGAAGAATTGGAAGGCGGATGGATACAAACAAAAATCAAGGAAAAAAACTTGGCTTGAAGTTGTCACAATATATTGTCGTTTATTTATCTGCTCTTTCAGAGCAGGTAATTCTTTCTTAGAGACTCAGCTTCCACGCACTTGCTTCTTTCACGGTGAGTGGAGAAGGTGGGTGAGGATGTAGGAGGGTTGGTGAGGATGTGGGAAGGTGCGTGAGGAAGTGAGAAGGTAATAAAGGACATGGGATGACCCCGGAAATAAAAAAACGGAAGTACTTTCCTCAAAGCGAAAAGTGCTCAACAACAGGGATGTGCTAAAGAGTGGGAGGATTATAGTATGCCGAATCCTATCTACTTTTATTTCAAAATAATATTTCTACCTAGATTCATGAAGAGGAATGCAATTCACCAACCTATTTTGCCAGGCCTGAAACAGGTCTTAAACAGTTTTTTTTATTGAATAAAGTAAAATTAATAATAAAGTGAAAAGAAAAAAGTATTTAATTTTTTTTTGGTTCCATAAAGTTTTGTAGAAATTAATTATTTTTATATGTTAATGAATTTCCACATGCAGCAAGTGTATGCGCCAACTTATAATGTTTGCTTTTAGGAATGCATGTTATGTGAATCTTAAATTTAATATGTTATCTTTACAACTTATATTATATGTACATGAAATATAATTTTTAATATTATAGACATATTTTTACCCAAAATGTTTCGCAGTGATTTTTTTGCGTTTGACAACCCTGCTTCAGTAAATAGCTGTACACATGGCCTGCGGTATGTCCCTCTCGTGATACTAAACATAAAACTATATATAAAACTAACCCAACCTCAGTGCTAACCAAAAATATACGGAACTGAAATAGAGCCTCTATTGAGCGTGTGACTTTCCTTACATTTTTCGTATGGGTGTGCTCGAGGGTGAGGTTTTATTCTCGTAGTACGGAACTCCTCATGTACTTGGCGATGTATATATGTGTATGCAGGCCCGGATTAAGGGCGGTTCGAGCAGAGCGACCGAACCAGGGCCCGTGCGTCCTAGGGGGCCCCCAAGACGTGTTAGAAAAAAAATGCTTCAAAGAATCTTTCGACATAAATGTGTTTGGAACCCAAGTTTTTAAGGCATTCACAAACGAGGAAGTTCTCAAAGACTTTTTAGAAACTCAGTAAAAAATTGGAATTAAGTAGATATATATATATTTTTTTTTTTGGGCCCCAAATCAAATAGGGTCTCCAGGACCAAAGACACGCCTGGCGAAATATATGAAAATGAATGGAAAAATATTTCAATACATTTTTTACAGAAAGGGCTAGACAAAGTTTCGTTTTATTATTTTTTTGTTGTCGGCGCGTGATGAGGGACGGGGAGGTTGGAGGAGGGGGTATTCGGGGGCCCCCTAACGTTCCCTGCACCAGGGCCCCCAGTGATCTTAATGCGGGTCTGTGTGTATGGATCACGCATTACTGTGTGGACAGAGTACATGTTACTTAGGTAGCGCATGTTATATAACACATGGGCTACTTAGTGGGTCAAACTAAAAGCATGTCGCCACCAAAAATGGGCTCACAAAATGTGTTTAAGTGGTATCCATTCAAGACTTTACGCGAGGATTTTTTTGAAAATTTAGTTCCTTTACTTGTAGATTGGTATGAGGCTGAAGATCCGTGTACGGTAAAAAGTGGTTCACTCTGCCAGTGTCATCCCTGTTTCAGGGAAGGTCGGCAAAAGTTGCAGGGTGTATATTAACTAATTTAAGCAATTATGTACTTTTAATTTTTACGTTTATAATCATAAACTTTTATATCGACGGTTAAAAGGCATAATCTTTTATTTTAAAGACTTTTTGAACCATAAAAACACAGCAGCACACTAGTGATGGCACATAGCACTAGTGATCCATCCAAGTGGTCGTATAACAAGTTTTTTTCTCTAAAAGTGGGACGAATAAAGAAAAGAGTGTAAAAAGGCGAAAAGAAAGAATTTTCAAGTTTTCCTCGGCGCGGATTGGCCGTAACTCATCCGGCGTTGTTCGTCCGGAAAAAAAGAAAGATTAAAAAAGAAGAAATACGACTGTAAAATCTGCAAGCGCTTTCAATAGGATTCATTTTCCCGTGCCACAATGGCGGGGTTTCCCATAGTTTTCCTTGTTTCCCGGTGGAGGGGATGGCACGCGAAAACCGACGTTTAGCTCGGCGCACTTTTTCAATGCTTTGATTTAATTTGGACGCCATTTTAAAAGGGCTGTTTGAATAGGGATTTTGCTTTTAAGAGAGGATTTCAAATGATAATTAATTGAGTATCGGAAATTGCTCGTTGCTAGAAATATTTTATTTAGGTTGCAAAAACATCTAGGGATTATCGAGGAAAGTATGGTTTGCGTGTAACTAACCGTAACTAAGCTACACTAATAGTGTAACTTCTTGCCGCGTTATCCCCGAAGGGATCGCATGTGGCGAGTTGAACATATTTACTTTTACAGGTAAGGAGGCCGGCCTTACGCCAACCACTTCAGTGAAGTGGGGGGTTTCCCAGCTCCCGAGGGGGCTGGTACTCATTTCTTGTGAAGGCTGAGAAAGCCTTGCCGGTATTTTTTTTTGGGGTTTGAAATAAACACCGAAACGGGAAATCATTTCTGACACCCTCGGTGGGATTTGAACCCGAGCTCACGGAATGGAATGCAAGCACTCTACCAACTGAGCTATCGACCGGCTGCGTTGAAAAAATCAAATACCTCTCTCTACCAAAGAGTGTTCACCAAAGGTCCATCCAGTCTACAGTAACTGGGTCTTGCCTGAGAATCGGCGTTTTCTATAGCGACGATCAAGCTCGCGGAGTGGTTTCGAGGTGTGATTCACACAAAAACAGTGCTCATCAAATTTATCATCCTAATGTTATTATCTAAAAAAAATGAAAATAAACTTTGTTTTATTCTACTATTGTTTTTATTTGAATTTGTTACAAAACAAACCAAAATAAGTGAGCTGACCGGTTCGGCCTCTAGGCCATCTTCAGAGAAACTGAGTGTTAAAAATAGTGCGAGGCTATATAAAGCAAAATGTTAATACCTAAAGTAGAATTAGCAAATTGTATACCAAGAACATAAGGATGAAAACACTTTAGTGAATAGTAGGAGATTTACTAGGGATAAATTTATTATTATAAGGATATTAATTTATTCAAGATTGATTGAGTGTTTGGTCGGATATTCTAGTAAAGTCACTCATGTGACGATTCTCAATATTTCGAAAAGGATCTTTATTCTTACTGCTAAGAATTTAACATACTATCTACCAAAGTTGATCCGAAGCGTCTGAAGCGACCGGTCGCACGTACCGCTTGTACACTCGCGCTCAAACACAATCTGACATTCCGAAAAAAGTTAAGTGCAACAAAACATTGGTAACAATGCCAAAAGACGAAGATTTGTTTAAAAAATTAACAGAATTTATAGATAACAAATTACAGGAAATAAAAGAAGATATAATATTAGAAATAAATAAAAAATTTGACGAATTAAAAAAAAAAAAAAACATGACATATGCAGACAAAGTGAAAGAACATACGGAATTAACTATAATTAAACCAAAAAAAGATCAAAGCTATGAAAAAACTTTAAAGGAATTAAAAAAGGTTAAATTAAACGACCTAGAGATGGCTGTGGATGGTATAAAAAAGTTAAAGAATGGTCAAATCGGAATAAACACATACAACAAAATAGATGCTGAAAAACTCAAAAAAGAAGTCAAAAAAGTAATTGGTAAGGAGTATGAAATCAATACTCCAAAAAAAAGAAAACCGAGAATTATAATACTCAACGTGGAAAAGGAAATTGAAAAAGAGGAAATCATTGAATATATAAAAAAACAGAATCCAAACATAAATGTCAATAGAGATATCAAATTAGTATATGTAAAAGAAAAAAAGCGAACGAATGATATCACATTGGAAATAAATACAGAGATTTTAGAAATAATTAAGGAGAAAGGATTTATAAACATAGGCTGGAGACGGTGCAAAGTAGTAGAAGACTATCAAATAATGAGGTGCTACAAATGCCATGGATTTAACCACAAAGCAAATGAGTGTAGGAATGAAGCAACTTGCAGAAAATGCGGAAAGGCTGAACATGAAGACAAAAGTGATTGCAAAAAGGATTACAGCTGTATAAACTGCAATATAATAAAAGAAAAATTAAAATTAGAAATAAACATAGATCATGATCCCTACGACTTCGAAAAATGCGCAGTAATAAAAAAGTATGTAAAGGCGAGCAAATCAAAAATAGACTATATATAGCAACTAAAAAGTAAAAAATTAAAAGTACAAGACAACACTACAAATGAAGCAAGTGGAATAATAATAAATGCACAGGGATTTTTGAATAAAAAAGACGAAATTGAAAATATTGCAAAATCATATATTTTTTTGGCCATTACGGAAACACATATAACAGAAGAAATAGAGGATAATGAATTGAATATTAAAAATTTTAATTTAATTAGATGCGATTCGTGCTCAAGACACACGGGTGGGGTATTATTATTTATTCAAATGGGAATAATATTTAACATTATAGAAATTCAACAATGTGGCAGAGACTTTTGGAGTATAATAATAAAAATAAAGTTATCAAATAAATGGCTTATAATATGCGCTATTTATAGATCACCAAATGGTAAATACCAAAATTTTATAGAATACTTGAGGCAAATAAGTGAGAGAATGATTGAAAAGGGATGGCATACTATTATATGTGGCGACATAAATGTTGATTGGGATAATCACACAAATACAAATTCAATTAATCTTAAGAGATGGGCAGCAGAATTTGGATTGAAGCAATGTGTAATGGAAAAAACAAGAATTACAAATACATCAAGTACAATGATTGACTTGGTATTCACAAACATGACTAATATATTTTGCAAAGTAGATAATAAAAATTATGTCGCAGACCATCAAAATATTATAATCAAATTCAACAATGAAGTTTGGAATAAGAATATACAACATCAGCATCAATACATAACTAAAATTGACATGGAAGGAATAATAAGTATGCTTAATGACAATAACTTTGATATAGATTATGATATAAATAATATAACTGAGGGTGAAATTAACAACATTTGGGAGGACATAATATTAAAACTAATAAGAGTTAAACGGGAGAATACCAACAGAAAGACAATAATCAGTAAATGGCAGACAAAACCATGGTATAATCAGAACATTAAAAATTTAGCTTTACAGAGAAATATAGCTTATAATAAATTTAAAATGACCAAGGTACTTACAAGTTATCATACCGAAGAAGATGTTTCTTCATTTTGGATGGAATATAAAAGATATAGAAATATGGTTACCGATGTGATAAGAAAAAATAAAATAAAATGGTACCAAAACAGAATAAGTGAAGCAGGAGAAGATCAAAAAAATATGTGGAAAATTATTAAAGAAATTATTTATCCAAAAATTAAAGCAAGCACCATCAATGAAATAAGAGTTAATGATAAGAAATTTAAAATATAGAAGAAATAGCAGAAGAATTAAATAATTTTTATATTTCTAGTATATTGGAAATAATCAATTCAATTGATGAGGAAACTGACTTAAACCTAAATGAGCTAAATATAAGTACGGAAAATTGCAATCATAAGTTTGAAAATTTTGAAAAAATTGATAAACAAAAATTATTTGAAATAATTAGTAAAACAAAAAAAGGATCTAGTACTGATAATATAGATAAGAAATACATTCTCAATATTTGGCAACAAATTGGAGATACTCTTGTAGAGCTCATTAATGTAATATTAATTAAAGGAGTAATGCCCAATATACTAAAAATAGCCACAATTATCCCAATTGCCAAAATTAAAAATCCAATCGAAGCCAGTGACTATAGACCTATTAATATGTTACCATTTCTGGAAAAAATAATAGAAGAGATAATAAGTAATCAACTGAAAAGATTTATTGCTAATCAGGGTTGACTTATAGGTTGGTATGAGGCTGACCAACCATACTGTAAAAAATGGTTCACTTTGCCAATGTCACCCCTGTTTCAGGGAAGGTCGGCAAAAGTTGTGGGGCTTATGTTCATTTGAGGTTTGGATTTTATTTGTAAGTACACATTCAGCATTTGTAAGCGCGAACTACACTTGTTGGTTTGTGGGCATACATCTGAGAGCTTTAAATGAATATATCTTTGCAACTTAGATTATAGATTATATTATAGATTATAGGGGATATTAATTGAAGAACAATCAGGATTTAGAGAAAAACACTCAACGGAAACAGCAATCCAACTAGTAATAAATAATTGGATCGAAGACATAAATAATAATAAAATTGTAGCTGCAGCATTCTTGGACTTCAAAAGAGCATTTGAAACAGTTGATAGAAATTTATTAGTAAAAAAAATGAAAAATATGGGAATTGAAGGAACAGTAATCCAATGGATAAAAAATTACTTATTGATGCGTAAGCAAAAAGTGAAAATCTCAAGCCAATGTTCTAACCAAAAGGAAATTAACACGGGAGTCCCGCAAGGATCCAAGCTAGGACCAATCTTATTTATATTGTATATTAATGACATTTTAAGCGTAATTAGTAACAGTGGATGTCGGTTACATTTATTTGCGGATGATACATTGATATATTGTGTTGGGGAGGACATACAGAAGGTAGAAAGAGAATTAAATAGTGTTATGGGTAGGACAGAAAAGTGGTTAAATAAAAATAAGTTAAAGTTAAACACTGAGAAATCAAAAGTAATAGTACTGAATAATGTCAAAAAGGGTAAATTAATTATTAACGTAAATAATAAAGAATTGGAAGTAGTTGATAAGATTAAGTACTTAGGAGTGATAATTGATAGTAAGCTTAATTTCAAAGAACATTTTGATTATATTATTAAAAAAATAAGCAAGAAAATAGTTGTATTAAGTAGAATGAAGAGCTTGTTAAGTAAGGAATATAAATTAATTGTATACAATAGCATAATTAAGCCTCACTACACATACTGCCCAACAATGTTATTTATGGCAAATAAACAGTATATAAATACATTACAAAAATTACAAAACAGGGGTATGAGAACTATATTGAATAAAAAACTAGACTGTAAAATAAATTATATGATAGATACGTTAGATTGGTTATATATTGAAGAAAATTTAAGAATGAGTGCTATTATTTTTATACACAAAGTAGAAAAAAACATGTTACCTCAGTATTTGAGCAAATTTTTAATTAAGAACAGAGACATTCATGAATATAATACCAGGAAAAAGGATAATTTAAGGAAGCCAAAATTCAAATGTGTAAAGTATGATAAGGGCGTTTTGCACAGAGGATTGGATTTGTATAATGATTTGCCTGTAGAAATAAAAGAAAGTAGGGATATTAATGAATTTAAAGTAAAATTAAAAAAATATATACGTGCAAACCGGCCTTAGCATAATTATTAATAAGTTTTGATTTGTTCATTTTTGTTTGGTTTTTTATTTTTGTTTGTTTATCTTTTGTTGTTTTTTATTAACATAGCTTAAGTTGTAATTAGCAATAGCTAAATAAAATAATATATATATATAAAATTATACCTACAGTTGTATTTTGGTCTAAGGTGTTTTTTGCTATCAACTTCATATCAATGTTTGACAGCTGTATCCTACTTTCGTCTTCTCTCTCGAACTCTCACAACAGCAACATGCCCGCTTGCTATAAAATAAGGAACGAAACTCTCTGTAACGTCAGAAATCAAGTGACCGTTGTATTGTGCAAGTGTTAAGTGACTCAATATCAGAACTGAATCTAAAATAAATTGTTGAAAACAAATCACCGCAGTGTTGAAATAGAACCCACGCAAAATTATAACAATAATAGTATATACCTATATAAATAAGAATACAAACCTAGTTATGTTATCAGAATGGATGTTACATGACCTGAAAAAGTACTTTCAGAGTAAAAGCACATAAGTCTTTACATAAACAAGCCATATTCACTAAATGTCTTGCGTTTCCTTCACGAAATGTGCTTCATGCTTCGTTTGTTAAACAAAATATCCCTTTATACAATGAACGAGAGACGCAGAGGGAAAAAAAACGCCTGAATAATGGGAGATGACTGCTAATAATAATATACGGCGAAACCTCGTGCAGCGAACATCCAGAGATACGAGCAAAATTATCTTAATTTTGTTCTAAAATACAATCATAATTATTTTAATTGAGTCCATAATCTATAATTTCCGTTCGATTAAAAAAAAAAAACGCAAAAACGCAACTAAGCTACACATATAGTGTAACTTCTTGCCGCGTTATCCCCGAAGGAGTCGCATGTGGCGAGTTGAACCTATTTATTTTTACAGGTAAGGGGGCCGGCCTTACGCCAACCACTTCAGTTGAAGTGGGGGTTTCCCAGCTCCCGAGGGGGCTGGTACTCATTTCTTGCGAAGGCTGAGTAAACCTTGCCGGTATTTTTAATATGGGGTTTGAAATAAACACCGAAATAGGAAATCATTTCTGACACCCTCCTCGGTGGGATTCGAACCCGAGCTCACGGGGTAGAATGCAAGCACTCTACCAACTGAGCTATCGACCGGCTAAAGTTCTTTAATTTCAATTCAAAGGCTAGTCACTATCATGATTCATATTTAATGAATTTAATGCACAAACGCAAGCAGCATGCGTAAGCGCGAACTTGCATGTGCATGTTTAAGGGCAACACAGTGAAAAAGAGCGTTTAAAGTCAATATGTCTTTGCATCTTAGATTAAATAATACATCAATAAAAAGCAGATGTGTTTCTATAATCTTAGCTGCAAAGATACATTGATATTGAAGGTTCATATTTAATGCATGCCCACAAGCAGACACATGTAAGTTCACGCTTATACATGCTGCATGTGTGCATACAAAATAAAACAAACGTCACATAAACATAAACTTTGCCACTCCTGCCTCCTTTCCTTGTAACCGGGGTGATATTGACAAATGCGAACAAAGCTTGTACAGCATGGGTTGTCAGCCTCATACCAACCTATTTGCCAAGGAACTAAAATTATAATTAATGTTTTTTTAGCACAAAAAAAAAGATTATTTTCCAGATTTTTCAGTATCTAATCTAATCTAATCTAAGTTGCAAAGATATGTTACATTGGAGATTAACATTACATGCATTCTCACAACCAGACAAGTTCGCGCTTGCACATGCCTCATGTGAATCTACAACATAAAAAACCAAATCTCAAATGTACATACACCCTGCTACTTTTGCCGTCCATCCCTGAGACAGGGGTGACATTGGCAAAGTGAACCATTTTAACAGCATGGGTGGTCAGCCGCATACCAACCTATAAGTCAAGGATAGAAATTTGCGCTCCAACTTCTTATGTCCACATTATCCGATTATTATCGGTTTACACAATAGTTCGTTGATCGAATGCTCGTAAAAGGAAGTAATTTCGCATCGTTGTTGCTCGTACCACGAAATGTACGTGTATGGGCGCATATAGCTATGAAGGGTGCTCAGTGTCCCTAACAAACGCTAAGATGAATGACAGCGAATATTTCATCTCCCTCGGCTTCTTTGGAAATCGCTTTCTTTCCGCAACGAAATGGCGAGATTTCCTTTAGTTCATGTTATCATTCCGAGCAGTGTATGAGCTATGAATTAATTACTATCATATTTAATATCTGTCAGAGTGAATAAAAAATAGATCGAAATTATGTTTATAGTTTTTACCCCTGCAAATATACAGATGATGTATTTAGTGAGCGCTGTTTTTGTGTGAATCACACCTCAAAAGCCCTGCGCGATCTTGGACGTCGCTATAGAAGGTGCCAATTCTCAAGCAAGATCCAGTTACTGTATGGCTGGATGGACCTTTGGTGGCCGGTCTTTGGTGAAGGCTTATGAATTTTTCAACCCAATGAAGAGCGTTTGAAACATCAACATTTGGATCCTTCATATCTTCAAAGAAAAAGTCTTGAGTTCGATTCCCAGCAGACCACTTTTTTTTTTTTAATATGCTCTTCGTAGCGTTGAAAAATTCCTTTAAATTTATCAAGAGATCCGTCACAAAAGTGTTCTTACTATGTCTTTCTTACAGAATTGGCGTTGATTAGCGATAAACGAGTGTGCAGAGGGCTCTTGAGGCGTGATTCACACAAAAACCTGAAATTTAACATCTTGAAATTAAACCTGAAAAAAAAATTAAAACATTTTTCTGTCGATGGCTTAGTTGATAAAATGCTTGTATACCATGCCGAGGGCTAGGGTTCGATTCTCATTAAGGATGTACGATTCTTTCCCCATTTTGATGTTTTTTCAAATCGAAAATAAAATTCCAGCATGTTTTATTCAGCCTTCACTTTAATGAAACAAGGCCTTCGGGAGCAAGAAAACCTCCACTTAAACTGAATTGGTTGACGTAAGGCCACCACCCTTACCTGTAAAAATAAATAGGTTAAACGCCCACATGTAACCTCCTCGGGGAAACGCGGTAAGATGTTGCATTATATCTGCAGCTTAGCAGCTTTTTTTAATCATTTGGTTGGTGTGTGATGTGCCACTATCACATAAAATAATCGGGAGAACTTTTGTTCCTATTTTGTAAATTTCATTTGTTCCTACCGCAAGGGGATGAATAGCTTTGCACCAGCAGTATGGGAGAAATGAAATCTGTTCCGAGAGCCGTATATTGGAAAGCCTGAAGTACCGACAATGTCTCTGATCCTTACAAAACCAGTGCAGGCTTTTCTCTCTATTTTACTTCAACTTTCTCTATTTCCTCTAGCAATCTCTCTTTCTCTATTTTTCTCTACACCATTTGTACGCATTGCTCTCTTTAGGAGATTCTATGCATTTTTTAAATAGTTTTGTGAAGAGAAATACAATACATGCACCTATTTTGCGTGGCCAGAAACACTATCAATTGATAATAACTCATTCTTTAATATTTGGAATGAATCATTGATTGAAAATTACCAAACCTAAGAAAATTACCTTGGACCGGTCCGTAGTCCGTAGTGGCAACACTTCGGACTCGTAAATGGAAGATTGTTGATTCGGATCCCGGCGGAGCACAAAAATATACCATTTATATTTCGAATGTGCTCTTCGCTGGGTTGAAAAATTCATAAACCTTTCCAATGACCGGTCACCAAAGGTCCATCCAGCCTTACAGCAACTGGGTCTTGCTTGAGTATTGGCGCTTTGTAGCGACGACCAAGCTCGTACACCTCTGCGGCGCTACAACAAGTGTCATAGACCCCTAGAGTCTTTAGAATCTAGGGAGTCTCCCACACAGGATTTCTTAAAAAAAAAAAAAAATGACATCTGTCGAACTAGGGTCGAAGTTACGAGTATTGTCGATAGGACACGGTGCAGGAGGGGTTCAAGCTTGCGATTTTTTCAAAAACGCAAATTTGAGTTCCAGCGCCTTATCCCCTTCACCATACCAACGACATTCCTTGAACATACACAAATCCTTGGGTTGGTATAACGCTGACTACTGTGGGGGTTTTTCCTCTGACAGATGATCGACACAATTAATAATATAACAACCACTCTAAATGTTTACTTTTATTCGTTTCACAATTATTTATAACCACAACACAAAAATATTTATTATTCTAATTTACACCAGCTTGTGGCTCTCCTTTAAATGAATATATCCTTGCAACTTAGATTATAGATTTATTATATACCTTTGCAACTTAGACTATACCTACCCTTCTTAGATAGTCACATAGTAAGATAATTAACTTAATCACAGAAAGCTTGTTCCACACTCTCTCATTAGCTGGCTGGTCCTTAATTATCTAGTTCAGTTACAAGATCATGTCAGAGGTGATGATTGTGGGCTCTCAGACCGGCTGCTGTGTGTGGTGAGGATAGGGTTAACATATGTACGTAAAGGTTCAACTAGATGGAAGATTGCTTTCTGCGTCGGCGGACATTTTGTGGGATTAAAACACTTTTGTAGTAATTCAAACATGACCCCTTGCGAGACTAAACAATGTATAATTTATTGATACTAGCAGCCAATTGTGCGCAGCACGGTCGGTCTGCTAGTTTATTTAAAAAAAAAAAGATTTGTTGAGAGGAATTCAATTGACCAACCTATTCTGCCCGGCCAGAAAAATGTATTAATATCATCAATTAATAATTCATTTATTTATTTATTTTAATGATTTATTAATTAATAATTACCCAATTACATCTGTTGAACCAGAGTCAAAGTTATGGTCGAATGATCCAGGCGGGGATCGAACCAACGTTGTTCTATTCCAAACACGCTAGAACGATCAGCCCACTTGGCCCCCTCGGCCATAAAACAGACTAATTAACCGAATAATTCTGTAATTAAAAAGAAAAAAAATCATAATAAAGAGCATAAAAATGTGAACTACACGTGTTTTTTTTGAAAAAAAAATACCTATGCCGAAATGATGTCCATCTATTAAAAAAATCTAATTTATATTTTTGCGTTGAAATCCCTTGCACGAAAAAGCGCCATAGCGGACCATAAAGTAGACCCAAAGGTCACTGTAAGGAACCTTGTGACAATGGGCATACTTCAAATAAATTTACGACTTTTCCACAATGAAATTCGTAGCTGATAAAATGGAATGGTCTAACCACTTATAAAGTAAAACATGACACATTTCTAGAAAAGTTAACTGATGTTTTAGTTTTGAACTTTGTTGGGATTTTTTCTATCAATAGCTCAGCTGGTAGAGTGACCTGTCCGTAGTCCAGGTGGTAACACTTCGGACTCGTAACTGGAAGGTCGTGGGTTCGAATCCCGGCGGAGCACAAAAAATATACCATTTATATTTTCAAATTTGCTCTTCGCTGGGTTGAAAAATTCATAAACCTTTACCAAAGACCGGTCATCAAAAGGTCCATCCAGCCTTACAACAACTGGGTCTTGCTTGAGAATTGGCGCTTTCTACAGCGACGACCAAGCTCGCAGAGGGCTCTTGAGGTGTGATACACACAAAAACAGCGCTCACCAAATAAATCAGCCTAATTTAATTTTATTTATGACTCTGGATATTCCACTGTGCTCCTTTTTCTGCATGGCATACTAACAGAGGTTAGTGCACTGTCCGCGAATTCCAAAGTGAGCTCCCTAACGCTCAGACTCTTCCGGACTATCAGTTCCTGCAGGTACTCCGGTGCTACTCCATGCAATGTCTTATGTACAGTGAGGCCCAGCTTTTTTTTTAAGAAATCCTTTATTTTTTTTTTATTTAGAGTGTTTAATTTAGATTAATTTAAAATTTTTTTTTATTTTTTTTTTTAGAGTTTAATTTAGAGTGCTTGCATTCTATGGCGAGAGCTTGGATATCCCACCGAGGGTGTCTGAAATGGTTTCACGTTTCGGTGTTTATTTCAAACGCAAAATAAAATACCGGAAAGTTTTACTCAGCGTTCACAAGAAATGAGTACCAGCTCCCTCGCGAGCTGGGAATTTCCCACTTCAACTGAAACGGTTGGAATCAGGGGTGTGCATCCTATACAGGCATATGTGCCTAATCGGTATGCAATATCTATAATGTATCTATAATCTAAGTTGCTAGGATATATTCATTCAAAGCTCTCAGATGTATGCCAACAAACAAACACGTGTAGTTCGCGCTTACAAATGCTGATTGTGTACTTACAAATAAAATCCAAACCTCAAATGAACATAAACCCTGCAACTCTTGCCGACATTCCCTGAAACAGGGGTGACATTGGCAAAGTGAACCATTTTTTACAGTATGGGTGGTCAGCCTCATACCAACCTATAAGTCAAGGAATATGTGTTTTAAAAAAACATTTAGGCTTGATATTCACATTTAAAATTAAACATTTAATATTTTTAAGGGTTTGGTGGTTTACACAGTGAAAGTCCATTGTATATTAATTAAATTAACAAAGTTTTAATTAACTTTTTATAATTTTATTTCTGTCTAGTACTTTCGCCTACAAGGCATCTTCAGGACAATGACAAAAAAAAAAAAATCGAGCCATCGTTAGCACTTCAGTCAATTTCAAAATTATTTATTGTAAAGGAATTGGAGAAAATGTTTATTCTGAAATGTGTTTGCCCATACCCTATGCACGCGTCTGGTTGGATTAAAGCTGCCACCCTCACCTGTAAAAAGAATAGGTTCCTCTCGCCACATGCGAAACACTTCGGGGATAATGCAGCAAGGAGTTACACTATATGTGTGGCTTAGTTATGTTACGTTACAAATTGAGATTATATATAAATTTAAGAGTACATTGCAATAGCATTTAAGGCTGATCTGACGCTGTAAGTACGCAAGAACATACTTGTACATAACGAGACTTCTTGCTAAAGTTGGATACCTTTAAATGTGTCTTATCTGCTTTTACAGTTCACCCAAACTTGCACGTCCGTGAGCTCTGTCCCATTCCATAAACCAACGTTACACTTGCGTCTGCAGACATGGGCGAATCTACTCAAAGCTGCTGCAGACGGGGATTTCGTAAATGGTTAGTTGGAGTGGTTAGTGAAGATGGTAAGCGGTAAGTGACAATGATAATTAATTGGTGAGTGGGTAGTGAAAATGGTAGGAGGTAAGTGAAAATGGTAAGTGGTAAGTCTAAATCTAAATCTAAGCTGCAAAGATATATATCATTTAAGAATCATATTAAACGCATTCCCACAAGCAGACATGTATAAGTTCGGTAAGTGATAAGTGAAAATTGTGAAAGGTAAAAGGTAAATAAAGATAAGGGGTTAATAATAATGTAAGTGGTAAATAAAAATCGAAAATGGTAAGCGATGATTGAAAATGGTGAGTAGTGACGAGTGACAATGATGAGTGGTAAGGAAAAATGGTAAGTTACAAGTGAAAACGGACACTGATAAGTGAAATTGGCAAATGTAAGTACTAAGTGAAAATGGTGAGGGGTAAACGGTGAGTGAAAATTGTAAATGAAAGTAATAAGACAGTATTGATGGGCAGCAATATTCATTCATCTTATTTTCCATTCCTCCCCATCCACGGCAATCTTTTGAGCTCCTCGTACGAGAAACATCACATATCTATCAATATATCCTGTAGGAACTCTTTTCCGAGTTTTGTTCCCTCATTTAAGTCTACTTGCATACATTAATAATCTGTTAACTAAATTACTGTCTATCTTTCACTGTCCTGGTTTGCACGTGCTCTTGCTCTTAAGTCTGCAGCGGCGTTCAAATTTGCTTAGTCGCTTACGAGTCATTTAAAAGGGAAATTTCATACATTTTCCCTTAGAATATCATCATAACGTATCTGTGTACGTACCAGCAAGGATTACGAATGTTCAGCCTGTATAATATGGTAATGCCAAACGCCTGGTGGAAATTATTTTCACCGACTTTAAACTGGCGTGAATTTTAACGTTAAAATGTAAATTAAAAAAAAAAATGCATAGCGCCCTCATCTTCTAAATAATAATCTACAATCTAAGTTGCAAAGGTATATTTACGTTTACGGCTCATATTTAATGCATGTCCACAAGCAGGCACATTTAAATTCGCGCTTTCACATTTTTTTGTGTCATTTTCTGCTTTTCATAGATTTTTCCTGTTTTTTTTTGTCATTTTCTTATTTTCATAGATTTCCTCCACCTAGGTATACAGATATTCGTTTCGCCCAACCTTTGCTATCCGGCACATATAGCTGAAACCTCTTCAACAAGGTGGGACTACCAATAAGGCCGTGCAAAATCTTGAAACAGACCACCACAACTTCAGTTACATCTAAAGAAGTTAATGTTATGTTTTGTATTCAGGGTGGTTGTAGCAACACAAAAGGCACGATCCAAATAGTTTTACTTTATCGTTGTGTATTTCAAGATGGCATTTAAAGTAGTACGGAGCTGCCGTCCAAATAAAACACAAATGTGGCAAATGGTGTAGATCAGAGGCTCCCAAAGTTTTACCCCCGTATTCACGATCAAAACTGGCACTTCCTTAAGGGCAAACCAGCGCTTAGATTGGGGAAATTCATTTCAAGAACAATACTTAAGGTAAAATTAGCGCTTAAGCGCTCCAAAAACTAGCACTCAGGTAAGTAAGGTCGACACGTATATTAACCAACGCTTAAGCGCTGTCAAAATATTCCGTCATATTTCATTGTTATCACATTTTTTGTTTGATTGTGAATTTACATGAAAAAATGAATTCTTACTATAAACATGATTTTTACAAGTGTATTAACATTGTTTTGACGAGTTCATTTACATTGCTTGACCATCAGAATTGGGTTTGTTCTCCGGTATGGTCTAGGACCATACTGCAATGACAGATGAACTGTCAAAATATTCCGCCGCATTTCATCAGCACATTTTTTGTTTGGTTGTGAATTATTTACATAAAATAATGAATTCTTTCGATACAGTTGACTTCAACGAGAATAATTGCATTATTTTGTTCAAAAATAGTGTCCCAAGAAAATATATCAGAGACTGTAAAGACCCATTTACGTATTACGAAGAGGAAGAATTTAGAAGACGTTTTTGATTGAAAAAATGCGTCGTTCTGTATACAGTTTTGCCGTTGCTCATTGAGGGTTGCAAAGCCAACGATTTCTTCGATCTGTTATTTTATCTTCTATTACAGGTTTTTCTTTAATCAGTAAAGTGTGTATGTTATATTATTAATTGTGTCAATCAGCAGGACAGAGAGGAAAAACCCTCACATTTTGGCTAATTCTTCTAACCTTATTATAAATTCATTTGGTTCACTTTCACCATTAAAAGATATTTTTAATTTGAGAGGATCAAAATTTATGGACTCCATTGTGTTACTTTCTAAATCCTTTTTATTATTTATTTTTTTAGATTTCGTCATTTGCTGTATATTTTCAATTTATGCAATTAAAAAAAAATCATTTCATTGAAAAAAATTTTTTCATACAAATTAAATATAACACCATCTATATATATTTATCTAAACTGATTTGAAACAAACTGGTTCATATCCATTCTTCATTCTCCCGCGACGTTCGATTTTTGAATGTCCATTTCTTCTGAACGTAGGTAGGTAATTTGAATTCTCTTGCCTTCAATATTTTCAAACAGCGTTTCAAATCTTGTAATTTCTTGTTGTTAATTGTATAAGTCGATGTCTTCACTAGCTTTTAAACGTGTTGATGCTTTCACAACCATAAATCTGTCCAATTTTAATCATTTAATATATTGTATTGTTTTCAATGTCATTTGTTGAAATTGACTGTCATTTGTTTTTGTTTGTGAAAAATTTTCTTCATAGGAATTTCATGTACAGATTTTTTTTTTTACGTTGGGCGCCAAAATGTGAGGGTTTTTCCTCTCTGTCCTGCTGATTGACACAATTAATAATATAACATACACACTTTAATATGTTTACTTTTATTTCTTTCACAATGTATACACAATTAACCACAGCACAATAATATTAATTATTCTTAATTACACAGGCTTGTGGCTATCCCGCCTGGCAAGCTTCTCCTCTCTTTTCTATCTTCTTTTGTTTTCCTTTTCATTCAAATTCAAAAATCTCATGTTCCATTTTACCTAACAAACAAATCCATCTCGTTACAATACACCTCCTTCCTCTCATAAAAAAAAAACATTCCCAATTTTTTAAAATGTGAGGGTTTTTCCTCTCTGTCCTGCTGATTGACACAATTAATAATATAACATACACACTTTAATATGTTTACTTTGATTTCTTTCACAATGTATACACAATTAACCACAGCACAATAATATTAATTATTCTTAATTACACAGGCTTGTGGCTATCCCGCCTGGCAAGCTTCTCCTCTCTTTTCTATCTTCTTTTGTTTTCCTTTTCATTCAAATTCAAAAATCTCATGTTCCATTTTACCTAACAAACAAATCCATCTCGTTACATCAGAGCCACCAGCAGCTCCTTTTCCGCTGGAGAAAACAACATCTTTTTGGCGCTGAAATCGATCAAAACACTTTACATTGGATATTACATAAATGTATTTTTAAAAATTAATAGAAATTGTAAACAAACAAATTCGTACTTACGGTTTACTTAAAGTAGTAATAGCGTTATACGTACTTATTTGTTGTCAAGTTTTATGCAAAGTTGATATGACATTGAAATTTGAAAGAGGCGGCAATGATAAGAGTGAAGTACGCCGAATATCGGTCGGAAGGTACTGACCAATTACAGAGCTGGGTTTTTTCGAGAGCCAATGACAAACCCGTACGTCTCCTGGGGGTTGGGCACTACGCTGATTACTGCTTGAGTGTTCTTTGTGAAACAAAACGCTCCAGAATGTCGACCCTTGAGTAAGTGTAGCGCTTGAGTAAGGCACTTAAATCAGTTTTGATCGTGAATACGGGGGTTAGCCTCGTGTTTCTTTGTTTATACAGCGATTATTTTGTTTTCATAAATTCTGGATGAAATGAGAGAAGTATGCAAGGACAGGAAGAAGTGGCGGCTAATCTGCAATGCTGATTTTTAATGTTGGTTTATTGGCTTGCTACATTTTTTGCATAAGACATTTTTTTACTTTTTTTGAATAGATTTATTTTTAAGGTTTTGTTGTTTTCTTATACTTAAATGTTATTTATTACTCGTATTCCTTGACTTATAGGTTGGTATGAGGCTGACCACCCATACTGTAAAAAATGGTTCACTTTGCCAATGTCACCCCTGTTTCAGGGAATGTCGGCAAAAGTTGTGGGGCTTATGTTCATTTGAGGTTTGGATTTTATTTGTAAGTACGCATTCAGCATTTGTAAGCGCGAACTACACGTGTTTGTTTGTGGGCATACATCTGAGAGCTTTGAATGACTATATCCTTGCAACTTAGATTATGGATTATAGATTATAGATAACCCAAAAAAAACATGAAAAAATTATTTATCCATAATCTAATTTCTTTAATCTAAGTTGCAAAGATATATTTTCATTTAAGATTCATGTGAAATGCATACCCACAGGCACGTGTTAGTTTGTGCTTATAAATGCTGCATGTGTACTTACAAATTAAAATCCAAACCTCAAATGAACATAAGCCCTGCAATTTCTGCTAACCTTCATACTTTCTTGAAAATTTACGATTTTAGAACTTAATTTTCCTAGAATCATTCGTTGGTATGAGGCTGATTATCATTCTGCAAAAAAAATTGGTTCATTTTTGTCAATGGCACACCTATTCATTTGAGATTTTTGTAAGTACCTACTCTTGCAGTATGTGTAATCGCAGACTTGCATTTGAAATGTTTACATTGTTGAAATTGTGAAAGAATGGGATACACAAAGCGAATGTAAAAGAAGGGAGTGTATAATTTTTTTTTATTGATATTAATTCATTGAGAGGGATATGCAAGGATAGGAAAAAATGGGGGTAGGTCTGCAGAGGCTCTAGCCACCCCTAGCAGAATGGCAACAGAGTTACAGTTACAGAAATGTTAATTCATCTTTGTGACTTAGATTATTGATTATTTAGACCAAATCAAAACATTTTAAATTATGACTACGGTCGTTAGACATTTTTTAGAATGAAAAAACGGATGTTACTGACCGTAGAAAGAGAAAAACGATTTTCTCTACGTTTTGTCGGAGTCATATCCGACGTCTTCAGGAGACGTGTGTCTTCTACAAGGAAGAAACACGAACTGTTGAATTATTGTTGTTTGCTCGAGGTCGAAGGTTGTAGTTACATTTATTGACCTTCGGTGATGATTCCATAGATGTCGCAATAGCTCCACTTGTACAAAAGGACGATATTATGTCCTCGTGGAAGTAACATCCGTTTTTTTCATTCCAACAAATCAAAATATATACATACCTACATTTAGATAAATAAATAGACATTTAGACAAAAATTGACCCGAGGAGGTTTACTGAGAGCACTTTGGGAATCAGTGGTTAAAAAAAACGGTGACAAGCAGTTGGGAAGAAAAACGTTGTGCATCGGCAGAGCAAGTTACAGCACCTGGCCCCGCCTCGCTCTGGGCACAAGCGCGCGCTGCACACAATAAAACAAGAGAATTGTTTCACCGAGGACGTATAAAGTGTGTTGTGTGTGGAGCATTTACGTAGTTTATGGCATAGACTGGGGTGGGTGGCGTAGACGAAGCTCTGAATGGACTCGTGATATAAATATACGCTGAACAATTGTGACGTCACATAGCCAGGTTGCTAGAGAGAGGTAAAGAAATATATTATGTTATGGATTGCCAAGGGCTCTACTCAGATAAAGGTGCAACGTTTGCCCGCCGACATATCCCCATACCTACTGGGATTTCTTTAAGATTTACCGAACGTTGCTTCAAATGGGTTGAATAGCCAATTATTTATTTATTTATTTCATGGTAGTTGAAAAAGTTATTGTATGCTACTGCATGTAATTAGGCATTGTAGCACTCGTGCTGTTGTCTATTGAATACCATGCGTTGAATCTAGTGCCTTTATCAAATCCATTTCGCATTTACAGAGAGGCCATTGAAATCTATAAAACTACTAAAAAATTCAACAGAAAGCACGATGGCTCAACATTAAATAAAACATGATTGCAGTCTATTGCGGTTATGAAACCAAGTAGTTCCACAACTAAAAATCAAGGCACGACTGCTTTATTAGAGTACCAATAAATAGACGCCATCATTCCGATTAGTATCAGAAGGAGGCCGGGGGGGGGGAGTCTCGACGGCCGTTGGTAGATCTTACCGTAGGTATCTATTTGAAGATAGGACGGAATAAAGCATGGCGGCATATCAACAACTTATCCATTTTATAAGGCACAACGATAAGTTTATTTTACGCCGTATTTAATTCTGTTCTATCTTTAAATAGGTATCGTAAGATCTATCGATGGCTGTCGAGACTTCCACCCTAAACTCATTAGATGTTACACACAGTAGAAACGAAACGTAAGCTAGAGAACAAATAATATAAATAAACTCTGTACCTTAGAGCATAAACAACGGTAGTCACATTTAGTAAAATGTGCAGGAGACGAGTTTTAGTGAAAATATGCACTTTTATACACCCATCATAACTTCTAAACTAGACGAGATATTTTTGATCTGTAAAAACTGTTTATCTTCTTTTATCGATATTTATTTAATGTGAAGTAATTTGAACCACGTATTTGGAACTTCCGTGGTTTATGCGCGCATTTATATGTGCATCCCATATTTATTACACTTGATATCTCAGTGACTATGAGTCCGAGGACTCCAATATTTTTACCACTTATAAAACAGCTGATTGTTATTATTACTGCATCATTTACTCAAAAACGCAAAAAAGTGGACTACCGTTGTTTATGCTCTAAGGTACAGAACTATGGACTAAGTTCGGTCGAAGGCTCAGTTGGTAGAGTGCTTGCATTCCGTGCCGTGAGTTCGGGTTCGAATCCCACCGAGGGTGTCAGAAATGATTTCCCGTTTCGGTGTTTATTTTAAAACCTCAAAATCAAATACCGGCAAGTCT
This sequence comes from Agapetus fuscipes, assembly GCA_951799405.1. Classification (NCBI taxonomy): domain Eukaryota; kingdom Metazoa; phylum Arthropoda; class Insecta; order Trichoptera; family Glossosomatidae; genus Agapetus; species Agapetus fuscipes. The sequence continues at coordinate 16,102,448 of OX637348.1, forward strand.
TACTCTGACTTCACAAGAAATGAGTACCAGCCCCTTCGGGAGCCGGGAAACCACCACTTCAACTGAAGTGGTTGGCGCAAGACCGGCCTCCTTAACTGTAAAAAGAAATAGTTTCCACTCGCCACATGCGGCAAGAAATCACACTATATGTGTAGCTTAGTTACGTTACGGTCAAAGCCCGGAAGAACTATATCATTGTTTCTTTTTTTTTCTTTTTAGCATTGGCTATTGTTAAGAATTTAACATTAAATAATGTTAACATACCTACCAAGATGCATTCGTATTCTTGTCTATGGTGGTTTTTGCTGCCAACTTCATTTCAGTGTTTTTGACAGCTGCATCCTGTTCCGTCTCTCTCTATTGAACTCTCGTACTAGCAACATGTCCGCTTGCGTTCATCCAATTTAATAAACTACAATCGTGTGCTAATTGTAATTTAATGTGTTGAATGAATATTATGAACAATGGTACGACAGGTGAACTTGAAAGATGAGTAATGAAGGGCAGGTGTGTACTGGGTGCCACACCTTGTATCGCCAAAAATCAAAGCATATCTAAAAATGCTCGATTGGCGGTACACGGTGGCATACTTTTACCCACCTTGATGTATGGAAGCGAAGCCTGGACGGTGAATGAAAGTGAAATTAGCAAAGTCCATACTGTTGAAATGGACTTTCTAAGAAGTATGATTGGGAAAAAACGGAGTGACAGGGTGAGGAATGATTTTGTAAGAGAAGAATGTGGTGCAAGAGAAAGTGTGAAAGTGAAGATTAAAAGAAGTTTGTTAAGATGGTTTGGGCATATGGAGAGAATGAATGAGGAAAGACTGACGAAGAAAGTGTATGTTGGTAGAATAGATGGATGTCGTGGTAGAGGAAGACCGAGAAAGGTATGGATGGACCAAGTATATGAAATTGCGAATGAATGGAATATCCAGAGTCATAATAAAAGAAGAGCTTGTATGAAGAAGGTTATGACTCTGGAGGAAATGAAAGAAGTATGTAAGGATAGAAAGAAATGGCGGTTGATCTGTAATGTTGGCGGCTAGGGTTTATTAAAGTGGTTTTATGATTTAGTTTTTTTTTAGTGTCCATGTTTATATTATTGTTTATTGATTTAAAAAATGTTATTTGCGATGTTTGTTCCTTGACATATAGATTGGTATGCGGCTGACCACCCATACTGTAAAAAATGGTTCACTTTGCCAATGTCACCCCTGTTTCAGGGAAGGACGGCAAGAGTTGCAGAGCTTATGTTCATTTGAGATTGGGTTTTTATATTGTAGGTCCACATGCGGCATGTGTTAGCGCGAAATTATACATGTCTGCTTGTGGGAATGCATTTAATTTAAATCTTAAATGATATATATCTTTGCAGCTTAGATTAGATTGGATGGTACAACAGTGTTGCAGACATTTTTTGGATGATTCCTCCAAAACCCAGCGCCTAACTACAGAATGGCCAACAAGTAGGTAAACGTAACAATATCAAGCATTGTTTTTTTCATTTAGCATTGGCTGTATTCTTATGTACGTATTTGCCTCTAGTTGTGCACGCCGCTGCTTCTTGAGTAGGTCCAGCCCTTGGTTACACAGACTTAGTATGGTCGGTTCTCAGCGTAGCGTCCGCATATAAATCCCAACACTCCACTGTATATTTCACTGCCTGTGTATCTGCAAGCTGTTTGTAACACACTGGAGCGACGTGCTATATTTTCTATCTAATATTACCACCTTAAGGGTGATTGAGAGGTCAGCGCGCCCAACTTTGATGACCGAAATAACCCATATTTTCAATGGTAAGGTAGCATTTTTTCTCCAGATTAAATTAACACATAAAATAGGTATTTTTTCCCATAAAATACCAATTCAAAATAAATTTATTTACGGAGATACCTTAAATGGAGATTTCTACTGTTGTTATGAATGAATCCTAACTTTTTTTTATTTCACAACATTTATTTTGATTAGCTTTATTTTATCTAGATGAACATTATTTTTTTAAACTTTTCATTGGTTTTTTATAATTATTTAAAAAGTACCCAAATTTTGCATACGATCGTGTAGCTAAAATTGCATTTTAATGGTATATTTTCTTTTTAGGATTTGAAGTGATATTTTTTATGTGTTTAATGTAATTCATATTTTATTTTTCCTCTTCCAATTTATATTTAATAATGGAAAGATAATGATTTTCATACTAAACGCAATCCACCCTAGTGCGCCATTGTGTCGGTTTTTTGAACTATTCAAACAATTATATTTCCGAGAGACAAAAATTATGAGACATTTTCGGTGTTCATATTTCCGTCGAGACAAATATTTTTTTACGTTGTAACTCGGAGTTATCGTTTTGTAAAAATGCATCAAAATTAAGACGGCCACACGGCGCTGTTTAAAATCGTTTTTTATTTTTTGTTTTCTCCGTGTTTGAGTTTAAACGTCAAATGTTATACTCGAGGCATGTACGTATTTTTGCGGTGCGGAAGAATGAACGTAAAAAAAACAAGTTTTATACTCAACCACAGAGTTTTATTATAATATATAGAAATAGAGACGCTCGTAGGAGGTGCTGCTTTACATCCTGATACATTATTTGTATGCGCCGCGGCTCAGTTGAAACGTTGACTTTCATACTTGGAGTTTAACTTTCCCGTGTCCGCGTCGCTTTGAAACCAAATAATAATACTATTATTATTACTCTATTGGGTGTATAGGAGCTTCCAAATTATTATAGAAATCGAAAACCTTTTTTGGAAATTGTAAATTATCTAGATGTTTATTTTTAAATGTAATTTGTTGTGTATATTCATTGACTTATAGGTTGATTTGCGGCTGACCACCCATGTTGTAGAAAATGGTTCTGCGTGTAAAACGTGTTGTGAGAATGCATCTAATGTGAATCCCCAATGTTGCATATCTTTACAACTTAGATTAGATTAGAATGTTATTAATTACACGCATACCTTGACTTATAGGTTGGTATGGCGCTGACCACACATACTGTAAAAAATAGTTCAGTTGCTCAATGTCACCCCTGTTCCAGGGAAGGTCGGCAAAAGTTGCAGGGCTTATGTTCATTTGAGGTTTTGATTTTTAATTACTAGTACACACTCAGCATTTGTATGTGCGAACTTACAAGTGTCTGTTTGTGGGCATGCATTTGATATGTGTTTTGAATGTTAATATATCTTTGCACTATAGATTGCAGATTATTATTGAACTTTCGTACTTTTTTACTGTATTTGAAAAAAATTGAAAGACATTAAATATATAAATGAATATAAGCCCTACAACTTTAGCCGACCTTTCCTGACACAGGGGTGACATTGGCAAAGTGAACCGGCAAAGTTTTGCGCTTGATAACCACAATCTATAATCTAAGTTGAAAAGGTATGTTAACATTTAAGATTCATATAAAGTGCATTCTCACAAGCATACACTCTTGTAAAATCGCACTTACAAATGCTGCATGTGTATTTACAAATTGAAACCAAAACCTAAAATCTATCTACCAATCTATCAGTCGAGGATCTGGTATATTTATTGGTTCTGTTATATACATATATATATTTTTTTTAATTAAAAAAAAAAAATTGTGAAGAGGAATGCAATTCACCAACCTATTCTGCCTGGCCAGAAACAGGTATTAATATCATCATTTAATAATTCATAATTGTTTATTATTAATGAATGATTAAATAATAATTACCCAATAGCATCTGTTGAACCAGGGTCAAAGTTAAAGTCAAGTGACCCAAGCGGGGATCGAACCAACGTTGTTCCATTCGAAACACGCTTGAAAGATTAGCCCTCTTGGCCCCCGCGGCTATAACCCCGACAAAGGATAAATTACAAGGATAAATGGTATATTTTGTGTGCTCCGCTGGCATTCGAATCCACAACCTTCCATTCAGAGTCCGAAGTGTTACTACTGCACTACGGACTGATAAGATATAAAAGAAGATAAAAAGTGATAAATAAAATGAAAATATTTTTATGGCCAAACTTGTTTTAATACACTGGTTTGCTATCGCTAGGACCTACACTTTGAAAATATAAAAAAAATACGTACGTATACAAAAGATCCGCATCGCACCCTTAATCGTAAAGAGCAATAACTCCGAAATTGGAAAAATCGATTTTGATGTAGAAACGCCATAAAAATGTGAAAAGAAAAGCTGGAATGTGACAGTCGTTCAATTTGGACGAATATGAATAGGTACATTAACAAGAATAAATAATATTAGGATGATTTATTTGGTAAGCGTTGTTTTTGTGTGTATTACACCTCAAGAGCCCCCTGCGAGCTTGGTCGTCGCTGTAGAAAGCGCCAATTCTCAAGCAAGACCCAGTTGTTGTAAAATTGGTCTTTGGTCAAGGCTTATGAATTTTTCAACCCAGCGAAGAGTAAATTTGGAAATATAAATGTTATATTTTTGTGCTCCGCCGGGATTCGAATCCACAACCTTCCATTTACGAGTCCGATTTGTTGCCACTGGACTACGGACCGGTCCAAGAAATGCCAACAAAACGCGGTGTACCTAGCGGGCACCCATCCAAGTAGCATTCGCGCCCAATGTAGCTTAACTTCGGTGATCTGTAAAGAACTTTAATCTGAGTTTATTACTAAAAGTTAAGTAAATTCAAGTGATGGTAATTGCTATACAAAATTAAAGGTTGAAATCTACTTTTAGATTCATTTCTTATATTTTGAGAAAAAAAGGCCATTTTACCGGTTTTTTGTACATTAGTGCAACAAGTCAAACATGCAAAACATCAAACGTAATTTCCCATCATTCTTATTTTTGGACTTATTGTTCTTTAATTAGAAGCGTGCGATATATATGAAAAAAAATATCCACATAATATATTGTGTGAGATAGACGAAACAGTACTTTGGCATGCCTTTGTTAAAACGACAAAACGTGCTCTGGTCACACGTCCTTCGTGTCGATTCGAAATGCAAAAAAAGTTAAATAATTCTAACATAGAATAATACTTGTGTCAAATCATTTCTTTTTGCAATTTTTGATGCATAAGTTACTATATGAGCCATGCGGTCGTAAATACTCAACAATAGCGTTTAAACACTAGTTTATAAAAACTGAAACGCTCGCTAAGAGCGTCAAGATAATTTACATTATTTTTTTATGAAACGTAATGCTTGAGTAAAAACATTAAGTTGTATACTTCAGCAACGCCATCTGACCATGATGAGTCAAAGCTATTTGACATAAAATTACGATTTTAGTTTCATAAAACAATTAAAGAGGTTCTTTAGTCCCGATATTAATAATCTTCTTAAGCTCTCGTATACCCTTAAAGATAACACTGTAATAATAATAATAATAACAGGCTGATTTATTTTAAATTACACATGAAAAGAGAGCGCCGTTTTTGTGTGTGTCACACCTCAAGGGCCCTCTCCGATCATGGATAAGACTTTCTAAACAAGTGTGCCTTGAGTGCTCCTCGAAATACACCCACAGATTTGGAGTTCTTCACTCCGGGTGGCAGTCTGTTCCACTCCACCGGCCCCGCAACACGTAAAGCGCGGTCTCCGAAGTTTGTACGAATCTGACGGCGCGGCTGAACCAAATTGACTACTCCATCACCCGCAGATCTGAGTGTCTGCCTCCTAACACCCATTTCAACAGGTGAAATCATATCAGCCAGATAAGGTGGGGCCAAGCCATTGATGGCTTTATATACCATTAAACAAACACGGAAGACCACCCTCTCCGGGAAACGAAGCCAATGAAGTTTTTTTAACAGCGGGGTGATGTGAGCGAATTTGGGAATCCCGAATATGAGTCTTGCTGCCGAATTCAACACAGATTGAAAGCGATTAAACTGTTTCTGTAATAGCATACTTCGGGTGGCACTCCTTAGGGGATTGTTTAATTTAACTAATTAAAAAAAAAAGATTTGGTGAAGAGGAATGCAATTCACCAACCTATTCTGCCTGGCCAGAAACTGGTATTAATAAGACCTCGAGAAAACAACAATAATTCAACAGTTCGTAATTATTTAAAAATTAAATTGGATAACAACAGAGTTTTAATTCACTTATTTTCAATAGTTCGTGTTTCTTCCTTGTAGAAGTCACACGTCTCCTGAAGACATTGATTTAAATAAAATATATAGATGGAGCATTAGCGTATATATCCGATCCACATCATTGTTGCCCTAAATGATAGTGTATGCCCCATTTGCAATCAGTTGTTTACCAAGCGTCGGCAAGGAAACATCGAGGTACCTACATGTAAATTGAAAACAACTATCATGCGAAGATAGCCTGACAGTTTCATCAAATTTTCAAATTTCCCCATATAATAGAAATAAGTTAATTTAATGAAATAAAACTCATGATAAGCGCGTGATGAATTATTACAAACAAAAGCATACAGTAAAAAACCACAAAATATAAAAAAAAACTCAGTTCTTCATACTTATACCCATTATTTGACGATAGATTTTTTTTCTTATATTAGACGCATTAATCGTATTTTTTAAGGTTTATTTAGATATAAATACAAAAGAAATAAAGATATTAAAATGTAAATAAGCATATAAGACAACTTTCAGAGATGCTCCTTTAAAATAACGGAGAAAAAAATCTGCTGATATTCATAAAATTATCAAAAAATACTCTATTACATAAAAGGAAGATACAGTCAGTAATGCGTCTTTTTTGTTTAAGTTTTTTTTTAGTTCCTACACAACCTTAAATATAATGCACTGATTTTTTTTTTAAATGTGAATTTATTCGTATTAAGCTATTTTTCCTTACATTTTGGGAAACGTATGTTGTGAGACGTCAGCCTCAGCTGTTGTGTTGTCAGCGGCCCCTGATGTTGTCATGGAGATCAGAAAGAGACAGAAACATCACAAAATTTCTAATGTTTCTTTCTCTTTCTTTCTACAATTTTGTGGCACAACCGTTTGTATAGGAAAACACTCACGCGCTCCATCTATGTATATTATTTATATCGATGCCTGAAGACGTCGGATATGACTCCGACGAAACGTAGAGAAAATCGTTTTTCTCTTTACACCCGTTCAGTAACATCCGTTTTTTTTATTCCAAAAAAAAGGTATTAATATCATCAATGAATAATTCGTTATTGTTTATTTTAATGAATTATTAATTAATAATTACCCAATTACATATGTTGAACCAGGGTCAAAGTTATGGTCAAATGACCCAACCGGGGATCGAACCAACGTTATTCTATTCCGAATACGCTAGAACATCAAACTAACACACTAACACAAACTAAAACAAAAAAAAGACGTATTAGTACCCATATCTTACTTTTATGTAATAGAGCATTATTTGAAAATACGAGTATATGAATATCAGCAGATTTTTTTCTCCGTTATTTTAAAGGAGCATCTCTGAAAGTTGTCTAAAATGCTTCTTTACATTTTAATATCTAAATATCTTTATTTCTTTTGTATTTATATCTAAATAAACCTTAAAAAATACGATTAATGCGTCCAATATAAGAAAACAAATCTATCGTCAATAATGGGTATAAGTATGAAGAACTGAGTTTTTTATTTATATTTTGTGGTTTTTTGCTGTATTCTTTTGTTTGTAATAATTCGTCACGCACTTATCATGAGTTTTATTTCATTAAATTAACATACGAGTACATATTTCTTTTATGTGGGGAAATTTGAAAATTTGATGGAACTGTCAGGCTATCTTCGCATGATATTCGTCTTCAATTTACATGTAGGTACCTCGATGTTTCCTTGCCGACGCTTGGTAAACAACTGATTGCAAATGGGGCATACACTATCATTTAGGGCAACAATGATGTGGATCGGATATATACGCTAATGCTCCATCTATATATTTTATTTAGATCAGTGCGCTAGAAAGATCAACCCGCTTGGCCCCCTCGGCCATAACACCGATAATGGATCAATGTGTCTTATCAAAATTGGAAATTGATTGATAAAATATTTTTAACTACTCTCACATTGTCGTGTTTAACATATTTTTTCTCAGCTCAGATTGTGTAGAATGTGATTTTTAAGGCAATTTAATTGAAAAGTCGTTTTTGATTCAAATGGTAGATAAGCCAAACAAGCACTGGGGGGACGCTCTGGCACTTTAAGCAAGATAATATTTTCCTTGAAGATGTTTGCTCTTTAATCATCTGATCAATGAAAGGGAATTTATGAGCGTGCACAAATATTGGCAATAATGGAGAACAGACAACAGATAATTGATAAAGGGAATTGTTCCTGTTTATCAGGAGAAACAAATTATCTAATGAACCGTCAACAAGAAGGATTGTAAATTTACTTCGGAAAATATCAATTTAATCATTTTAGAGATTCGAGGGACTTTTTGTTTATTTTTGAGAAATGTTATTCAAAATAATTACACTTTACACATTTTTTTTTAAATCCTGTGCGGGAGACTCCCTAGATTCTAAAACTCTAGGGGTCTATGACACTTGTTGTAGTGCCGCAGAGGTGTACGAGCTTGGTCGTCGCTACAAAGCGTCAATACACAAGCAAGACCCAGTTGCTGTAAGGCTGGATGGAGCTTTGGTGACCGGTCATTGGTAAAGGTTTTTCAATTCCAGCGAAGAGCAAATTTGAGAATATAAATGGTATATTTTTGTGCTCCGCCGGGATTCGAACCCACAACCTTCCCATTCAGAGTCTGCAGTGTTATCACTGAGCTACGGACCGAAAATGTTTCAGCGGAAATTTTGTAGAACTCTAAAATAATCTATAATCTAAGTTGCAAAGATATATTAACATTCAAAACTCGTATCAAATGTGCATGAACCACAAACAGACACGTGTAAATTCGCGCTTACAAATGCTGCCAATACCAAACCTCAAATGAACATAGCCCTGCAACTTTTGCCGACCTTCCCTGAAACCGGGGTGACATTGGCAAAGTAAACATTGTTTATAAAATGGGCGGTCAGCCTCAAACCAACCTATAACTATATGTTAGTCGAGGAAATCCATAAAAAAAAAACTTTTTGAAAAAAAAAAACACTTTAATTCTACTTTATTTTATCGTCCATGCCTCACTTCCATACATAAAAGTCTGTAACTATATTGCGTTGGTAAATATATGAAAGCGAAGTGAAAACAAAATTAATGGACTGTGGTCTCAACAGTTCATTCATTCACACATACAACCATATAAATCATCCCTTACACACACATGAGTCGTATACAATCAAAAGCGACAATATAGCGTAAAAAAAACGCAACTAAGCTACACGTATAGTGTGACTTCTTGCCTGCGCTATCCCCGAAGGAGTGGCTCGTGGCAATTCAGTACATATTACTTTTACGGATAAGGGAGTCAGCCTCACACCAACCAATTCTGGCTTTTCTGTAGCTGGTTTTCATTTGTTGTGAAGGCTGGTAAACTTAGCCTATAGTTAAAGATTTAAAATTATGATTACGGTCGTTAGACATTTTTTGGAATGAAAAAACGGATGTTACTGACCGTGGAAAGAGAAGATCGATTTTCTCTACGTTTCATCAGAGTCATATTCAACGTCTTTAGGAGGCGTGTGTCTTGCCTGTAGTTATTTTGGATTTGAAATAAATAATCATTTCAGACACCCTCGAAGGAGATCTAACCTTTGTTTTCCGCATGGAATGCAAGCGTTCTACCAACTGAGCTGTCGACCGGATTTTGACATCGCTATAAAGCGCCAATTCTCAAGCAAGAACTAGTTGCTGTAAGACTGAATGGACTTTTTGTGATCGGTTTTCGGTAAACGTATATGAATTTTTCAACCAAACAAAATATAAATGATGAAGATAAGGATGCAGAATCCATCTTTTCGAGCTTGTAGACCATGGTCCAATATTTCTTCTGTAGGCAAAAAGCAGCCTACAGAAGAAATATTGGACCATGGTCTACAAGCCCGGTAAGATGGATTCTGCATCCTTAGCATCATCATCTGAAGCCGGCCATGAAAGCCTAAAAACACTTAAAATATAATTGGTTAATTTTTTTGTGATACGACTAGATTTGAACCCACGAACTTCCATTTAAGAGTCCGAAGCGCTAACAACAAAACTACGGACCGGGAGTATTTTTTTGATAAAATAAAGAAATATAAAACTTTCATGTAAACTTATTAAATGTTTTTTATTTTTGATTTTTGGTACAAATGCTAGAAAGCTGACTTTGATTATATACGTAAAACGATTCACATATAATATAAACCGACTACTAGTAACCAAGTTGCCAACTGGAAAGGGGGGGGGGGCTCTAATAGTTGAGTTATGGCCGGGACTAAACTCTAACTCAGTAGCGCACCTTGTAAGCCAACACGTCCCACTAATACTCTGCTGATATGAAACATAAGGGAACTGCTTTTGACAACCCTAATTCATGCCCAACTGAAACAGGGTTGCCCAAAATAATACTAATAATAATAATATTAGGATGATTTATTTGGTGAGCGCTGTTTTTGTGTGCATCACACCTCAAGAGCCCTCTGCGAGCTTGGTCGTCGCTGTAGAAAGCGACAATTCTCAAACAAGACCCAGTTGTTGTAAGGTTGGATGGACCTTTCAGTGACCGGTCTTTGGTAAAGGTTTATGAATTTTTCAACCCAGCGAAGGGCACATTTGGAAATAAAAATGGTATATTTTTTGGTGCTCCGCCGGGATTCGAATCCACAACCTTCCATTTACGAGTCCGACGTGTTGCCACTGGACTACGGACCGGTCCAAGAAATGCCAACAACACGCGGTGTATACCTGAGCGGTCACCCATCCAGGTAGCATCCGCGCCCAATGTTGCTTAGCTTCGGTGATCTGATGAGAACCGGTTCTTTCAACATGGTATTGGTGTTGACAAAATAATGCATGTATTTCAAATTATTTTTCAATTTTTTTGCAGAAATGTTGGTGCTATGACCGAGCTGGCATGTTTTGTCTAAAAATCACTACTTAGCTAGACAAATAGTGTAGTTTCTTGGCACGTTTTTCCCAAATGGTTTTGCATGTGGCGAGTGAAACCTATATAGGTATGTGTACAGGTAAGGAGATCTGCTTTACGCCAACCACTTCATTCGAAGTGGGGATTTCTTAGCTCCCTTGGGGGCTAGTACTCATTTCTGTAAAGGCTGAGTAAGCATTGCCAGTATTTTATTTTGGGTTTGAAATGAAACCGAAACGGGAAATTATTTCTGACACCCTCGGCGGGATTCGAACCCGAGCTCTCGGCATGAATGCAAGCACTTTGTCAACTGAGCTATTGACCGAACTCATTATAGGACCTTTTATTTCGGATGTTCTGAAGAAAATATATGTTGCAAGAATAGAAGGATGTTGTGGTAGAGGAAGACCGAGAAAGATATGGATGGACCAAATTTCCGAAATAGCGAATGAATGGGATATCCAGAGTCATAATAAAAGAAAGCTTGTGTGAAGAAGGTTATGACTCTGGATGAAATGAAAGAAGTATGTAAGGACCGAAAAAAATGGCGGCTGATCTGTAATGTAGGCGGCTAAGGCCAAGACAAATTTTCATTTTTATAGATGTTTTGTAATTTTTTTTTGTGTTTGTTTGTTTGTATAACTGGATGTAATTAATTGCTTATATTCCTTGACTTATATGTTGGTATGAGGCTGACCACCCATACTGTAAAAAATGATTCCCTTTGCCAATGTCACCCCTGTTTCAGGGAAGGTCGGCTTATGTTCATTTGAGATTGGGTTTTTATATTATAGGTCCACATGCGGCATGTGTGAGAACGAAATTATGCGTGTCTGTTTGTGGGAATGCATGTAATATGAATTTCAAATGATACATATCTTTGCAACTTAGATTTAGATTCTGAGTAGTCCTTCGGTTCTGTTTTCGTGTCCGCTCTAGCTTCTATTAACTAGATTATTAAAGTGTTTGCCGATATCCCAGTAGGAAAAACCCTACAAGTCTGTCCAGCATTATATAAATAATATTTCGTAGAGATGTCTGTATACATGAGAAGGTGTGAAATCGACTGAAGTTTTGGGTCTGGCGTCTTTTGGTGGTTCTAATCTAACATCCTATCATCAAATTTAATCTAACAGGTACGCTACTAACTATTTACTTTACTAACTATTAACTTTTACTAACTATTTACTTCTCCTATTTGCTGACAACCTTTGACTGTAAGAATATTCATGCTATTCTTATATCCGAGTCATGGCTTAAGCCATGTCTTCCCTCAATATCCTACTCTCTTCCTGGATTCAATCTCATAAGAAATGATCGTGTGGCTGGTGGTGGGGGCGGTGTTGCCATATATCTTCGTACACATATTCCTTTCTCAGTTATAAGTATGTCGACACAGCCACCACCATCGAATGGTGGCGAGCATCTGTTTATAGAGATTGAGCTCCAGCACACAAAACTCTTACTTGGCGTTTATTATTGTCCATCTTTACGCATAAATTTCTTCTCTTCCTTTGAAAATATTCTAGAAACTCTAAGTCCATCTTACAACCATACTATCATTATGGGTGATTTCAACACCTGCCTTCTCAAAAACGATTCACGTGCCTCTTCTCTTCTTTCTATTGTTGAATCTAAGAACATGTCCATTCTTTCACTTAACGCCACACATAATTTTCCTAAATCAGTTCCTTCGCTACTTGATCTCATAATTGTTTCCTCTTGTGAACACGTTGCTAAACACGGTCAATGTTCTGCAGACGAGTTTTCATATCATGATTTAATTTATCTTTCATACAAAATACGTCCTCCTAAGGCCAAGTCGAAAATACTTCTGCAACGTAATTTTGGTGGAATGAACCTTGAGAATCTTCGTGGAGATGCCGGCAGCATTGACTGGGGTCCATTGTTCTCCTCGGAATCAGTTGATGACAAAGTCAACCTTTTTACCTCAAATCTTGTTCAATTATATGACGTACATGCTCCAATACGCAAAATTAAAATAAAACATCTTCCGGCACCCTGGATAACAGAGGAAATAAAAGAATTAATGTTCAAAACGTCAAAAACTAAAACTAAGTACAAGTGTCGTCCAACAGATACAAACTGGGATAACTACGTAGCTATCCGGAATCTCCGCAATAAGGTGTGTAGAAATGCACAACGCCAACATATCCATAACTCTGTGGTAAACGGTGATTCTACAAAGGTTTGGAAATTCCTTAGAACATTGGGGGTTGGCAAAGTGCGTCAAGATACTATTTCAAATGATCTGAACATTGATCTTCTTAACCAACACTTTTCTTCTTCATCTAACTGTGACAGGACTGAAAAAGCAAATACTTTAAATTATCTTTTATCTCTACCAACTCCTAGTTACTCACAATTTGTCTTTAGCCTTTTTGACGCTTCTGATGTTAAGAAGTGTATTATGAATATCACGTCAAACGCAGTTGGTAGCGACTGCGTCAGCCGTAATATGATCCTTCCCATCCTCGACGAAATCTTACCAGTCATCTGTCACATCCTGAACTCCTCTGTTTCCATGGGTCATTTTCCAACTGCTTGGAAAGAAGCCTATATTATTCCTTTACCAAAAAAGCCAAATCCCACGACCTTCACGGAATATCGCCCTATTTCAATATTACCATTCCTTTCCAAAGTCCTCGAACGTCTTACCTGTGACCAATTCAACTCCTTCCTTTGTAGAAACAGTCTTCTTAACCCCTTTCAATCCGGTTTTCGCCCTGGACACAGTACCGTCACAGCCCTGATCAATATTACGGACGACATCAGGTCAGCCATGCAGGGTGGAAATATAACTTTACTTTCTTTACTTGATTTCAGCAACGCTTTTAATACAGTTGATTTTGACATCCTCCTGGGAATACTTCGCTCTCTTAACATATCTCCAATGACAATTGGTTGGTTTCATTCGTACCTGTTTGGCCGTCGACAACGGATTCATATTGATGAAACCTTTTCCTCGTGGTGCAGTACGGTTGCTGGCGTGCCTCAGGGTGGCGTTTTATCTCCCTTACTTTTTGCTGTATTTATTAATACAATTTCAAATCGACTTATTTCTTCTTACCACCTTTATGCAGATGATCTCCAAATCTATTTTCAAGCTACGCCAGATAAGTTGGCAGAAGCTATCAAAGTCATCAATACTGATTTAGATGAAATACATAATTGGAGCAAGGCGTACGGACTTAAGGTCAATCCTCTGAAAACCCAGGTTATTGCTGTTGGCGGCCCTAGGATGATCTCGAAGATTGACTGGGCGCAGTTGCCCCCAATTCTTTTTGATGGCACAACCATTCCAATTGGTGATAAAGTAAAGAACCTGGGGATATATATTGATAAAACCTTGTCCTGGGTACCTCAAGTACAGGAAGTCAGTCGCAAAGTCTTTGCATCTGTGGGGTCTTTGAGACGATTACGCAATCTCCTGCCAATTTCCACTAAAACTGCTCTTGCACAATCTCTCCTTCTTCCGATTGTCGACTACGCCGATGCCTGCTATCTTGATCTCACCGAGGACCAACTTGATAAACTTGAACGACTTCAAAATCTTTGTATAAGATTTATATTTGGTCTACGCAAATATGATCATGTTTCAGAGTTTCGTACTAAGCTTAAATGGCTTCCTATACGTCTCCGTCGGAATACACATATTCTTCACCTTCTATACAATATTCTGTACAATCCTTCTATGCCTCGCTATCTTAAAGAACGTTTTGAGTTCCTCCATGACACACATTCAAGATCCCTACGGTCATCAGAAACTTTAACATTGAAAATACCAACGCATTCTACAAATTTCCTTGGAAAATCGTTTACAGTTCATGCCACTCGCTTATGGAATGCCTTGCCATTAACTATAAGATGTGCACAATCCCTGGCAATATTTAAGAAACTTTTAAAGGAACACTTACTATCAGTGTAATGGCTAAGTTATATGTATATATGTATGTATGTATGTGTGTGTGTATGTATTTATGTATTTATGTTTATGTGTGTATCTATATGTATATGTTGATATATTATTAATATATATATATATATGTATTTATACAGTATTTTTTTACCATAATTATTGTTATACCACGGACTACCCATACCATTGTGCTTGCAGATCTTGTCCATCCTAAGGTTGTCTGTAAGATATCGCCATGTGCGATAAGACCGCCCATTGTACATATGTCTCTTTTGTTTTATAATTTTAATGTAATTTATTTGTGTTGTACAATAAAGTTTATTATTATTATTATTATTATTATTATTATTTATTTAAGCTGTTTCACTTCATTATCTTTTCAATATATTTTTTTAATTTAAAAAATCGATTATTTTATATTGCCTTTTATTCAGATGTTAATATGATATAGATAGATCTAAGACTGTTTAATCTTAAATCTATGCACCTATCTATCATGGGCGTGCATCCCATACAGGTCCATGCGCCTAATAGGTAGGCAATTTATGGTAAAAAAAAACCATTTCAGTTTGATAATCAGATGTAACGTTCAAAATTTAAGTTCGATTGGAGCCATCGCTAGCACTTAGTCTATTTCAAATGTTTTATTTTAAAGGAAAGGGATAAAAAATATATTTGCCTATAACCTACGTACGCGCCTGCTATCTATATATATATTTATATATATATATATATGAGGATAATTTATTTAATTAAAAATTAATACATGACAAAAGAGCGCCGTTTTTGTGTATGTCACACCTCAAGGGCCCTCCTAATCATGAATGAGATATTTTAAAAAGGTGCTGTTTGAGTGCTTTCTTAAAAATGCCAACAAATTCCGAAACCCTCACTCCGGGTGGCAGTCTGTTCCCTCCACTGGTCCCGCAAACCGGAAAGCGCGATCCCCAAAATTAGTGCATATTTGACGGCGAGGCTGCATCAACCTGACAGCTCGACACCCCGCTGACCTAAGTGTCCGCCCCCTCACACTCACCTCAACGGGGGAAAACATGTCTGCCAGATATGATGGAGCCAAACCATTTAGGGCTTTAAATACCATCAAACACACACGGTAGACCACCCTCTCAGGAAAACGAAGCCAATGTAGTTCTTTCAACAGCGAAGTGATGTGAGAGAATTTGGACATCCCGAAGATCAGTCTTGCGGCCGCATTCAAAACAGACTGAAATCTTTTCAGTTGCTTGTTATCTATCTATTTAACTAACATTTAAATTCTTATAAAATGTATACCCATGAGCTGACACGTCTAAGTTCGTGCTTATACTTGCCGCATTTGGACTTACAACATTAAAACTTAATCTCAAGTGAACATAAGCTATGCAACTCTTGCAGAGCTTCTCTGAAACAGGGGTGACTGGTTAGCAAAGTGAACCATTTATTTTTATCTCATACCAACCTTTGTCAAAAGACCGAAAATTTTTGTAAAAAAAAACAGTGAAAATAAAAAATGCATTATTCTTTTGTATTTACAGAAAGAGTAGAAAATCTTTGAAAATGACAACTGAAACCTGAAATAAAACATAAGGGTGAAATAAATATTTCACAAAATACACAGATTTCTTATTGTGAGGGCAATATATTTCTTACACCCGGCACACCCTCACCTCTTAAGGGTGTCCTATTGAGTAATAACATAGAAGAGCAGAAACTAACTTACTGCGTTGATACATACTATAGCCCACATTTGTCTCAGTCCTGTAAAACGTTGCGGCGGTGTAGTTTTATACGAAACATGTTTTTACGTGTCAAATTCTATGTTTTCTTGCTTTCTCCATTTTGTGTGTTCGACACCCAATTATAACACAAGCCATAATGCCTTTTTCCTTTAAAATTCGTCAAATTCATCGATCACAAGATGTATAACGCGCGCGTACTATGTTTCCTATGTTCGGACTGGTTCGGGCAGCCATTATATTCGCAATGCTGCCAACTTTCTAGAAACATTTTTACATTCGCCGGAGTTTTCTTGTACCTACACATGAAAATGCAGCTGTGAAGTTCTTTGTTCTCTTTCTTACTAAGTAGAATGAAACAGATATATCGGTACGACTTAAGTTGGGGTTCTCTTTTAATTAAACTGTAATTATTTGTTTTAACAGAATTTATTTTACACGCTTTGGTTCACAATTTACAACAATTGATAATCTCTGCTTATTGGTCTTCACGGTAAAATGTTTGGAGCGACTAATTGCTCTCCGAACCATTGCAGTCTCTATATGTTGGTACTAAAGTGATCTTTCTCGCATATTCTCATAGATCATTCTTCGATTTCTCGCTCACACCATAACACCGTTCTGCGCACTACCACCATCAAGGTATTTATTGCGATTAAGGAATTCCCAGATTGTTCTACCCACACTGTCGTACATGTTTGTCGTCATGATTTCATACGGGGCTATTCTTAGACATTTTAGTCGTCGGTTGAGCCCACGCTTTGGCAAACTAATGATGCCTGGGCTGAAATTCTCATCACCACGGTCATTCTTACTTACCGAATTTTGGTAATATTTGTATGAAAAAACTAATCAGCCGTTCACTTGCGGCCATCTTGGATTGACAAGTTTTCATAAAAATGCATTATTAGTTTGTCAAAGCGTTGGCTTAACCGACGACTAAAATGTGTAAGAATAGCCCCGTAAGAAAGGCCACCACCCTTAGATACGTGTAAAAAAAGGTTACACGTGACCCTTCCCCAAACTCTTGAGGGAAAACGCGAAAAGATGTTGCACTATATCTGCAGCTTAGAAGTTTTTTTGACAACCGACGACTAAAATGTCTAAGAATAGCCTCGTAAGTTTGTAACAAGATAATGTCTATTTTCGTTAAAATAATTTCTATTCTACAGATATCATAAGTCAGTGGGATGTCCTTTGTAAAGTACTGGCCATCTTGGAAAAAGAATCTCGGGTGAAGTGCGCCGGTTCGCATTGTGTCCCATCTCAAGGGCCATCTCAGCCAGGAAATGTGGCCGAGACTCCGCAGCCCTCGCCAAGGGATTTATTGATGAGAATAACAGTTTGCTTTCACTGCCGAGCAGCCTTTTTATCGTTTTATGCCGAGAATTCATTTCCTGAAGTAAATTTGAAGCGAAAAGTTAACTTTTTAGTATTATCTATAATCTATAATCTAAGTTGCAAGGATATATTCATTCAAAGCTCTCAGATGTATGCCCACAAACAAACACGTGTAGTTCGCGCTTACAAATGCTGATTGTGTACTTACAAATAAAATCCAAACCTCAAATGAACATAAGCCCTGCAACTCTTGCCGACATTCCCTGAAACAGGGGTGACATTGGCAAAGTGAACCATTTGTACAGTATGGGTGGTCAGCCTCATACCAACCTATAAGTCAAGGAATACGAGTAATAAATAAAATTTAAGTATAAAAAAAAAAAAACAACAACAAAACCTTAAAAATAAATCTATACAAAAAAAGTCGAAAATTTCTTATGCAAAAAATGTAGCAAACTAATAAACCAACATTACAAATCAGCATTGCAGATTAGCCGCCACTTCTTCCTGTCCTTGCATACTCCTTTCATTTCATCCAGAGTCATAACCTTTTTTATACAAGCTCTTCTTTTATTATGACTCTGGATATCCCATTCACTCGCTATTTCGAAAATTTGGTCCATCCATACCTTTCTCGGTCTTCCTCTTCCACGACATCCATCAATTCTTGCAACATATTTTACAATTTGAAAATATGTAGTAAGTAACATAACTTTAATGATATATACACTGCAGACATCCCTGAAACTTCCTCCCGAAAATTCACATATGCAGATGATATAGCGTTAGTGACCCAACATGATTGCTTCAATAAAATAGAGATTCTGTCTAAATACTTTAGAACATGGCACCTATCTCCAAATCCTACAAAATCAGCGTCAATTGTGTTCCACCTTAATAACCGAGAAGCAAATAGGAGTCTTAGTGTTCAAATGAGCGGGCACAATATCCCTGCTGAAACCACCCCAAAATATCTGGGCATTAAACTAGATCGGGCCCTCACATATAGAAGCCACATAGAAGCCACCAAAGCAAAGGTTAAAACCCGCAATAACGTAATATCCAAACTGGCAGGCACTACATGGGGAAGTGACGCAAGGACACTGAGAACTTCAGCTATGGCTCTGGTGTACAGTGCGGCGGAGTACTGCGCTCCCGTCTGGGCTCGTAGCGATCACTGTAACAAGCTGGATGTGGAGCTGAACAAAACCATGCGCTCCATCTCAGGAACCGTAAGGTCTACACCCGTCCAGTGGCTCTCGGTCCTGTCCAACATCGCCCCTCCAACCCTGCGTAGATCCCTGGCATCCATAAAACTGGTCGACAGAGTGAGAAGTGACCCGCTGCTCCCTGCTTTCAAGGACATCTTCCAGCACCCAAACAAGCGACTCAAGTCCAGAAACCCCATCTGGACAATTGATGATTGGAGTAGGGATGCTACACTGCAATGGAAGTCCATATGGGAGGAGAAAGGCTTTAAAAACCACGAGCTGATCACTCTGCCACACCAGGAGGTCCCAGGGTTTAATCTTGCGAGAGGACTGTGGACGACCTTAAATAGGATCCGAACCGAGCAAGGCCGTTGCAACTTCTTGCTCCATAGATGGGGATTTGCTCCATCTCCAGGATGTGACTGTGGGGCGGAGAACCAGACTGTCCGACACATAGTGGAGGAGTGCCCCATCAGAAGACACCCTCCTGGCCTGAAGGACCTCCACGAGGCCACGCCAGGAGCAGTGAAGTGGATGGAGGGCTTGGATCTTCGCCTCTGACGCGGCCCAACGGCCAAGTGATTTGCTGTGCTTGCCGGCCATACGAAAAGTAGTAAGTAGTATTGATATATAAAACAAAAACGCCTAAATGTACGTTTGTCTTCTATAGACTCCAAAACTGTTGAAGCAATTGCAATGAAGCTCACAAGAAAAATTCTTTACATGCCAACTTAGGTTTTTGTATAAAAAACTGTTCAAGCGATTAAGGAAATGAGAACAGAAATTTTCCTAAACTATTTTCACCTTTTGACAGGGAATTTTTTAATACAATAAAATAAAAATTGCTTTGTTTTAATTCACATGAGTTTATTTTTGGACACGACCAGTTTCGGGAGAAGCAGTACCTCCCATCTTCAGGTGTAAATGCTCGTGTCCAAAAATAAACTCATGTGAATTAAAACAAAGCAATTTTTATTTTATTGTATTAAAATGAACTTTCACGAAGTAACTGCTGAAAATCTAAATAATATAAGAGGGAATTTTATAGACTAAAAGAAGTGTGCAAAGACTCAATACAGTAGAGACACATCTGCAGAGATACTGGTCACCCCTAAAAGAATGGCGGTATGATACACTACGACGAGTAAGACGAGCCACCACAAGGGGTGGCAGGGTACCGCAAGTACTGTATATAATCAAAGACGGTAAGTAAAGTTTAAAACATTCACTTTGACTTTTACGGCCGGTGTTATTAATAAACAAATCGTTTTGTGTTCTTTCAGGTTTGAACTCGCCTTGAGGATGCTTTCTGCTCGTAGAAACGAAACGTCCGCAGATGTAGGAGCTGCAAATAGAACATGATCAAACCCGAAAGAACACAAAAACGATTTGTTTATTCAAGACGGTATGGTTTACAATTTGTTATGGATTTTGGTTTGTTTACTCACTCGGCTTCCTCGATGGTCTCCGTCATGGCCAAGAACACGCAGTTGAGCAGGATGGTGGCCATCACCACGTAGTCGAACAGCTGGTTGGTGCAGAGGAAGATGCAGGTCTTGCGCATGGGCGACCAGGGGGACCACCAGAAGAAGGAGCTGGTGGCCGTGAAGCGGTGGATGTAGTTCTTGCGGAAGCGCTTGGACACCACGCAGAACGTCTGAGGACAAACAAACAATCATATTGTATTGCTACGAACTTGGAGCACATACGTGTGACTGTACTTGCATACACAGAACAGTCTGGTACTAGTATGATTTTTTTTTATTGAGCAAACAAACAGTTTATACATGCTTTACATTGGAACAAAAACATAATTATTACAGTTCAAAAAACAGCAAAGGAAATGATGATAGTATTACGAACTAAAGAAGTGACACAATATGTGAAGCTTAGTTGCGAACTTGGAGTACCTACGTGCGACTGTATATGCATACCAGTGGCGAAGGGTGCCATACAAGCCGGTTCCCATCGGCTTCCCTTTTAAAATGATGACCCAGAGGGCCGCTTCCCAGAGGGCCGCTACCCAGAGGGAAACTATCCAAAGGGCCTCTACTCAAAGGGCCACTACCCAGAGGGCCGCTACCCAGAGGGCCACTACCCAGAGGGCCGCTACCCAGAGGGCCGCTACCCAGAGGGAAACTATCCAAAGGGCCTCTACTCAAAGAGCCACTACCCAGAGGGCCGCTACCCAGAGGGAAACTATCCAAAGAGCCTCTACTCAAAGTGCCACTACCCAGAGGGCCGCTACCCAGAGGGCCGCTACCTAGAAGGCCGCTACCCAGAGAGAAACTATCCAAAGGGCCTCTACTCAAAGGGCCACTACCCAGAGGGTCTCTACCCAGAGGGCCGCTACACAGAGGGAAACCATCCAAAGGGCCTCTCCTCAATGTGCCACTACCCAGAGGGCCGCTACCCAGAGGGCCGCTACCTAGAGGGCCGCTACATAGAGGGCCGCTACCTAGAGGGCCGCTATCCAGAGGGCCGCTATTCAAAGGGCCACTACTCAAAGGGCCACTACATAAAGGGCCGCTACCCAAAGGGCCACTACCCAAAGGGCCGCTACTCAAAGGGCCGCTACCCAAAGGGCCGCTACCCAAAGGGCCGCTACCCAAAGGACCGCTATCCACAGGGTCGCTACTCTATCTCAAATGAACATAAGCCCTGAAACTCTTGCCGACCTTCCCTGAAACAGGGGTGACATTGGCAAAGTAAGCCAGATCAAAATAGGAAATACAAAGATTTTGGTTAAAACTTAAAAGAATATTTTTAAAAGCATCTGATTTTCGTATAAATAAACATTTATTACAAAGTTATGAAGGTAAATAAATCGGAAGCCTCGTAAATAAAGAAAATTGAATTTGAAAATGGAACGCTTCTAAAAGCACGGAGAAAGTGTTACCAACATTTCAAACTTGACCACGGACAGCGAAACTTTTTAAAATTCAAACACGGAAAAACAATTTACTTACCGGCGTCAATAAATTTAAAGTTATCGATCCGGCGCCACTTTCTCGAGCAAAAAATAATACTCGGGAAAGCAGAAAATTTATAAATGAAGGAAGTCGGAAAAAAATGTAATGGCGTGTGTAAGATTTGTGCGGGGCAACGCTCTGTAATTTGCTTAAATTATTCCAAACAGCGTCATTATGCAGCTCGATCTGTATTTAGGTTGCTCGAAGCTGGCGGTATTTTTTTTCGGTGTTGACACTCGGTCGATTTTTTTCCCCCACAAGCGGTAGGTAATTACACCATACCTACTACCTACGTAAAGAGTTATTGATATTATGATTATGCCGAAATACCTCAATATAAGGAAAAATAACTTTAAATATAAATTATTTTATGAAACAACAACAAAAATACACAATATTTTTTTACTTTTGTCTTGTCTTGTATCCTGCCGCCATTTCTCTAGGGGTGGTCGGTACCTCCACACAAGTGCCTGCACTTGACTCTGTCCTTGCATACTTCTTTCATATATATATATATACTAGCAGACTGACCATGCTGCGCACGGCTGTCTGCTAGGCCCTTCGGGCAATGTAAGTCTGGCTTCGCAATAATTTTTCCTCACACCTCCTTCATAGTAATTAAATGCTTTAAGAAGTAATTTGAAAAAAAATTGCGGTAAAAGGGTTATTTAGTTCTTTCATGTTCTGAGTATCTTGTATGAAGCATGAGGTATGAGTCTGACCTCCCATAGGTACCTTAAAAAAATGTTCACTGAACGAATGTTTCTCTGTTTCTGAAAAGGCCGGCAAAAGTTGTAGGGCTTATGGTCAAGAAAGGCTGAAATTTTTATTTGTAATTACACATGCAGCGTTTGTAAGCGCAAACTCACTCATGTCTGCTTGGGGGCATGCATTCAATATGAATTATAAAATGTATGTATGCAACTTAGATTTATATTCTAAAATTAAAAACATCAAATGCCACAATTATATGTTAGCGTGAAAAAACATTTGCCAGTCTGAGCGTGTGAATTATATTTTAATTGATTTGCATTGAATATGAATTATAAAATGTATCTATGCAACTTAGATTAATATTCTAATATTAAAAACATCAAGTGCCACAATTATATGTTAGCGTGAAAAAACATTTGCCAGCTTGTGGGTGTGCATTGTATTTGAATCATCAAATCTCTTTTGTGCAACTTTAGATTATAAATTAAGATAACCGTTGTTTAAGGATTTTTCAAACTCAAATTCCTTGACTTAAGGGTTAGTATGAGGCTCACCACCCATATCGCATAAATGGGTTCACTTAACTAATGTTCCCCCTGTTTCTGAAAAGGTCGGCAAAAGTTGCAGAGCTTATGTGCATGAGAGGCCTTAATTTTAATTTGTAAGTTCACATGCAGCATCTTTAAGCGGGAACTCACTCTTGTCTCCATGGAAGCATGCATTGAATATGAATTATAAAATGTATCTATTCAACTTAGATTTATATTCTAATATTAAAAACATCAAGTGCCACAATTATATGTTAGCGTGAAATGACATTTGCCAGCTTATGGGTGTGCATTTAATTTTAATCATCAAATAAGTTTTTTGGCAACTTTAGATTATAAATTAAGATTAACGTTGTTTAAGGATTTTTCAAACTCAAATCCTTGACTGATAGGTTGGTATGCGGCTGACCACCCATACTGTGAAAAATGGTTCACTTTGTTAATGTCACCCCTGTTTCAGGGAAGGATGGCAAGAGTTGCAGGGCTTATGTTCATTTGAGATTGGGTTTTATAATGTAGGTCGCTTGTGGGAATGCATTGAATATAAATCTTAAATGATATATATCCTTGCAGCTTAGATTAGATTAGAAATTCCTTGACTTATGGGTTAGTATGAGCCTGAATACCCATATCGCAAAAAATGGTTCATTTGAAAAATGTTTCCCCTGTTTTTGAAAAGGGTGGCAAAAGTTGCAGGGCTCATGTTCATTACAGGCCTTAATTTGAATTTGTAAGTTCACATACAGCATTTATAAGCGCGAATCCACTCGTGTCTCCAGGGGGGCATGCATTGAATATGAATTATAAAAGTTATTGTATCTGTGCAACTTAGATTATATATTCTAATATTAAAAAAAAATCAAGCGCCACAACTTTATGTTAGCGTGAAATGACATTTGCCAGTTTGTGGGCGTGCATTCAATTTGAATCATCAAATAACTTTTTTTGCAACTTTAGATTATAAATTAAATTTAACGTTGTTGAAGGATTTTTCAAACTCAAATTCCTTGACTTATATGTTAGTGTGAGCCTGTATATCCATATCGCAAAAAATGGTTCACTTGACAAATGTTTCCCCTGTTTTTGAAAAGGTTGGCAAAAGTTGCAGGGCTTATGTTCATTACAGGCCTTAAATTTAATTTGTTAGTTAACATGCAGCATTTATATTCGCGAACACACTCGTGTCTCCAGGGGGGCATACATTGAATATGAATTATAAAAGTTATTGCATCTGTGCAACTTAGATTATATATTCTAATATTTAAAAAAAATCAAGCGCCACAACTATATGTAAGCGTGAAATGACATTTGCCAGTTTGTGGGCGTGCATTCAATTTGAATCATCAAATAACTTTTTTTGCAACTTTAGATTATAAATTAAGATTACCGTTGTTTAAGGATTTTTCAAACTCAAATTCCTTGACTTAAGGGTTAGTATGAGGCTTACCACCCATATCGCATAAATGGGTTCACTTAACAAATGTGTCCCCTGTTTCTGAAAAGGTCAGCAAAAGTTGCAGGGCTTATGGTCATGAGAGGCTGAAATTTTTATTTGTAAATACACATGCAGCATTTGTAAGCGCAAACTCACTCGTGTCTCCGTGCAGGAGTGCATTGAATATGAATTATAAATGTTAATGCGTCTATGCAACTTAGATTGTACATTGTAATAATACTTAAAAAAAATTAAATGCCGCAATAAGTATGGTTTCATATAAAAAGTTGACCTAATCGATCGTCATTATTTCTAAAAAGTACATGTTATAACTGGTTGAAGTATAATTTTGAAATGAATAAAAAATATAGGTAGGTAGGTACTCAACGGAATTCAACCGAAAAAGAATCGATTTGGCAATGGCAACGATGGCAACTTTGAAGCCTATGTTGAAGTGCTGGCAATTTATTTGAAATTCGAATGTCAAAATGAGTTTTGTTTCTCGCATAGGTTTTACATAAAAAGGTGTTGTGATTGATCATGTTTATTTATTTAAAAAACAACAATTTAAAATCTACTAATGATGAGGAAGCACATCCCAAGTCCTGAACAATATTTGTTGTGAATATGACGTGCATCTGTTCAGGAGTTCTTCAGTTTGAATGCCATTAACGCACAATTATTTTGTATGGGGAGGCCGTTGCTTTTTATAAAGATAAGGGATATATATATGTCAGGCTTATTTATTTTAAATTACACATGATAAGAGAGCGCCGTCTTTGTGTGTGTCACACCTCAAGGGCCCTCTCCGATCACGGATAAGACTTTTTGAAAAGGTGCGTCTTGAGAGCTCCGCAAAATATACCCATAGATTCGGAGTTCTTCACTCCGGGTGGCAGTCTGTTCCACTCCACCGGACCCGCAACACGGAAAGCACGGTCTCCAAAATTTGTACGGATCTGACGGTGCGGCTGAACCAAATTGATTGCACCATCGCCCGCGGATCTGAGTGTCTGCCTCCTCACACCCATCTCAACAGGCGAAATCATGTCAGTCAGATAAGGTGGAGCCAAGCCATTGATGGCTTTATCATCTCATCTAGTTTCATCACTCTTTTCATGCACGCTCTTCTCTTGTTTCGATTCTGTAAATTCCATTCATTCGCAATCTCACTTATCTGATCAATCCATTCTTTCCTAGGTCTTCCCCTTCCACGCTTACCTATTACATTTCCTCAAAACACTTTTTTTGTCAGTCGGTCTTCATTCATCCTTTCAATATGTCCAAACCATCGCATCACACTTCTTTCAACTTTCACTTTTACGCTTTCTTTTACTCCGTATTCATTCAGAACGCATTCGTTTCTCACTCTATCTTTCAGGGTTTTTTTTGTCATACTTCTCAAATGAGCCATTTCTACGGTGCATACCTTATTTACTTCTCTTTCAATCCCCGTGAATCCATTTACTATGAAAATAAATATCTGATAATTTATTTGGTGAGCGCTATTTTTTTGTAAATCAAACCTCAAGAGGCCTATGGGAGCTAGGTCGTTGCGATAGAAAGCGCTTATTACTAATAGAGACCCAACTGCTGATGCTGTAGGCCTGGAAGAATGTTTGGTGACTTTAAGATTTGAAAATTCAATGATAATATTGTTGCGCTCCGCCGGGAATCGAACCCACAACCCTCCGATTATGAGTTGAAGCGTGAACCACATGACTACAGACCTTATTCTTCTATTTGTGCCACTTCTATCGAAGGTCGGCGATCATCTCGGCTATTTTTACTTTAAATGCTGCGGCTCGAAACAGGGACTTGGTGCTTATGCCGAACCACTGTCGCAGGTTTTTCAGCCACGATGTCCTTCGGCGTCCATGAGATCTTCTCCCCTCAATCTTACCCTGTATGATAAGATGAAAGAGACGGTACTTCACATTTCTCAAAATGTGACCAAAGTACCTACATAAGCTTTCTCTGCTTAATGGTTGGCAGGAGCTCCTTTGTAGTGCGCATTCGTTGAAGGACTTCTTAATTGGTGACTCGATCACGCCAAGAGATCCAAAGCATTTTTCGGTATAGACACATCTCGAATACTTCAATACGTGTCTCCAGTGCCTGCGTGAGAGTCCATCCCTCTATACCATACAGAGCGATTGGGAAGACATAGCACCTCACTAAGCACTTCCGGAGTTCAAGGCTCAAATTTCGGCACAGACCAGCTGAATGTAAAGTATTATTCTAGAGTAGTCCAATATAAAAACTTACATTCAAATACAAATTCGGATAACCAAATATTCGTATGATGAGGTTTCGTGTATGAATCGCGTGCCGCAAACGGGGTGCGTTGAATCGGAGTATTCTGACGTCACGATAAAATCATAATATTATTATTGTATAAAATAAAATATTCATATTAATTCTTGTGATTTTTCAGTATTTTTCCCGTTTCGAGCAACACTCATACAGTCTTCCAATGACATGGACAATACGGTCGAACACTTAAAATATTCCTTGACTATGTGACGTCAGCCTTAGTAAATTCCCGACAGTCAGGGAATTTTTGCTAGCTTACAGCTTTTAGTTAGTGCGAGAACTAACTTTTTTTAAATTTTTCATAAAATGTCACTAAAAAATTCACACAAATACAAATTAATTGTAAAAAGGATTTATGGTTGGGAAATTACAGCTGAAATAAATAAACCACAGTTTTAATTTAATACAACCCGCTTAACAACCTTGGACCGGTCCGTAGTCCAGTGGCAACACTTAAGACTCATGAGTGGAAGGTTGTGGATTCGAATCCCGGCGGAGCACAAAAATATACCATTTATATTTCCAAATGTGCTCTTCCCTGGGTTGAAAAATTCATAAATCTTCACCAAAGACCGGTCACTGAAAGGTCCATCCAACCTTAAATCAACTGGATCTTGCTTGAGAATTGGCGCTTTCTACAGCGACGACCAAGCTCGCAGAGGGCTCTTGAGGTGTGGTGCACACAAAAACAGCGCTCACCAAATAAATCATCCTAATATTATTATTATTACAACAATATCTAAGATTTATATTAAATATCTTTGAATTCTAGAAAAATAAAAATAAGTAACATTGCAAAATTTTCGATGAAACCCTATCAACATGTATTCATTCATCTGTTGTCATAGAAACGGTCTGCGAGCTCTTTTATTCAGCGAATTATTGAAATACAACAACCAGCTCACTGAAAACAATGAAAAATTTATATTGTGGAGTGAATGGAACAAATCAGGGAATTTTCAGGCTGTTCGGAAAGCCAGTTGAAGCCTGAAATGTGCTCATTTTTGCAAAAATATATACAGATTCGGTGTTTATGAGTAAACAACACTTAAAGATCTTTTTTAATCAAGACTTGCGTTACTCATTCATTGAAGAAAATTCGTCTTATAAGTTGCAATCGTGAAGCCCAACTAAGCTGCACGTATAGTGCAACTTCTCACCGCGTCATCTCTGAGGTTGTGTGGAACATATTTATTTTCATAGGTAAGAGGTACAGCTTTACGATAACCACTTCACTCGAAATGGATGCTTCCCAACTCTCGAGGATAACTTGTTCTTATTACTTGTGAACGGCTGAGTGAGCCTTGCCGGTAATTTGATTTCGAGTTTGAAATAAGCATCATTGCTTAACTCATAGGTTGGTATGAGGCTGACCATCTAATCTAATCTAATCTAAGTTGCAATTGTGTTACATTGGAGATTCACATTACATGCATTCTAACAACCAGACACGTACAAGTTCGCGCTTGCACATGCCTCATGTGAACCTACAACATAAAAACCAAATCTCCAATGGACATACACCCTGCAACTCTTGCCGTCCTTCCCTGAGACAGGGGTAACATTGGCAAAGTGAATCATTTTTACAGCATGGGTGGTCAGCCGCATACCAACCTATAAGTCAAGGAACTAATCAATACTGTCACAAAATGGTTCAATTTGCCAATGTCACCCCTGTTTCAGGGAAGGTCGGCAAGAGTTGCAGGGCTTTTGCTCCTTTGAGATTGGGTTCTTTTGCTGTAAGTCCATATGCGACATATGTAAGTGCAAACTCATACGTGTCTCCTCATGGGATTGCATTTGATTGAATCCTAAATGTAGTGTATCTTTGCGACTTAGATTATAGATTATTATAAAATTCGAATTAACGTTATTGAAATAAGCGCTAGTTCGACTCCCATCGTGCCATGTTGATGATAGTGTTATGTAAAAAGCAAATGTTTATAGGTATTTAGGTAGGTAGGTACCTAGGGTAAGGAGGTATTCAAATTTACAAGTCTATTAAGTATTCAAGTGTTGGAAGGTTCCAGCAAAATTGGCTTCTAGTAACTACTATCTTTGGGGTATAAAAAGCTGCAAACCGCTTGCAGGAGTCAGTCTATATACGACGCGACGGTCTGCTTTTGAACAAGAAAGATAGTGTAAGTGAACACCAAGTGTGAAATAAATGTAAATTGCTAAACCATAAATGTGAATTGTTAAAAATAATATAAATTGTTAAATAAATCTAAGTGTAAAATAAATATCCTGTAAAGAAGACCAGTTTCTTTTTTTTAATTTGAAGACTATTTGAACCCTAAAAACACAACAATAGCTTTGACCCTGGTTCAACAGATGGATAAACTATAATTTAATAAACATAAATTGTTCCTTGACTTATAGGTTGATGTGCGGCTGACCACCCATACTGTAAAAAATGGTTCACTTTGCCAATCTTCTTCTTCGTGTCAGCTTCACACCGTATTGGCCCAGTAACGAGCAATGTCTACAGCTCTTTGGTTTCCCGCAAAGAGATCATCCATGGAGCAGCTTGTCGGACAGGAGGGACAACACCGCAGGTGCTCTTTGTCAATTTTGCCAATGTCACCCCTGTTTCAGGGAAGGACGGCAAGAGTTGCAGAGCTTATGTTCATTTGAGATTGGGTTTTTATATTGTAGGTCCACATGCGGTATGTGTTAGCGCGAAATTATACATGTCTGCTTGTGGGAATGCATTTAATATAAATCTTAAATGATATATTTCTTTGCAGCTTAGATTACATTAGATTAGATTAGATTAGATGATGTTCATACATGTTTCTGGTCAGGCAAAAATAGGTTGGTGAATTGCAAAATTAAAAGAAATTAATGAGGAAATAAAAACCTTCAAGAAATAAAATGTGTCACGATTTTTTTTTGCTGTAACAGACCCCGCAGGTCTCATAACTTTACTTTAAAATGTTAACCACAGAAGTGACGCGGTATTGTGAGGTCCGCCTTTGGCGCCAAGGGGAGGAAACTTTACCCGTGACGTATTTTACATTTTTTATGTGTCGGACGTAAAATGAAAAAAAGGGTAAAAAGTTCCGCGGACTAATTATAATCATAAGGCAAACGATACACGTTTAATTAACAAAGTTTTTCTTTGGAGAAAAAATCCAATCGTAAAGCTTTCATAGCTGATGGTAAAGAAATGAAAAGCAAGTAATTTTTACTTTTAAACTTTTTGCTGTGTTGTGGTGAGAGGAACCGATTTATTTATTCAGCAATGGCCTTACGCTAACCACTTGGTCTAAATCTAAATATAAATCTAAGTTGCAAAGATATGTATAATTTAAGATTCATACTAAATGGATTCCCACAAGCAGACACTGATGGCTGATACAGCGGAGGAGCTCCAGATGATACTCACCAAAATGAATGATGCTTTTAGTAAGAACGGTTTAAAAGTGAATGCCAGTAAGACGAAAGTATTAGTGTTTGACAGGACTGAGGAATGCGAGGAAATTGAGATAAGACTGAATGAAACAAGAGTGGAGGTCGTGAAAGAATTTGATTATCTGGGAAGCAAGTTTGAGTCGAATGGGAAATTGACGAAAGAATTGGAAAAGCGTGCTAGTAGAGGAAGAAGTGTAATGGGAACGATTGGAAGAATTGCAAGAAATAGGAAACTTACGAAGAATATGAGATTGGCGGTCCACAGTGGTATATTGGTTCCGACATTGATGTATGGAAGTGAGGCGTGGACAGTTAATGAATGTGAGCTGAGTAAAGTATGTACGGTTGAAATGGCTTACCTGAGAGCAATGGCTGGAAAAACACTGAATGATAGAGTACGTAATGATTGGGTGATGAACGAGTGTGGTGTAAAAGAGAATATGAGAATGAAAGTACAAAAAAGTACGATGAGATGGTTCGGACATCTCGAAAGAATGGATGATGAACGACTAACGAAGAAAGTGTACAAAGGAAATGTCAGAGGAAAGCGCGGAAGGGGAAGGCCGAGGAAAGAATGGTTAGACCAAATAGGTGAGATTGCGAAAGAATGGAACCTGCAGAGTGAAAATAAGAGAAGAGTATGTATGAAAAAGGTGATGAATATTGAGGAAATGAAAGTGGTTTGTAAGGACAGAAAAAAGTGGAGGCGCATCTGCGGAGGTACCGGCCACCCCTAGTGGAACGGCGGCAGGATACAGTAACAGACACGCATAATTTCATGCCGCATGTGGACCTACAATATAAAAACCCAATCTCAAATGAACATAAGCCCTGCAACTCTTGCCGACCTTACCTGAAACAGGGGTGATATTGGCAAAGTGTTTACAGTATGGGTGGTCAGCCTCATACCAACCTTTAAGTCAAGGAACTTGGTTGGAGGTAACAAATCCAGGACGGAATTTTAAACAGATCATGCCACCAATATCTTCCCTGTTCAGCAAAAGTTTCAGGGCTTATGTTCATTTGAGGTTTAGATTTAAATTTGTAAGTACATATCGCCACCTTACAGGTTAAACTGAATATGTCCTGATTCTCTATTTTTAAAACCGTGATTAAATTATTTTATTATGTGTAACTTCTCTTTAGTTAAGCTTTTTGTTAGCTCACATTGTGTAGAATGTGATTCCTGAGACAATATCATTGATTCAGATGGCAGATAAGCCAAAATAGCACTGGGGCGACGTTTTGTCTAATGAGCGACAACTCGGCTGTAGATGGCCGCCCTTCCGGTACCGTTTAATGCTCTAAGCGACAACTTCCGATGCGGCACAATGACAAAATACCGTACCCTCGAGTAGTGACAACTGTTCGTGTGCCTTGCTGTAAAAACCATCACTTAATTTAGTGGTTTTTAATTTTTTAGACCAAATTATTTTCCGTCTATTAAGATTGATGATTATTTCGTTAATTAATTGTACTTAAAAAGAATAAACTGTAAAAAAAAAACCATTTTTTTTTTAATTATGCACGTTAAAACAAAGGGGTAGAAACATTGAAAAGGGCACAAAAATATACCTCGTCATTCTGCCGGATTGTTTCCAAATCTGACCGCCAGAAGAACTTGTATCTTTAAAAAAAAATAGATTTGTGAAGAGGAATGCCATTCACAACAACCTACTTTGCATAGCCAGAAACAGGTATTAACGTTATCAATGAATAATTCATTATTCAATATTTGTAAGTCCGGTCGATAGCTCAGTTGGTAGAGTGCTTGCATTCCATGCCGTGAGCTCGGGTTCGAATGCCAACGAGGGTGTCAGAAATGATTTCCCGTTTCGGTGTTTATTTCAAACCCCAAAATAAAATACCGGCAAGGCTTACTCAGCCTCCCCAATAATTGAGTACCAGCCCCTTCGGGAGCTGGGAACCCCCCGCATCAACTAAAGTGGTCGGCCTAAGGCCGGCCCCCTTACAAGTAAAAATAAATAGGTTCAACTCGCCACATGCGACCCCTTCGGGAATAACGCGGCAAGAAGTTACACTATATGTGTAGCTTAGTTGCGTTTAATGAATTATTAATCAACAACTACCCAATGCCATCTGTTGGTCCAGGTTCAAAGTTAGACTGTAGAACTTGACGCAGGCGGGGTTCGAACCAGCGTTGGTGACAATAACGCAAATTGAAACATTAAAATGACGTAATTAAAATGTAAGAAAATCAATAAAAATGATAATTGATATTTGAAAAGCCTAAGCCGCCAATTTTATAGATTAACCCCTCCACTGACCCACGCCCTGTATATCCATCCCATCCGGGGATGTGTCACAGGACTCGCATGCAAAAGTTATGTGAGATGCGAGTGGCAGAAGGCCCTCCCGTGAAGCTACACTTTCTCAAGTGTGCTATTTTTTAATCGATAATTGAACACGCAGTATACGCACAAGGAAGTGTGTATGTGTTAGCAGAATATGAACGTGTTAATGTAGCGCGTAATTTTGTGAGAAAACATGTCTTTCGGCCGCCGGTGAATTTAATTCTACACAAGCCTGGAATAGGTACAGAAAATTACTTACAAGTATAATCTCCTCGGGAAACATTACTTCATATTATTTACTGCTGACTTATGTATTGTGTGGATCCATGTTAGAACGACACAGTGACAAAATGACTCATGACTTAACGGTACATGACATAGCGACACATGACGCACATGACGACATGTTCGCGCGAACCAGCCTACCACCACCTTCAGAAAGGGACTGAAGACACTGCTTTTCTTCAGAAGCCATGGCGCCCATGAGGTGGTCCTGGACCATTAAATGGCGCCGCAGGAAAGAAATCATCCATCATCAATCAATCAATCAATGACATAACGACCTATGACAGAACGACATATGACAAAACATCACAATGACATTACATCACATGCAAACACATCACATTGACAAAACATTGCAAGAAAGTTGTTCGGTCATATGGTGTTTATTTGTGTGCCGTTTTCGGTATGTTATGTTTTGTCATGTCTTGTTTTGTTCCTGTGTAGTTTTCTGTTTTGTTTTGTCAAACTGATGTTTTATCATGTGATGTAGGTAATGTCATTATGATGTTCTGTCATGTCTTGTTCTGTCATGTATCGTTCTGTCACGAGTCGTTCTGTTATGTGTCGTTCTGTTATATTGTGTCGTTCTGTCATGTATCGTTATGTCATGTGTCGGTCTAACATGTATCGTTATGTCATGTGTCGTTCTAACATGTATCGTTATGTCATGTGTCGTTCTGTCATATTGTGTCGTTTTGTCATGTGTTGTTCTGTCACGTGTCGTTACTTCATCTGTCGTTATGTCATGTGTCGTTTAGTCCCTATGCCATTCTACCCTGGTATCGTATTGTACACATAATGTGCTGCTGAAATCTGAAACAGCTGATCGTATTGTTTAATTTATTTACTTACATGGGAAGTCCTACTAGTGTTTTATTTTCCATGTAAATTAATATACAGTAAATATTGAAATACATCGCATCATAACTTTGGAGGGGAAATATCCAAGGAGAGACAGGAACGCGGTAAGATGGAATTTCTAAAAATCTATAAAAATGTGATGTAATATGTGAACGACTGAAAAGAGGTATAATTGGATACATAGGACGTGGCGGCAAATCTGCAAAGGCTTTAGGCACTCCCAGTGGAATGATGGCACAGTCACAGTTATTATAGAACTGTACCCTTAGTACGAGTTGCAAAACTTGAGTACAGTAAAGTTTACGGAAAGTATTAAAGAGTGATTTTCCTCAGAATCTGCCGTTTTTGTTTCTTACACTTTATGGTCTTAGCAAAAGAGTTACTACAGTGATGAAGAAAATCAAGTTCAAACAAACGAAAACGGCAGATTTTGGGGAAAACCACTATTTAATACTTTCTGTAAGCTTTACTTCACTCAAGTTTTGCAACTCGTACTCAGGGTACAGTCACTTAATATAATTGTTGAGTGATTTAGCATGTACTCGTACATGTGTGGGTAGATACTATATTAAGAGCGCTGTATAGTGTATACCCTAAGCTTGTCATTTGTGTTTCTTAAACTTTATGGTCTTAGTAAAAGATTGACAGAAATGAAAAAAATCTAGCGCGCTTTTTTTTATTATTTATGATGATGATGATGATGTAGTAGATTTATAGTGCCCAATAGAGCGAACACATCAAATTTTGCAGACAGAAGCTTTGCGGTGGCCGGGCCGGTGGCCTGGAACAATTTGCCCGTCGGTGTTCGCGCGAACCAGCCTACCACCACCTTCATGATGATGATGATGATCGATGATTTCTTTCCTGTGACGCCATTTAATGGTCCAGGACAACCTCAAGGGCGCCATGGCTTCTGGAGAAAAGTAGTGTCTTCAGTTCCTTTCTAAAGGTGGTGGTAGGCTGGTTCGCGCGAACACCGATGGGCAAATTGTTCCAGGCAACCGGCCCGGCCGCGTGTTCCCATTCCTAGACCTAAAAGGAATGTTCACTCAGAAATGCACACGGAAGTATCATACCCTAAATCTGCCGTTATTGTTTCTTACACTTTATGGTCTTAGCAAAAAAGTGACAGTAATGAAAAAAATCAAGCATGTTTATTAATTTTTTATCTTAATTATAAAGTTTAAACAAAATATATAACTTAAAAATTGCGACCACAAAAAAATATTTAAAAAAAATACGTTTTTTTCACTTCTGTAGCTACTTTCTCGTGTGTGCTATGTTTTGGAAATATTTTTTTTCATTCTATTTATAGAACTATACATTGTATTGTGTAGTATCGAAACCGTTTTTTTATAATGTCAATAGTTTTTGAGTAAATATGGAAAAACTGAAACTACTTGATGAATTAAATTTTTTCCGTGTGCTTGTCTGAGTAAACATTCCTTTTAGGTCTAGGAATGGGAACACGCGGCCCGGCCACCGCAAAGCTTCTGTCTGCAAAATTTGATGTGTTTGCTCTATTAAGTCATATAAAGTCATATCTATGTAAATCATAAAGATTAAACAAATATATATATAGCTGAAAAAATGTCATAATTTAAAAACAAAATCACATTTCATATCCGTTTTTTAATGTGCTATCTATATTCTAAGTTGCAAAGGTATATTAAATTTAAGATTCATATTAAATGCGTTCCCATAAGCAGAGACGAATTGGTTCGCGCTTGCACATGCTGCATGTGAACCTACAACATAAAAATCCAAATCTCAAATGAACATACAGCCTGCAACTCTTGCTAACCATCCCTAAAACAGGAATGACATTGGCAAAGTGAACCATTTTCTATAGCATGGATGGCCAACCGCATACCAGATTAATTTTCTTGAAAACAGATATTCCATAATTCCTCAAAAACTATTCACAATATCTATAATCTATAATCTGAGTTGCATAGATATATTAACATTTAAGGCTCTCAAATGCATGCCGACAAACAAACACGTGAAGTTCGTGCTTACAAATGCTGAATGTGTACTTACACTACTTCGCCGCGATAACACAAAAAGCGCCCTTGGAGTGACAATTTTTACGAAACGGCGCTATACCAAGTCATCATTATCATCATCATCATCATTACAAATAAAATCCAAACCTCAAATGAACATAAGCCCTACAACTCTTGCCGACCTTCCCTGACACAGGGGTGACATTGGCAAAGTGAACCATTTTTTACAGTATGGGTGGTCAGCCTCATACCAACCTTTAAGTCAAGGAATACAAATGATTAATAACATTTAAGTATATAAAAACAACAATACCTTAAAAATAAATCTATACAAGAAAAGTAAATACTTTCCTTTATCAAGACTGGATTATTGCAATGGTCTGTTCTGGGGTCTTCCAAGGTTTCAGCAGTCTAGACTGCAGTCCGTCTTTAATGCTGCAGCCAAATTACTTTTAGGAGGACGAAAAACTGGCCATGTCTCTCCTCTGTTGCGGCGCCTTCATTGGCTGCGGGTCCCAGAGAGGATTGAGTACAAAATATGTGTTTTTGTTTTTAATGCCCTCAGAGGAGTTGCCCCATCGTACTTGTGTGAATTGTGCAGAGTCGACCAGATAGGTGGAAAACGATGCACTCTTCGTTCTGCACAGAGTGACGCCGTAAACAGGCTTCAACTGCCTCTTCGACGGAACAGAACCGGTTTCGGAGACAGGGCTTTTAGTTCGGCTGGTCCATCCTGCTGGAATAGTCTACGTCTGGAGTTGAGAACAGAGACCAGTGTTGGCAGTTTCAGGAAGTTGCTTAAGACACATTTGTTTAACAGAAGCTTCAACACATAAAAGCGCCCTTGGGGTGGCTAGTGCCACTAAACGGTGCTGTATACAAATTGTCCAATTATTATTATTATTATTATTAAGACTATAAAGTTGAAGAAACATGTCTTCTTATAAAACGACAGGTTTAGTGTATATACGGCTCTTAAGTGGTAGGCTTTCCTTCGACTACAAAGCCTGAGAGTATCAAAATCATTGACTGATGATATCTGTGGACTAGAAATTATTTTAACGAAAATATACTTTAAATATCTTTTTCAGCTTACTTACGAAAATGGTCCTTAGAAAGAAAGAGAAAAAAGATTTTGACTGTGTCATTAAGTTGTACACAAAAAAGACTTGAATCAATCTGTTTGAGAAAATATGATATTATATTAAAATAACATTGGAAAAACCACAGATCACAAAAAGAAGGAGATATGGTATGAGGGCATTCCCTAGGTAAATCAATTATGCTTAAAAAAATCTTAGTTGAAAATCCGTATTATTGCGCAAATCAGTCACGTTTATACTGCTGTACTAGCAACTGCTCTTGGTTTTTATCAAAATGCCGTGTTGCTGTGTGGTCAAGTGTAACAATGTAAGTCGATATAAAAACTTTAAGGATCACGGCATCACTTTTCACCGGTGAGTAATCAATTCCACACGTATTAAACGTTTTACATCGATTTCAATCTTTTAGGTGTCTTGAATTTTTGACATTTCTACATAGCATCACTAGTGTTGTGCAATACGCGCTTGTGTATGCCAAACATCGATACCTTTTATATTTATTTATTTTTCATAAAGAAATAAAATATCAAGCCGTAGTCTAGTGATTAACTATACGGACTGTAACTGTAACTCTGTCGCCATTCCGATAGGGGTGGCCAGAGGCTTTGCAGAGCTGCC
The DNA here is from genome assembly GCA_951799405.1 of Agapetus fuscipes. Taxonomy (NCBI): domain Eukaryota; kingdom Metazoa; phylum Arthropoda; class Insecta; order Trichoptera; family Glossosomatidae; genus Agapetus; species Agapetus fuscipes. The sequence continues at coordinate 16,140,222 of OX637348.1, forward strand.
TCCATTTTTCCTATTCTTACATACCTCTTTCAATTCATTCATGGGAAATTTATGAGTTCAATTCCTGGCGGAGCACAAAAAAAAAATGCCCTTCGTTGGGATGAAAACAAATTCATTTTACTTTACCAAAGATCGGTCACCAAAGTTCACCATCCAGGTGTTATTTACACAAACTTTTACTTGCTGTGTAAAAAATAAACATTGTTTTTTTTAGATTTCCACAAAATCCAAAAATAAAGGAGCAATGGATTGATGCGACCGGGAAACCATCCTCCTGGTTTCCTTTAAAGACAAGCACGATTTGCTCATCACATTTTGAAGAAAGTTGTTTCCGATTAACGAAAAAGCAACGTAGGCTTTTTCAATGGGCTATACCTACAAAAAAACTACGTTTGCTTCAAATATATGCAGAAGTAAATCCTTTAAATATTTATTATGTGTTAGAAAAAGTAGTTCAAAACTTAAGAATTATACATTGATTGTTACAGGATGTAGAAAAAAAATAATATAATAATAATAATAATAATAATAATAATAAGTGAATTGAAACAGTGTGTTTTTTAATTAATAAAAATATTGGGTTTGTTTTCTGTGAAATCTTTATTGGTGCAGTTTTATAAACGTCGGACAAAACATTCATTAACATTCAACAAGCACTTTAAGTTTTTAGGCTTTTACGGCGGATGCAGATACTTGATTTTGTTTCCAGGTTTTGTAAATTATATTGTATTTTGTAAATTACTTTGCGTAAGTTGATGTATATTTTTAAATTTTATTTTTTTGACCAAAAATCACGAGCAAATTTGGCAGGCAGCGTCTTACAGAGAGGCTTGCATTTCTACTAAGTTGATTCAGTAATTCATTTTTGCTGTATTTCATTGATTTTAGTTTTTATGGATCTTTTTATTTCATTTTATTGACCTTTCAATTGTTATACGTGTAAGATTTTACCTGTAAAGTGTCATATATTTATTTTTCAAATTTTTGTGGTGAAACATTGTGGAATTCCATTTTAAATATTTGATTACAAAAACAGTTTTTAAGAAGTCTTAATAAAAAACCTTTGTTTTATTCCACTGATGAGAATTTTTGTTAGAGATATTTCTGTTTCTTCAGTTTCTTATATATTTATCTAGATACCTATTGAAGAAACGAAAGGTACATATCTAAGGTATATGAAGATACGATAAAAAATGCACATCAGTAGAATAAAACAAAGTTTTGTATTAAAAGTTTATAAAATTATTATTTTTTTAAATCAAATGTGTAATAAATTTAATAAAAATAATTTTATTTTGTATTGTATACTCGAGTTTTCATTTAAATGATCTTTTTTATTCAAATACTCCAAATTGTGTGTTTTTTTGCGTAACAAACTAAACTTCGTTTTTGAATGCTTTCTTCTCATTTGAACTATTTTTTACACCTTTTTCTAACTAAATTTACCAAATTGATTTCAACGTACGTGGACAGAAAATGCTCTTCTCTTTACTTGTCTTTCTACTTTCATAACGGGTTATAGATAGCTAGTTTATTACCTACAAAAAAAATTGAATCTGGTCGATTTTCTAAAAATTGATTCGGAGTATTTATTTCATTTCAATTTTTTATAATGTAAATTTAAGTATATATCGTAGGAAAAGTAATGAAAAAATGAATTATTTATGTAGACATAAACATATTTTCAGACATCAAAAAATCGTGAATATCGAGTGGGTATCGATCTAACGATGTATTGAATTTAGTCACATCCCTAGGCTCGAAATAGGACAGTGTTTCTCAAAGCGGGCGATAATATGATGGCTGACATTTAATTTTATTTTCTTTACAATTTTAAAATTCACTTCAATTAAAACCTACCCTCAACATTGAAACTATTTTTTTGTTAATATTTCAACTCTGTATGATTGTATACGAATAAAGAATAGCAAAACTTTCATTGGATCTCGTAGGTGAGTTTCATAGTTTTCCCAATTTATCACTCTTCGGCAACAACGACGACTTTTTGTTCACTGCCAACATTAGGGAAACCTCCAACTGATTCGTTAGAAAGATTCTAAGACATTTTGGAATTGGAAGCATCAGAATGGATATATCTACACTGCTAAACAACTTCTAGCCTATAGAACTAAAGATGAATGAAGAAATAATAATGTAATTCAAAAGTAGCAATCAGGAATTTCAGCTACAAAAGCCAATCTCGCAATTAGATTACCTATCTATATTGTTTATTATTTGAATGAAAGGTATTTATATAATACTAAAATTATAAAGTTATGTTTTAATTGCTCTCATTGGTAAAAATGTCTCATTTAGAATTAAATGTAAGCTCAAGACCACACTTATAAAGTAAATTATAATTTAATTAATGAATGCCATTGTGGGTTTTCAGTTTTGGAAATGTTAAAAAAAAATTGGAGAGTGTTAGAAAATAATAGATTTTCAGTCAGCGGTATTGTTTGATATTCTCTGGTATGATATTAGGTCACTCACGCACACATATTGAAATGCAAAGGAAAAACGTCCCTATGCATTAGTGGTTTTGATAACGTTATTGTTTTTAACTTTCTTAGCCAATCACAAGTCACATTTGTTTGTATAGGAAAAATACCTATGCAATAGGCGGAGCTTTAAAAAATATGAGAACACGCGTTTTGTTCTACCGATGAATCCATACCACATCTCTTTATTCCGTTATCTATGGGAAAAACATTTCGGTGATGATATGGGAATTTTTACTTTAAATAATAATGTATAATGGTAGGTATAAAAAGATTATAATCTCAGTTCAGTGAAGCATAAATTTATCCTAGCTCAGTGAAGTTATGACGTGTTAGAATCTGATTGGCCAATTATTCACATTGGCTGACAGCTGTTTTGTTACCAGTTCATATGTGGGTTGCATTATTATGCTTTAAAAGCGATTGTTCGCAGAAGATTTTGTTCCTTTCTTGTTATGATTTAAGTAGTTCATTTACTCGGACTGTTCCTTTGCTTGTTATAATTTGAACAGTTCATTCACTCGGACTGTTCCTTTGCTTGTTATAATTTGAACAGTTCATTTACTCGGACTGTTCCTTTGCTTGTTATAATTTGAACAGTTCATTCACTCGGACTGTTCCTTTGCTTGTTATAATTTGAACAGTTCATTCACTCGGACTGTTCCTTTGCTTGTTATAATTTGAACAGTTCATTCACTCGGACTGTTCCTTTGCTTGTTATAATTTGAACAGTTCATTTACTCGGACTGTTCCTTTGCTTGTTATAATTTGAACAGTTCATTCACTCGGACTGTTCCTTTGCTTGTTATAATTTGAACAGTTCATTCACTCGGACTGTTCCTTTGCTTGTTATAATTTGAACAGTTCATTCACTCGGACTGTTCCTTTGCTTGTTATAATTTGAACAGTTCATTCACTCGGACTGTTCCTTTGCTTGTTATAATTTGAACAGTTCATTCACTCGGACTGTTCCTTTGCTTGTTATAATTTGAACAGTTCATTCACTCGAACTGTTTCTTTATTCTGCCTCGTTATTCTGTGATAAATTCTCCGATCCACTGTTGTAAATTGTCTACCTAAAAATACAAAACCAATCTATTAACCGGTTATCAAGAATTTTATTGAAGAATATACACAAGAAATCAGCGACCTAAGAATCCTGTCTAAATCCCGAGCACAATCTAAAAAATATTTTCAGAATGTTGGTAGCATTGATATTTGTTCCTGCGCGAACATGTGCGCACGCGTTATAAATCTTTTGACCGGTAATTTTGTCAATTTATTGTAAAAGGCATTATTTCAAGACGTTATGGCACAATGGAATGAGTTAAAAAATTGAGTTTTGAGTGATTCTTTAGATTAACATCTGGTAAAGAAATTATTTGAGTGGAAAATAAAACAAAATTCAGAAATACTTTGAAAAAGGCCAAATATTTGGAAAATTCTTAATTTTTTTTTACTCTCTTGCATTTTGTGACTCATCCCGTTGTTTCTTTCGCTCACAAAATTATTGGATGTCGAAAAAAAGAAAATACAGGATTTCACATGTAAGAACATGATTTTTGAATTATTGTTTTTGACAGGACTGAGGACAACTGTGCTCCAAGGTATAATCAATGCCGTGAGTTAGTTTCTACTCCTCTATAATATAGCTCAATGATCACAGTCCTTGGAAACGCGAGAGAGGCTTAAGGGAGTAAACCTCAGAATCATTATCACATGCGAATCACAAGTAGGCGCACATAATGTACTGACAAATATCGTGGGCGTTATTGTATTGTATTATTATTGCGAAGATCCGTAGTCTAGTGGTAACGCTTCGGAATTGTAAATGGAAAGTCGTGGTCGAAAGTCGATCACATGTTTACACCAACGCGCGTCCGCGAAGACAACGAAAACCGCCACGGCGCTTTGAAAACTCGCCCTGAAGATGCTTTCTGCTAGTGAAAGCGAAACGTCGGCAGATGTGGGAGCTGCAAGTGGAACATGGTGGAACCCGAAAGAATACAAAAGTGATTTATTTATTGGAAAGTCGTGGGTTTGAATCCCGGTAAAAAATACAAGATTTACATTTACAAAAATGCTGTTCACTGGGTTGAAAAATTAATATACGTTCACCAAAGACCAGTCAACAAAAGTCTATCCAGCCTCAAAACAACTGGAGACCTGTTTATTTTTACGGGTAAGGGAGCTGGCCTCAAAGAGGCAATTCTCAAGCAAGACCCATTTGCTGTAAGGCTGAATAGACCTTTGGTAACCGGGATTTGGTTAAGGTGTATGAATTTTTCATTGCTTAAACTAAAAAAAAACAAACTCAACACAAAGCATTATTTTATTGTATTTATCCTTGACTAATAGGTTAGCAAGAGACTGACCACCCTGACTGAAAAAATATTTCACTTTACCAATGTCACCCCTGTTTCAGGGAAGGTCGACAAAATGTATAGGGCTTATGTTCATTTGAAGTTTGGATTTCAATTTGTCAGTACACATGAATCATTTGTTATTGCGAACTTACACGTATCTATTTATGGGCATGAATTGAATATTTAATATTAATATATCTTTGCACCTATTTTATGGTATGTTATATAGACTGAAAGCAGCCACGATGATCGCCGATCTTGAAAAGCAGTTGGAGTGTGAAGCTCCAGCAATCTGTCCCATCACCTGTATGATTAATGTGAGCGGTGACGTCACTCGCGAACAGTTATTACGTCACAGCTTTGTGTCGCCTCCACTTTAATACAAATTGGTCATTACCTGCTCGTCTTAATGCCCTACGCGTCTCCGCCTTGTTGACGCACTTAAACTGAGCCCTGTACACTTAGTACGAGTTGCAAAACTTGAGAAAAGTAAAGTTTACGGAAAATATTAAAGAGCGTTTTCTCCCAAAATCTGTCGTTTTTGTTTCTTACACTTTATGGTCTTAGCAAAAGAGTTACAGTGATGAAGAAAATCAAATTCAAACAAACAAAAACGGCAGATTTTGGGAGCAATCACTCTTTAATAATTGCCGTAAACTTTACATTACTTAAGTTTTGCAACTCGTACTAAGGGTACTGAATACCGCGTCGCGACAAATCGTTCACTCAAAGATAACTCGTAAACAGACAACTCGGTCGCGGACAAATCGGTCACATGACACTTTGTTAATACGACTTTTCAGTCACAAGCGCCTTTGGGACAAAAAGGCCAAAATCTTGTCGGTTACACCAAAATCATACTTCGAAAACTCACTTGTTTGCTTGGGCATAAACAACAACAAAAATCATCGTAGAGCTGTGGGAGTTTTTTATTTATTATAAAATTTTAAGTAGGATAGCATTCATAACTCATTTTTGACCAAAAGGTCGCTTATGCTTCCTTTTAACCGTCAATATATTGTACGTCCCTTGTCGGTAATCAAAAAGTCGTGTGCACGAATTATGCGTGTACTTACTTATAAAGTAAAAATAAAATCTCAAATGAGCATACCTAAACCCTGCAATTTTTGCCGACCTCTTCTGAAACATGGACGACAATGGTCAAGTGAATCATTTTTTTACTGCATGGATGGTTAGCCTCAAACCAACCTATAAGCCAAGTCATATGAATCATTGCTTGTTTGGCTTATCTATCATTTGACTCAAATAGGACCTGTCAAGGAAATTGTCTTAAAAATCACATTCTGCACAATCCAAACTAAGAAATAAACGTACAGCATGATAATGTGAGAGTGGTTTTTAGTACTTTCAAAATCAATTTCCAGCATTCATAAGACACATTGGTCCAGTAAACATATAAACATTGCTCATTTGAAATTACCTCTCATGGACATAAGACTAACAGGGACAACACACCTGATTACTATTTGAAACTATTTAAAAGAAGTCTCAAGACTCTTCGTCCATTCATATGAACAAGCGCCTTCGCAATGACACTATAATCTTTAATCTAAGTTGCAAGGAAATATTCATTTAAAGCTCTCAGATGTATGCTCACAAACAAACACGTGTAGTTAGCGCTTACAAATGACGAATGTGTACTTACAAATAAAATCCAAACCTCAAATGAACATAAGCCCTACAACTTTTGCCGACCTTCCCTGACACAGGGGTGACATTGGCAAAGTGAACCATTTTTTACAGATGGGTGGTCCGCTTCATACCAACCTATACGTCAAGGAATAGTCACACTGTCATAAAAGGCGCAATATAAATTTTGTATGTACATATGTATGTATTATTATTACAGGGAAACAATGTTTATTTAAATAAGAGATTTAGGCTTACACGGCCGGCTGATGATGCTGGAGTGAAGTTTTCCGGGATCTGTTGCCGTGGTCTGTGGGAGCTGGAGCTTCCGGACGTTTCGCCCATTTCTACGATGGGCTTCTTCAGCGTGAAGTATGATGATGATGAAGATCTTGATGAGAACTATGAAGACATCATAGTTCTCATCAAGATCTTCATCATCATCATACTTCACGCTGAAGAAGCCCATCGTAGAAATGGGCGAAACGTCCGGAAGCTCCAGCTCCCACAGACCACGGCAACAGATCCCGGAAAACTTCACTCCAGCATCAATGTTTATTTATTTCAGCGACTTAGATTTAAAATAACACAGCCCTTGGTCAGGTTTGGCCGCCTTTATCAACCGCTGCCAGCGCTGTCAACCTATCCTTCGTCACTTTAACCACACGCTTATCTACTGTGCGACATCACTTCGTTTTATAAATTTTGCTTGTTTATGAATTTCCACAGTGAAAATTCATTTTTATTAGAAAGCATATTTTCTTTTAAAAAATACATTGTTTTATACCAAAGGTTGAGTATTTATTTCACCTCTTGTGGCCTCTTGAAAATGACGTAAGAAAGTCGAAAGTACTCGAGGTGAAATAAAACTGAACTTGAAAAAATAAAACACTTGTGTTTATTGTTATTTTTATCTACCTATAATCTAAATCGCAAAGATATTTTATATTTAAAATTTATATTAAATGCAATCCCACAAGCAGACACGTATAAGTTTGCGCTCACACAAACTGCATGTGGACTTACAACCAAAAAACCCAATCTCATATAAATATGTGTTGTAGCTTTTTAATTTTTTACTGTTTAATTGCTTAGAATTTATTTGTTTTATATATTTGATTGTATCAATTGCATGTACTCCTTGATTGATAGGTTGGTATGCGGCTGACCACCCATACTGTAAAAAATGGTTCACTTTGCCAATGTCACCCCTGCTTCAGGGAAGGTCGGCAAGAGTTGCAGGGCTTATGTTCATTTGAGATTGGGGTTTTTATATTGTAGGTCCACATGCAGCATGTGTAAGCGCGAAATTATGCATGTCTGCTTGTGGGAATGCATTTAATATGAATCTCAAATGATACATATCTTTGCAGCTTAGATTTAGATTTAGATTTAGATATCAATATAAGCTGATCTTACGTGTAAGAGCCCGTTCCCACTTGTCGGGAGTCGGGTCCGTATGTTAATCGGAGGTTCCAGTGGCAGAACATTATGTATGGAGCTATTCACACTGGTCGGAAACCGATTTTGTCCGAAATGTTCTGCAACTGGAACCTCCGATGAATACACGGATCCGACACCCGACAAGTGGGAACGGGCTCTGACAGGGGTTTTTCTACAGTATGGGTGGTCATTAAGGAGTTTATACGTTTTAAAAATGGTTAACTTTGTATTTATTTTTGCGACAGTGTCGTATATCAAATGGCGGCTGTAGTTCTTGCTATAGAACCCCTGTCTCTACTAATTATTACAGTAATGTCCCAGTAATGATATTAAGTTATGCTGAAATGAAATATAGAGTGCGGGGGGACGTTATGGAGATTACTGGAGCTTCAGGGGCTGTATAACGAGATGGCAGGTGAGGAGGGGTGGGAGAAGGTTTCGCGACAAAATGTCCACGCGACAAAATGTACACCGACATAATGTCCACGCGACAAAATATCCACGCGACAAAATGTCCACGCAATAAAATGCCCACGGACATAATGTCCATGCAAAATAATATCCACACGACAAAATGTACACCGACATAATGTCCACGTGACAAAATGTACACCGACATAATGCCCACGCGACAAAATAACCACGTGACAAAATGTCCACGCAATAAAATGCCCACCGACATAATGTCCAAGCGACATAATAACCACACGACAAAATGTACACCAACATAATGTCCACGTGACAAAATGTACACGCGACAAAATGTCCACGCAATAAAATGCCCACCGACATAATGTCCACGCGACATAATATCCACACGACAAAATGTACACCGACATAATGTCCACGCGACAAAATATCCACGCGACAAAATGTCCACGCAAAAAATGCCCACCGACATAATGTCCACGCGACATAATATCCACATGACAAAATGTACACAGACATAATGTCCACGCGACAAAATGTACACCGACATAGTGTCCACGTGACAAAATGTCGACACAAAAAAAATGTCTGTTGACATAATGTTAACGCGACAAAATGTCCCCGTGGCAAAATGTGGTCGTGACAAAATATCCACGCGACAAAATGTCCACGCAATAAAATATCCACGCAACAAAATACCCACCAACATAATGTCCACGCGACAAAATGTCCACAGAGAAAATGTACACAGACATAATGTCCACGCGACAAAATGTACACCGACATAGTGTCCACGTGACAAAATGTCGACACAAAAAAAATGTCTGTTGACATAATGTTAACGCGACAAAATGTCCCCGTGGCAAAATGTGGTCGTGACAAAATATCCACGCAACAAAATGTCCACGCAATAAAACTCCCACCGACATTATGTCCATTGACAAAATGCCCAACGACAAAATGTCCACACAACATAATGTCCACGCGACATAATGTCCACGCGACAAAATGTCCAAGCAACAAAATGTCCACGCAACAAAATGTCCACGGAACAAAATGTCCTCGCAACAAAATGTCCACGGAACAAAATGTCCACGCAACAAAATGTACACGCGACAAAATGTCCATGCAACAAAATGTCCACGCAACAAAATATCCACGCAACAAAATACCCACCGACATACTGTCCACGCGACAAAATGTCCACCTAGAAAATGTCCAACCAACAAAATATCCACGCAACAAAATACCCACCGACATAATGTCCACGCGACAAAATGTCCACCTAGAAAATGTCCAACCAACAAAATATCCACGCAACAAAATACCCACCGACATAATGTCCACGCGACAAAATGTCCACCTAGAAAATGTCCACGCGACAAAATGTCCTCGAGAAAATGTCCATCGACACTTTGTCGTGACACGGTAGGAGAAATATGAAGAATGAGATGTAAGAAGGAGAGGTAAGAGAAAGTGAAGGTAGCTGGGTGAAGAATGAAAACCTGGGGACATTAATTATATCAGCTAGTATGATAACCTTATCTTACAGGTCGACCCTCATCTCTCTTAAAGGTACTTTACAAAACGCTAATTATCCAACGTTTACTCCCGTCTCGTACCCATGTATGTGTCAGAAGGACCCACAGAACATAATAGATAATCTAAGTTTCTTGGCTACTCGCCCCCTTAGTGCTTGCTTGTCTTATGTCCATCAGAGGTAAATTCACATGAGCAATGTTTGTATGTGTGGTGTACCAGCGTGTCTTGTGAATCAAATCTAAGTTGCAAAGATATGTTACATCGGAGATTCACATCATATGCATTCTCACAAGCACACACGTACAAGATCGCGTTTGCACATGTCGCATGTGAACCTACAACAGAAAAACTTAATCTCAAATGGACATACACCCTGCAATTCTTACCGTCCTTCCCTGAAACAGGGGTGATATTGGAAAAGTGAACCATTTGTACAGCATGAGTGGTCAGCCGCATACCAACCTATAAGTCAAGGAACATACACGACAAATTACATTTGAAAAATAACACTCTTAAGTTTCCTTACATTTTTTGGTACACAGCAATTGCTGAGTTTAAATGAGGAAGTTTTACGCTTGGTATCCTTGCCTAAGGCGAGGACAAGCGATACATCGGTAGACACAAAGCGATTAAGCCATCTAAAGGAGCGTTTGAACGCGACTACTAACCAGCCAATAGAGAAAAGTATATAGGGCTCGATTTCAAAAGCACTCCTGACAAGGTTTTTGAACGAAGAAGATTTTTACGCATACGTTCATAATTTGTCACTCGCCCTGTCGAAAGCCTGTGTAGCACAATTGTTTTTTATTTTTACAAACTGTGTACGCGCGCAAACACTGCACAACTGCGAAAGCTTCTCTCATTGTTATATTGGGTACTTTGTCGATAACTTCATTGACGGTAGATTTCAATTGAAAGAAATAGAAAACTCAATAGATATCTTTTCAAGTTTATCCGTCACTCCATCGTTCTTCTTTCCTACAAACTATATACCTACGCACACAAATAAACCACTTTTTGTTAAAGTTTCCCATATTTTTAGGGTATTATTTCTACAGCTAACATCACGCGCGTTTTAATTTTTTTTTTAAATGCACATTTTACAAGTCCGTCCTACCGTCAATCTTTGTCGCTTCATAGTTGTTATTTTTTACAAACTGTATACGCACGCATAATTAAGTTTTATAATGTGTGAATTTCAGACACACATTCGACACATTTCGGTTCTTCAACGTCGTTGAAATAAATTTTCTTGGCCATTGTGCCGCGTCAGAGCCGAAGCTCCAGGCCCTCCATCCACTTCCCTGCTCCTGGCGTGGCTTCGTGGAAGTCTTTCAGGCCGGGAGAGTATCTTTTGATGGGGGATTTCAAATAATCTGTATGTTTGTACAATTTTTTTTGACAAACGTTACAATACAGATATTTTGAGAAATTCCAAACGAAAATTGTGTGAAAGCAAGACGCAACATTAACGTGGATTAGGCTTAACTTTTTGTATTTGAGTAAGGAAGTACTTTCCGAACAAGTTACAACAAAAACCTTAAACGCCTTGCTGGAGGCGCCTGTTTTAACAAGCAAACAAATGTACAAGGATCAAACTTTTCATTTAAACTCAATCGTAGCGTAGAATATGAATTATAACAAGCTCTCAGGTGAGCGTTTCGTATTCTATATATCTTTGGTGGTGACAATTATATTATTTTTTTAAAACTGAACAATTTCAAAACTTAACTTAAATCGGATATTTAACGAACCGTTTAGAGAGAACTTACATCATTCTCGACGTTTCGTCAGCGACGTAGCCGACGTCTTCAGGAGAACATCCTCTCTGCACGACGACTGAGGATGAACTGAATTTGAAAACACTTTGTCACAAATCACTGCCTACCTTCGAACGAAGGTAGTAATTGTGTTTTGGTCTGTTACACATTCCACTTTCTTTCTAAATATCCGATTTAAATTAAGTTTTCAAATTGTTCAGTTTTAAAAATTAATATAATTGTCAAAATGTCAAACGACCGTAATTCTAACTTAAACCTAACTATCTTTGGTGGTATCCAGCCATACTGAAAAAAATGGTTCACTTTGTCAATGTCACCCCTGTGTCAGGGAAGGTCGGCAAAAGTTGTAGGGCTTACGTTCATTTGAGATTTGGATTTTATTTGTAAGTACACATTCAGCATTTGAAGCGCGAACTACACGTGTTTGTTTGTGGGCATGCATTTGAGAACTTTAAATGAATATATCCTTGCAACTTTCATTATAGATTCTTGATGATGATGATTTCTAGAGCACCGTTTCGTGACTACTGTCCCTGCAAGGGCGCTTTCAGTCTTGACGCGGCGGTGAAGAAATGGGTCTTCATTCCCCTCTTGAAGCTCTCCATTCCTTCCTTGGCGCGCACTTCTGGGGGCAGCTGATTCAAAGTGGACGGTCCTGCAATGGCGAAAGCGCGGTCTCCGAACACTTATCTAATCTAAACTAAGTTGTATAATACACGTAACATTAGAGATTCACATTATATGCATTTTCACGCCGCATGTGGTCCTACAATATAAAAACCTGAATCTCAAATGAACATACACCCTGTAACTCCTGCCGACCTTCCCTGAAATAGGGGTGACATTGGAAAAGTGAACCATTTTCTACAGCATGGGTGGTCAGCCGCATACCCACTTATAAGTCAAGGAATATAAACAACTTTTTCAATATCTACAAATTATAACATGTATGGACATCAAAAACTAACAGAAAACAAATTCTAATTTAAAAAACCCTAGCCGCCAACATAACAGATAAACCGCCATTTCTTTCTGTCCTTACACACTTCTATCATTTCCTCTAGAGTCATAACCTTCTTCATGCAGGCTATCATTTAATTATGACTCTGGATATTTCACTGTGCTCCTTTTTCAGCAGTGGTCAGTGCACTGTCGGCAGACCGCAAAGTGAGCTCCCTAACGCTCAGACTCTTCCGGACTATCAGTTCCTGCAGGTATCCCGGTGCTATTCCATGCAATGTCTTATGTACAGTGAGGCCCAGCTTTTTTTTTAAGAAATCCTGTGCGGGAGACTCCCTAGATTCTAGAAACTTTAGGGGTCTATGACACTTGTTGTAGTGCCGCAGAGGTGTACGAGCTTGGTCGTCGCTACAAAGTGCCAATACTCATGCAAGACCCAGTTGCTGTAAGGCTGGATGGACCTTTTAGTGTCCGTTCTTTAGTAAAGGCTTTATGATTTTTTTCAACCCAGCGAAGAGCATATTTGAAAATATAAATGGTATATTTTTGTGCTCCGCCGGGGTCTGAATTCATAACCTTCCATTTACGAGTCCGAAGTGTTGCCATTAGACTACGGACCGGTCCAAGAAATGCCAACAACACGCGGTATAGCTAGCGGTCACCCATCCAAGTAGCATCCGCACCCAATGTTGCTTATCTTCGGTGATCTGATGAGAACCGGTGCTTTCAACATGGTATCGTCGTCGTCTTATGTAAAATGAGGTCCAGCTTAAATTTAATGATCGCATTTTATCCTTTTTCCTCCCCTCGGGACAACTTTGCGTAAAGTTTATTACAAACGGCATTTCCTTTGCCTTGTCCACGTCTCCCGCAGGAGTTGGAAGGTCGGAAGGAGGCCCGGCAGGGTGGGAGAGTCTGCCTAGTATATCAGTATATAGGAGAAATGTGTAAGATGGACGATCTGATACTTTCAAGGAGCTAAATATGACGCATTAAGGACACGTGGTTATTCTATTCGCTAAGGGCTGGAAGTCTCATCACCACGGTAGTTCTTACCTACCGAATATCGGTAATATTTGTTTGAAGACTAATCAGTTGTTCCCTTGAGGCCATCTTGGATTGATAGGTCTTCATACAGATATTACCGATATTCGGTAAGTAAGAATTACCATGGTGATGAGACTTTCGCTTCTGGAAACCTAACTTCACCGTGATTATAACTCTATTTCCGTTTACTAGGGGTGGTTAGAAACCCTACAGAGTATACTCCACTTATTTTCATCCTAACATACTTCTTTCAGTTCATTCATATCATGTTTATCCTAAAAATAATTCCTTTTTAGCCTTACAGCAACAGAGTCTTGCTTGAGAATTGGCGCTTTGTAGCGACGACCATGCTCGTAAAGAGTCCCTTCGATAGCTCAGTTGGTAAAATGCTTGCATACCATGCAAAATTTCGATCCCCACCGAGGGTTTCAGAAATGATTTACCGTTTCCCTGTCTATTTCAAACTCAGCCTTCACAAGAAATGAGAACAAACCCGCCGGGAACTAGGACACTCCCACTTCAACTGAAAGTGGTTGGAGTGAAGACAGCCCCCTTATCCGTAAAAATAAATGGGTCCCAAAATCACTTCATGTGACCCCTTCGGAAATATCGCAGGCAAGAGTTAACACTACATGTATAGCTTAGTTGCGTCGCGTAGGCTAGACAATACGAGTATACAAAGTTTGAATGAAATCAAATTTGGGGCGTTTGGCTTCGGGGTCATGAGACAACAGGCGATTTATATTCCAGCTTGTCTCACAGACACATTGTCTACCATTCACCGTCCCAGTGCTTGTTTGGCTTATCTACAATTTACTTCAAAGATGACCTTTAAATTGAATTGTCTTAATCACATCCTACACAATCTGAGCTAAGAACGCACTTAAGCATGTTAACGAGAGAGCTGTTTTTATATATGTAAGATTGTAATTTTTTTTTAAATATCACACAGTTGGGGTTGTAATAACACAGAATTAGTTTTAGATAAATTAAATAATTATATGTGTGTAAAATCGTATATTTTTAAGAATATTAGACAGTTGGAGTTGCGATAGCACTGTATTAGTTTATAGAAACTACAATCAAGTCCTTTTATTCTCCTTTACAATCTTATTCTTGTCGATCTGCATTTCACTCGATTTAGCACTTTCCTTGACTTATAAATTATTAATTAACTTATAAATTCCTTGACTTATAGGTTGGTATGAGGCTGACCACCCATACTGTAAAAAACGGTTCACTTTTTGATTTATTTTATTTTTTATTAGACAAACAAACAGTTATACATGTAATATATGGGATAAACAACATAGTTATACAATTTCAAAAACCAGCAATGTCACCCCTGTTTCAGGGAATGTCGGCAAGAGTTGCAGGGCTTATGTTCATTTGAGGTTTGGATTTTATTTGTAAGTACACAATCAGCATTTGTGAGCGCGAACTACACGTGTTTGTTTGTGGGCATACATCTGAGAGCTTTGAATGAATATATCCTTGCAACTTAGATTATAGATTATAGATAGCACGCGCACGGTCCGGTCCATCGCTAAAGGCTAGTTCGCACAAGGCGACTATTTAAGTCGAGTAGCGAGTAATTTAGTGGCTAAACGTGTGCGAACCACAACAAAATAGTCAAGTAGTTTAGTCAATGATTTAGTCGAGTCGATACATTTTACTCTATTTTAACGGGCGAGTAGCGCCCCGCCCGCCACTAAATTACTCGCTACTCGACTAAAATACCTTGTCCGAACTAGGCTAATGGCTATTCACCTGCTCAGCTGCTGGCCGGACAGCACGTCGGTAAATACCTTCGCGCCCACCGAGCGCCACAGACAAACAATAATACCTATTAAAGGAGCTTATGTACTAGTAGTTCCCTTACATCTATTTTCAAAATCGAATCGAATTGCGAATGAATGGAATATCCAGAGTCATAATAAAAGAAGAGCTTGTATGAAGAAGGTTATGACTCTGGAGGAAATGAAAGAAGTATGTAAGGATAGAAAGAAATGGCGGTTGATCTGTAATGTTGGTGGCTAGGGTTTATTAAAGTGAAATTGGTTTTATGATTAAGTTTTTTTTAGTGTCCATGTATATATTTTTGTTTGTTGATTTAAAAAATGTAATTTGTCATGTATGTTCCTTGACTTATAGGTTGGTATGCGGCTGACCACCCATACTGTAAAAAAAAATGGTTCACTTTGCCAATGTCACCCCTGTTTTAGGGAAGGACGGCAAGAGTTGCAGTACTTATGTTCATTTGAGATTGAGTTTTTGTATTGTAGGCCCACATGCGGCATGTGTTAGCGCGAAATTATACATGTCTGCTTGTGGGAATGCATTTAATATAAATCTTAAATGATATATATCTTTGCAGCTTAGATAAGATTGGATTAGATTAGATTTTTAATTTTCATAAGACACGTTTAAACGTTGCTGACGTGAAATTGCCTTTGTAGGAGATAAGTCAAACAAGCACTAAGGTGACGCATTGACTTCGCGCTAACAAAGCTTGCTGGATACTATTATGGAAGCGTCGCTAACAATGCAGAGAGTTTCCACGATTCCATACACAAAACGGTTTTAATCAATTTACGTTCCAGGTTTTTGTGGCAGAATAGTACACACCCCCAGCCGTACGCAAATTTAATCAAAAACTACCGCAGTGTTGAAAAGGAAATCATTTCCTAGCGATAAAATAAAATTGAAATACCATTGCACTACAAAGAGCTTGTATTAACTGAAAAAATATTAATAAATTACGACATATTTATTTTTTACAACGTAATTGACATCTGAGATTCATCAGATGCAATGAAATTTTATATGTAAGAGACGTCTTCACAGCGCTAATGCCAGACGTTGACTGAATGTCGAAAGTCACCGGGGCGCTTTTTATAGCTGGACTGTGTTGCTGACTTTCGGTGTGGGCCGGATAGTAATTAGACTTTATTTTTAATTTCACTTCATTTTGTTTACAACTAAGGATTTTGTATTTTAAATTTACAATGGATTCTTTGATTGAAATATTCAAGGTAATTATGTTTTTATTCATTCTCAATGTCCAGAAAATGACTGTTTAATTTTTTTGAAATTATATTGTCATTTCACCTCATATTTTTAATATAAAATATTTAATTTGACAAAACTCTATACATATTTAAGAAGTATTGGTAAAGTTTTCCGTTTCTAAAAAAAAATTAATGCAAGCGATCTAAATTTTCGTAATATTTTTATGTTCATTGTTTTTTGCTTGGAAAAACACATTTTCAAGAAACTACAAGCGAAGAAAGCAGTTTATCAAACTGGAGCGTTTTCTAGGACTTTCAATAAACGGTATTCTTACCGTACCGTACGTTATCACGGTAAGGGATTGCGGCGTTTTGGCGGGACTTACCGTAAATCCACCATTTGTTACGCGGGGTTAGTCTATGGATGTTTTCCTTTAGGGGAAGTAAGCCAACAATAAAAGCGCTTCTGTCTTTAATGAAAACCAGGCGTTATCGATTATTCAGTACCTAGGTTTACACCGTAGACAATATTATATATCCGAATAGTTTACACACTAAAACTAAATAGTATTTTATTATTTGGAAAATTGCATCAAATCAATTGATGAAATGAATGTCCGATTGATAGCTCAGTTGGTAGAGAGCTTGCATTCCACGACGGGAGCTCGGGTTCAAATCTCACCGAGGGTGTCAGAAATGATTTCCCGTTTCGGTGTTTATTTCGAACCCAAAATTAAATACTCCCTCACAAGAAATGAGTACCACCCTCCTTACAAGCTGGGAAACCCCAACTTCAAGTGAAGTGGTTGGCGTAAGGCAGGTCCCCTTACTTGTAAAAATAAATAGGTTCCATTCACCACATAGCGAAAGGGGCTAGGACTTGACAGTCGCTACGTTTTTTTTTGTGTCAAATAGAAGAAGGAAAAATTTAAAAGGCAGAAAAAAAGGTTGTGTATTTGTTTACCAGTTAAAGTGAAATGTAAGAGAGAATAGATTTGTACCGCATGCTACTCGGCGCCCAATGTATATTTAAATGTTCACTGTGGATGCCCCATCATACTTTGGATTCGCAAATTCGCGATTCGCGTGTCGAACTGCTGATTATATTAGCACTGACAGATGGAACCAAATGATACACACACACGTCCACAAACACACACACACAGTGGTGGTGGGTCATACAAGACAACGCGATCAACAACAGCTTTGTTTTTTATGGAATAAAAGTTCAAAGAGCTATTCATAGATGGCAGTACAATGCAGCATTTTAATAGTAATAATAAAACAAGTGCCGTTTTGTTATCAATGACTGCAATGGCACTGTTCAAGTGTAACGTCTTGTTATGTTATTGTAAAATAAGAACATAAATAATTAAAAATATATTGCTTTATCGTCAGTGCGTGATGGCGCAAAGGACTGCTTAAATAGTCGTGTTATTTCGGCACAAACCGAAGTTTCTCATGCCGCTTGAGCTTGGACGAGCCGAAGGACTGCGGAAGTAGTCGTGTTCTTTCGGCACAAACCGAAGTCTCTCATACCGCCTGAGCTTGGACGAGCCGAAGGACTGCGGAAGTAGTCGTGTTCTTTCGGCACAAACCGAAGTCTCTCATGCCGCTTGAGCTCGGACGAGCCGAAGGACTGCGGAAGTAGTCGTGTTTTTTCGGCACAAACCGAAGTCTCTCATACCGCCTGAGCTCGGACGAGCCGAAGGACTGTGGAAGTAATCGTGTTGATTTGTTAATCTCATATTGACGGCCAAAAAGAAGTAGGGCATAAGCGACGTTTTGTTCAAACATGAGTTATGAATGCTATCCTACTTAAAATTTACCGCTCTTTCTAATGCGCTAACTAACTCCCATAGCTCTACGATGATTTCTTTGTTGTTGTTTATGTCCGAGCAAAAAACTGCGTTTTCGAAGTATGGTTTTGATGTAACCGACAAGATTTTTGCCTTTTTTGTCCTAAAGGCGCTTGTGACTATGAAATATGTAAATATGAATGCCAATACATGCCTTTTTTTTAATTTTAGAATTTTTTATAAGCAAATAAAAAAAAAATCAGATTAACTGCCAATGTTTTCCCTTTTTTGAAAATGTCCACCTTTCGCCTCTGATATACTCAATGTGAATGTGAATAGAAGGGGGAATGACGTAATCAGGAACGTACAGAAAAAAAATCGACACATGAGATATGACAGTAGGTACGCAGCGAATGCGCAAAGCGGGCTGTATTATGTATTTATGTGTTTCCCGCGTGATTGATGAATATCAGCTCGGTTTATTATTTTTTGCGAGTTGTCAACCAGCTGAGTTTCTTTTCACAAACGTGTATAGATGAGAATCAGATATCTGAAGTAATGAATGAATGGAATGTACCTAACGCAAAGACAAAAACAAAAGTAATCGAGTTATAAAATAACAATAAAAAATATCATGGAAATATTAGATTAAAATTCTTATCTGCCAACATTTACAGATCAACCTTCATTTTTTAGGCACTTTTCTTTAATTTAATCCGTATTTTATTATCTTAGCTTATAAGATACATTGACATTTACTAAAACTCCTCTGGAAGTGTTATGTTAGATTATTAACATATAAAGAACAATCTACAGTGTGTTTTGTGGGCCGAACGGAGCCGAACGGTCACGGAAGCGGCCAAACTCTGCCGTGCGAACTAATCGGGCCGTCGCTCATCAGTTCTCGGCAAGAGGTGAACAGAGTCAGACGTCGGCGACCAAGCTCCAAGTGGTGCAAGAGGGGGCATTACTATGGAGCTCCCTCCTCCCCATCTACTTGAATTTCCTGCCAGCAAGACACCCGCCTCGTGGACTAGAGACGGGGGCATAGGAGCGCCCACCCAGGGGCTCCAACGTGTGGAGGCGTCCGCCTCGTGAGCCACCGCTAGCCTGGGGCGCTGCCCCAGGCCTTCAGTTCGGAACTCCAGTCAACGGAGTAGGGAGTGTTTTAGTGACAAGGTGCAGGTCGGGCCATTCCCTTATTTCCCCTTTTTCCCCCATATTACTAAAGTAAATAAACCCTTATTTGTTCATGTTAAACTTATCTTTTAAATATACAACCCTTCCCAAAATACAAGGAAAGAACCCCTCGCCCTGAGAGTGATGCTGATGATAGCTAGCCGGAGTAAGTATCCTGTAGGTACATCCTGGGAGATACCCTCCATTGTAAGTAGTCCGGTCGATAGCTCAGTTGGTAGAGTGCTTGCATTCTACCCCGTGAGCTCGGGTTCGAATCCCACCGAGGAGGGTGTCAAAAATGGTGGGTGTTTGCCAATGTCACCCCTGTTACAGGGAAGGACGGCAAGAGTTGCAGGGTGTCCATTTTAGATTTGGTTTTTTATGTTGTACATAGGTTCACATGAGGCATGTGCAAGCGCAAACTTGTACGTGTCTGGTTGTGAGAATGCATGTAATGTGAATCTCCAATGTAACATATCTTTGCAACTTAGATTAGATTAGATTAGATCATATGAATTTTTTAACCCAGCGAAGAGCATATTTGAAAATACAAGTGCTATATTTTTTTGTGCTCGGCTGGGATTTGAACCCACGAACTTCCATTTTCGAGTCCAAAGCAGTAACCACTAGACTACAGACCGGTAAAATTGCCCCCCTACATGTTTAAATATACATTTATATCGACAATAAATCCCGCTGAGCAAGTTGTATGAGGGCGCAATGCGGATTGCATATCTACCAGGCACAAAACATTACAAATAATGTATGGAATTTCAAATAGCGACTCTAGAGAGCGTTCTAGTTTCGATGTATTTCTGGTAAACAGTTTTGTACTTGTGATGCTATCGGTGAACACTGTTATGCCTGTTGCGCGGGTTGCATATACGCAAGGGGTAGTTTTTTTTAAAGTTTCTATCGGTGCTATTCTCAGACATTTTAGTCGTCGGTTGAGCCCACGCTTTGACAAAGTAATAATGCCTGGGCTGGAAGTTTCATCACCACGATCATTCTTACCTACCGAATTTCGGTAATTTTTGTATGACGACAAATCAGCTGTTCTCAAATGGACATACACCCTGCGACTCCTGCCAACCTTCCTTGAAACAGGGGGAATATTGGCAAAGTGAACCATTTGCTGCAGCATGGGTGGTCAGACGCATACCAACCTATAAATCAAGGAACGTACACAATAAATAACTTTTTAGACATAAACAAATGGATAAACATTGAAATCAAATTCAATATTCTAATTTAAAATTTACAAAAGTTTGAAAAACTTGAGAAATCCTAGCCCTAGCCGCCAGCATTACAGATCAACCGACATTTTTTTCTGTCTTTACATACTTCTTTCATTTCATCCAGAGTCATGAATGAAAACTTATAAAATCGAAAGAAAATGAAAATGACGGTACACAATTGTATATTGTTACCGACCCTGATGTATGGAAGCCAGTCGTGGACGGTGAATAAAAGAAAAGTAAATAAGGTATGCACCGTAGAAATGGCTCATTTGAGAAGTATGACAGGAAAAACACTGAAAGATAGAGTGAGAAACGAATGGGTTCTGAATGAATGTGGAGTAAAAGAAAGCGTGAAAGTGAAAGTTCAAAGAAGTATGATGCGATGGTTTGGACGTATTGAAAGGATGAATGAAGACCGACCGACAAAAAAAGTGTACAAAGGGAATGTAATAGGTAAGCGTGGAAAGGGAAGACCTAGGAAAGAATGTATTGATCAGATAAGTGAGATTGCAAATGAATAGAATTTACAGAGTGGAAACAAGAGAAGAGCATGCATGAAAAGAGTGATGAAACTAGATGAGATGAAAGAAGTATGCAAGGATAGAGTCAAGTGGAGGCACTTATGTGGAGGTACCGACCACCCCTAAAGGAATGGCGGCAGGATACAATACAATACAAGACAGGACAAGAATTCCAAAGTACTGTCCAAGGTCATGTAGGGGTCCATATAAGATACATAAGACAGACCACATGGGCTTTCAGAGAGGCTTTTGTGGGTCTGTAGGAGGATGTCAGGGGGGAGGGGGAGGAAGGAGAGGCTCGGGTCGATTTCTCTGCGGCAGCTGGACGCAGGTATATCATGTATGGAGCCTTAAAGCACCTGCAAGGGTATTATTTTATACAGGAAAAGGTTTTCAGGATTTTATTAAGGTTCGCAAAAAGAGACACTCAATACTTTTTCAAATAAGCTGAATTTGAATACTGCTGTGTAGATAAATTTGTACACATTTTATTTTTGTGGATCCTTTAGACCGGTCCGCAATCCAGTGGTAACACTTCGGACTCGCAAATGGAAGGTTGTGAGTTCGAATCACGGCGGAGCACAAAAAATATACCATTTATATTTTCAAATTTGCTCTTTGTTGGGTTGAAAAATTCATAAAACCTTTACCAATGACCGGTCATCGAAAGATCCATCCAGCCTAATAGCAACTGGGTCTTGCTTGAGAATTTTCGCTTTGTAGCGACGACGGCCAAGCTCGTAAAAAGGACAAAAGCTCAGTTGGTAGAATGCTTGCATTCCATGCCGAGAGCAAGGGTTAGATCCCAATGTGTACTCAGCCTCCAGGGATCTAGACAACCAAACTTGCAGAGAGCTCAAAAAATGAATCATCCTAATATTATTAGTCTTGATACTGAATTTTTCTTCAATTAACAATCTTAAAAAAGAATTAATGAACTAACCGTTGCGTTGATATTCAACTGGTATCCATTTTAAAATAATAATATTTTGGATGACCGGTCCGTAGTCCAGTGGTAACACTTCGGACTCGTGAATGGAAGGTTGTGGGTTCGAATCCCGGCGGAGCACAAAAAAATACCATTTATTTTTTCAAATTTGCTCTTCGCTGGGTTGAAAAATTCATAAACCTTTACTGAAGACCAGTCACTAAAGGTCCATTCAGCTTTACAGCAACTGGGTCTTGTTTGAGTATTGACGCTTTGTAGTGGCAACCAAGCTCGTAAACAACACATCTACAGCACTACAACAAGTGTCATAGTCCCCTAGAGTCTCTGAAATCCAGGAAGTCTCCCGCACAGAATTTAAAAAGATTTAGTATAAGTGCAACCGAAGATGGTGGAAGTACCCACCGAAAACGTTTTTGCAATAAAAAATACTCAAGTGGTACAAAACAATGTTTTTTTAAATCTTAGGTTTTTAAGTAATTTTTAATATTTTTTAAAAGAAATCATTTTTTCGGAAAAAAAAACAAAATTTGTGCATTTTTGCTGCCTGTAAGCTCAGGTCAAACGTCGCTAACAAGGCCTGAAAAAATGTCATTCATTACACCCCCCCAGTCTCCTACCACCATCTCATCCCCCCTCCGTTCCATTACTCTCCTGTACCTCAAATATAAAACATAACCTATAAACTGAACCGTTGCATTTACCAAAAAAATGTTCTCAAAGTAAAACAGCACACTTATAGAGAGTTTTAGTTTTCATTAATTGTTTGTAAAACGCTGTGATCGAGTTATGTTTTATACTTAGTGCCGCTATTGTTTGCTTTCCCGCCAAAAATAATATCCGGGATCCGGAAACTGCGGAACTAGGTGAACCGGAAGATACACCTGCTGATGACGAAGACAGTGGATTAGTTTTTTAGGAGAGTTGGAAAGCGTTTAGTTGTGCGGTAAGTGATACGAGTAAAAGGAATTTTATTAGACAAGGCTACAGAATAGCTTTTCTTTAAAAAATCGCTGCCGAGAAGATAATCGTTACAAAAAACCTTTCTGACGTAACTAAGCTACACAGATAGTGTATCTTCTTGCCTGCTCGATGATATTTTGTCATGTGACGTTTACGTTATGTTCTGTTATAGGTATGTGATGTTTTGTCATTGTGATTTTCCTGTGTTGTTCTTTGATATGTTGTTCTGTCATATTTCGTCCTGTCATGTGACGTTCTGTTATTTGTCGTTATGTCATGTGCCATTTTCTCACTGTGTCGTTCTATCATGGAACCGATTTTAGAATGATCTGTCAAAAGTGAACTATCATTGGTGCAGTGTGAATCAGATGTGCTTAGAGCTTAGACTGTTATTTTTTTCTATCTTATTATTATTTTTCTATCTTATCCTGTGCGGGAGACTCCCTGGATTCTAGAGACTCTAGGGGTCTATGTCACTTGTTGTAGTGTCGCAGAGGTGTACGAGCTTGGTCGTCGCTACAAAGCGTCAATACTCAAGCAAGAACCAGTTGCTGTAAGGCTGAATGGACCTTTGGTGACCGGTCATTCGTAAAGATATGAACTTTTCAACCCAGCGAAGAGCAAATTTGAAAATGAAAATGCTATATTTTTTGTGCTCCGTCGAGATTCGAACCCACAACCTTCCCATTCAGAGTCCGCAGTGTTACCACTGAAGTACGGACCAAAGACGAACAAGTGAAGAAAAAGTGAGACATGCGATTTATTAAACTACAGTCCATTCTGTCCAGGGCTGGAAGTCTCATCACCACGGTTATTCTTACCTACCGAATATCGGTAATATTTGTATGAAGACTTATCAGCAGTTCACTTGCGGCCATCTTGGATTGACAGGTCTTCATACAAATATAGTGTGATTGAGTGAGAGGAGGCTCACTCTACGATCTGCCGACAATCTGTCAGCACACAATGCTGGAAAAGAAGCACAGCGTTCGGAGACCGCGCTTTCGCCGTTGCGGGACCGTCCACTTGGAACTAGCTGCCTCCTGAAGTGCGCGCCAAAGAAGGGATCGAGAGCTTCAAGATGGGAATTTAGACCCATTTCTTCACCGCCGCGTCAAGCCTGAAAGCGCCCTTGCAGTGACAGTAGTCACAAAACTGTGATATACAATTCATCATCATTCGGTAGGTAAAAATTACCGTGGGAATGAGACTTCCAGGCCTGTCCTGGTTAGAATTGTGCATCACGGACGGGAGAAGAAGAAGGGTAAGCGCAGGCAGTAAGCAGTAAGCGGGGGAGCAGTAAGCAGTAAGCAGGGGAGCAGTAAGCAGAGGAGCAGTAAGCGGGGGAGCGAACACCTCTGGGAGACATTGTATGCAGTTTTCAGAATGGCGCAGTTTTAAATATGCAGTTTAAAAGTCCAACTAAAGAGAAGTATAACTCTGAACTAAAGAATGATTATATAAAGTGAATTGTGAGCTTGCAGGTTAAGCAGGAAAGTTAAAAAAGATCACGACAAACATACAGATTTGAATAGCTGATTCAAAAGGAACTAAGTACTATTATCTAAGTTGCAAAGATACCTGTATGTTAACATTTAAAATTCTTATTAAATGCATGCTTACATGCAGAAACGCATAACTTCGCGTTTACAAATGCTGCACGTGTATTTACAAAATAAACCTAACCTCACATGAACATAAGCCCTGAAACTCTTGCGTCCTATCCCTGAAATGAGGTGGCATTGGCAAAAGTCAACCAAGTTTTTACAGCATATGGGGTCAGCTTCATATCAACCTATTAGTCTAGGAGCTGATCGTTTTTTTTTTTTTTTTTTTCTGAGTTTGAGGTTGGTATGCGGCTGACCACCAATGCTGTAGAAAATGGTTCACTTTGCCAATGTCACCCCTGTTTCGGGATAGGTATGTCCATTAAAAAAAATGTGTTGTAGGGTCATGTTGTACAAAGGTTCACATGCGGCATGCGCAAGCGCGAACTTGTACGTGTCTGCTTGTGAGAATGCATGTAATGTGAATCCCCTTTATAACATATATTTGCAACTTAGATTAGATAAGATTAGAGTATGTATGAGTCTGACTATCTGTTTACTTTCACCCTTTTCAGGAAAAATAACAGTAATTCTGTTTATAGAATAAAAACATGAAAAAATATAAATACAGTTTATTATTTCTTATTAGTTAGCCGTTGTCAGCGTGAGCTTTGCTCTGCACACAATAAACATCGCCTCTACTACTGCAAGCTCAGCGCGCGCGTTGTGTTTATGGACCTGAAACACTTGTGTACACATATTTACTGAGCAAACTGGCATGCGAAATGTTAAGCTGCAGGATTGTGATAAGAAGTAATTGAAGATGGGTTCATTATTACAAAATGGACTCGGCACACTTTCCCATGACGGAAAAATTATGACGTCACACGGTCAGGTTTATAGGGGAAAGAAAAGCATATTATATATTGTTAATAGTGTAACAAGAAAAAAAAAAAATAATAATAAAAGGATGAAGATAAAAAATGAATGTTACTGACCGTGTGTAAAGAGAAGAACGATTTTCTCTACGTTTCGTCAGAGTCATATCCGACGTCTTCAGGAGGCGTGTGTCTTCTACAGAGAAGAAACACGAACTGTTGAATTATTGTTGTTTGCTCGAGGCCGAAGGTTGTAGATACATTTCTTGACCTTCGGTGATGCATCTAGTGGTGAGATAACTATGAATGCATCACCGAAGGTCTATAAATGTACCTTCAATCTTCGACCTCGAGCAAACAACAATAATTCAACAGTTCGTGTTTCTTCCTTGTAGAAGACACACGCTTTCTGAAGACGTCGGATATGACTCTGACGAAACGTAGAGAAAATCGTTCTTCTCTTTACACACGGTCAGTAACATCCGTTTTTCTTTTTCATTCCAAAAAATGTCTAACGACCGGAATCATAATTGTATGATACTCGTTTATTATTTGTTTTTGAACGAAGATGATTGTAATAATATGCTTTATTCTGTTCATCATATTTACATGGAATAACTGAGACGTTTGAAGTATTTGTACGGCGTTGGATAACTAGAGATGGGATTACACGATCCTTTGACGTCACGTCAATCCAAGGGACCGTGTAACCTGAGCCTTATCCCCTTACTCCGAGTATAAGCCCTCACGTGTACACTCAACAATTGCGTTTCACCAAAAAAATATATTACGATTTGCTTAAGTTCAATATAATAAAATTTCGATTAAATTTATTTTGCACTATTTAGGTACTATTTGATTATTATTTATTATTTTCAGTCGGGAGTAACCGATGTCATAGAGAGAGAGTGGAAAAGGGGCCGTCCATAAATTACGTCATCGTTTTTGGCCGATTTTTGACCCCCTCCCCCCTTACAATCATCCTACAGTCATTATCTAATGACCCCCCCCCCTCTTGCTGTAATAATGGATGAGCTTAATAATTAATAATGTTTTATTACTTACATAATATTTTGTATATTTTGTAGAAATTGGTATTTACAAGAACGACGTCACATTTGGTACACTTACATCATTTGCCATCATCCGCAGATCAGACTCCCCCCCCCTTATTGCGAATGACGTAATATATGGACAGCCCTAAAGCTAAAATGGTCCTTTGCGGGACATATTGCCAGAACCACCGACCAGAGATGGACGAAGAGATTGGTAGAGTGGAGACCTTGGGAAGATAAGAGGAGCAGAGGGAGACCTCCCACGAGATGGTCGGATGATATAAGAAGGCTTGCTGGAGACTGGATTCAGAAAGCGCAAGACAGAGATGGATGGAGAGATATGGGGGAGGTCTATGTCCAGCAGTGGATGGAGATGGCTGTATAAGAAAAAGAAGATTTATTAATTGCTCACATTACTTGTATACGCGTGTCTAGACGTAAATATTTGGATAGTTGTACAACTCGTTTTTACTCGAAGCTTCTGCTCGAGAGAAATCTGGCATAGTCTGGTGTATGCTAGAATAGCCTTTAGTCTATAATAATCTATCATCTAAGTTTCCAAAGATTTTAAAACATTTTAAGCTCATATCAAAGGCATGCACACAAACAGACACGTGTAAGTTCGCGTATACAAATGCTGAATGTGTAATTACAAATTAGAATCTAAACTCCAAATGAACATAAACCCTGTTACTCTTGCCTACCTTCCCTGAAACAGAGATGACATTGTAAAGTAAACCATTCTATACAGTATGGGTGGTCAGCCTCATAGCAACTTATCAGTCAAGGAAAATGATTATGCTGTGTTTGACAGATTCAACTGACAGCTTTGTCCCATAGTATGCTTCAAAGCCGTAAGCTTGTATCGGATCCATTTATATACTAAGTCAATGTAGAATACTCGCTGGATATTCTGTGTTTTTTTTCATGTATTTTTTTAAACGCTGTGATTGAGTTTACACGCAGGGTTTTATTCCCGGAAAACTGCGACAAAAAGCTCCTTTGAGGAGATTGTGAAAGGTCCTGGAACAAGTGAACCGTGACGGGTCGTATCAGAAATAACGTTAAAAAAAGTACCTATCTGTGAAAAATCTTACAAGGACAATCATATGTATAGGAATATATTTACAAATAATGTATTAATGTATTACTTGTGTTCAATTTAATAAAACTTTGATTAAATTCATTGTACACAATTTTCTTTAGGGTTTTCTCAAAGCTTGCACTTTTATTATTCTATCCTTTTTATGGTTTGTGCATTAACACTGTGAAAATTCATGTTAATTTTTTTTTTTTAAAAACTATTTTTTTATATATAAACACTGTTTTTATTTTCACATACACATCTCGCTGAACGGCCTGGGTTCTAATACGAAATCGTATTCTATAATCTATAATCTAAGTTGCAAGGATATATTCATTTAAAGCTCTCAGATGTATGCCCACAAACCAACACGTCATGTAGTTCGCGCTTACAAATGCTGAATGTGTACTTGCAAATAACATCCAAAATTTCCAATAAACATAAGCCCTACAACTTTTGCCGACTTTATCTGACACAGGGGTGACATTGGCAAAGTGAGCCATTTTTTAAAGTATGGGTAGTCAGCCTCATATCAACCTATAAGTCAAGAAATACCTACATTATAGATTAAAGATTTTTTTAAATTATGATTACGGTCGTAAGACATTTTAGAGAATGAAAAAAAACGGATTTTACTGACCGTGCAAAAGAGAAGAACGATTTTCTCTACGTTTCGTCGGAGTCATATCCGACGTCTTCAGGAGACGTGTGTCCTCTATAAGGAGGAACCACGAACGTAGAGAAAATCATTCTTCACTTTTGCACGGTCAGTAAAATCCGTTTTTTTCATTCTTTAATACATTATAGATATTCAGAATTTTGTGCTAATGCATGAAAGGGTACAATTAAATTTACATGCAAGAGGCTTTACAACCAGCTAGCAAGTAGAAAGCTAAAAAAGCAAACAAGCCTAGTGACAAAATAGCTGTTTAGATTTAAGCTGTCCCACGATTTATTCTACAATAGAATTTCCCTGATAGAAATGCGAATCCGTCTTTTTCCCTCCTCTCACATCCATCTACCCTCTTTCTTTTCTGTGATCCCATCCCTCCAGAGAAGATCCGATTTTTCCCTCGACGCCCTGTCTCAATCGAATTACAGTATTTTGTTTAAAGGCAATCTGTCGATTTAAGATTACGAATTGGATAAAATTATATATAATCTCAGTTGCAAGGATATATTCATTTAAAGTTCTCAAATGTATGCCCACAAACATATCGGGCGTACAAGTGCTACATGTCTACTAACAAATTAAAATTCAAATCTCAAATGAACATAAACCCTGCAACTTTTACGGAACTTCCCTGAAATAGATGTGTCATTGGCCAAGTGTACCAATTTTTACTTATAGGTTGGTATGAGGCTGACCACCCATACTGTAAAAAATGGTTCACTTACCCAATGTCACCCCTGTTTCAGGGAAGGACGGCAAGAGTTGCAGGGTGTATGTCTATTTGCGATTTGGTTTTTATATTGTAGGTCCACAAGCGGCATGTGTGAGCGCGAAATAATGCGTGTCTGCTTATGGGAATGCTGCAATGCATTTAATATGAATCTCAAATGATACATATCTTTGCAGCTTATATTTAGATTTAGATTTTAATAGTCAGCGTCATACTCTAATCTAATCTAATCTTATCTAAGCTGCAAAGATATATATCATTTAAGATTTATATTAAATGCATTCTCACAAGCAGACATGTATAATTTCGCGCTAACACATGCTGCATGTGGATCTTCAATATAAAAACCCAATCTCAAATGAACATAAGCCCTGCAACTCTTGCCGTCCTTCCCTGAAACAGGGGTGACATTGGTAAAGTGAACCATTTTTTTTACAGTATGGGTGGTCAGCCGCATACCAACCTTTAGGTCAAGGAACATACTAACCTATTAATTGAGGAATGACGGTTGATTTCCAACGTTGGTGGCTAGGGCATTAATTTTAAGTTTAATTTTAATTTTACTTTTTATTTTAAATTGGATTTCTAAGGTGTTTCTTTAAATATTTTTTGTAAATCATTTATAATTTTTTATGCTCCTTAAATCATGGGTTGGTATGAGGCTGACCCCCGTACTGTAAAAATTGGTTCACTTTTGCCTATTTTATGTTGTAAAAAAAAAACAAAATCCAAATTGCTACGTTGCTTCAATTCTTGCATAGACTGAAATTTTTTTTCTCATCAGCTGAAAGAAATCTTTCCAATCCAAACTGTTGTGAACCAAAAAAAATATATAAAAGCAGTAAAAAAACTAACAAACAACAGACGCAAATCTCTCCGTACTCCACCGACACCATTAATTGAAAGAAAATACAAAAACAAAAATCGCAGCAGAGCAGGCAGAAACTCACTGATGGAGAGTCTATAGTCGATACTTGTTTGCTTTTCCGGGCCGGATGTTTCTCTTTGTTTTCCTCTCTCGGAAGTTGCTCTGCGCCTGCGCGCTGGAGGCAGTCGTTATGAGTAACGAGGAGTCTGGAGGACCCTTGAGGTGAGACCCGGGGAAAAACAACACTTGTAGGAGGCATAATGCCTTACACTTGAAGAGCGCGTTGGCGTACGATGACCTATTTATAATGTAGGAGTTTTAGGCCATGAGACCGTTCCCACTTGTCGGGTGTCGGATCCGTATATTAATCGGAGGTTCCAGTGGCAGAACATTATGTATGGAGATATTCACACTTGTCGGAAACCGATTTTGTTCGAAATGTTCTGCAACTGGAACCTCCGATGAATATACGGATCTGACACCCGACAAGTGGGAACGGGCTCTTTCTTACACGGCCGACTGATGAAACTGGAGAGTTGATATACGGGATCTGTTGCCATGGTCTGTGGGAGCTGGAACTTCCAAATGTTTCTCCCATGTCTAAGATGGGCTTCTTCAGCGTGAAAATAATAAAAAATATAAAAAAAAACAATCTCAAATGGACAGAAAATGCTCTGAAACTACAGCAGATAGCAAGAATATGTAAGAGGTCATTATTGTGTAAAAAATTATGTTTCTATATTTTACGTACAAAAATATCACAATTTCTATTTTGTTTTTGAGTTATAAAATATATTGTAAAAAATAACATTTTACCCCTTTTTCTCCTGAACAAGAAGGGTTGGAAATACAAATTTGTAGTATGTTTATCCTCTTATTACAAGTAATGTATGTAGTATAATATTTTTGTACTTTATTTCCATGGCTCATACAACTAACTTCAAAAGATCGTTTTTTATAATTTACAAAAAAATGGCCGCATTCAAAACGCTCCAGGTTTGGAACATTAATTTTTATGCTAAAAGCAGGTAATTAATGTGGAGCATCACCTCTTACTTGTCTCTGCCTGGTAGAAATGAGGTAAGGTTTCGTGCGGCCGGCTCTTACACTAATACCGAAAAATGCTTCGGATCTCTTGGCGTGATCGAGTCACCAATGAAGAAGTCCTTCAACGAATGCGCACTACAAAGGAGCCTACCATTAAGCAGAGAAAGCTAATGTACTTCGGTCACATTATGAGAAATGAGAAGTACCGTCTCCTTCATCTTATCATTCAGGGTAAGATTGAGGGGAGAAGATCTCAGGGACGCCGAAGGACATCGTGGCTGAAGAACCTGCGACAGTGGTTCGGCAGAAGCACCAAGTCCCTATTTCGAGCCGCAGCATCAAAAATCAAAATAGCTATGATGATCGCCGATCTTCGTTAGAAGTAGCACAAGAAGAAGAAGCGTGAAGATGAAATGATGAAAGCGATCTTGATGAAATGTGTCCACACAAAATTGCCAAAAAATAGGGACAGAAAAAACTATGAAAAACTCCATTGCACTAACTCATATACAGTGCAACTTCTGGCCGTATTTTTCATTGCAAGTGGAATCCATTTATTTCCACAGGTGAGAGGTTTTGATTTTATTTTGTAAGTGTTGAACCGGTGTGGTATTGGAAAAAGTGATGTAGTCACTCCAAGGGCACTTGTGTTAATTATGCTAGAAATTTGCTTGTCTTCAGTGCATTCCGGAACTTTCCATGGTCCTCTATCTCTCTTACATAATGAGGCAGGTAGTTTAAGGCCAGAGGACCAGCAACTACAAACGCACGCTCTCCAAACATTGCCTCAACTCTTCTTATCGGTTCTTCAATCCATGTTTTGGCTTCGGTTTCCGCCGAGGGCCCTTTTAGGCTTTTTTTGCCGGCTTTAGTAAACCATAGACAAATCTATCGATCAACCAGCTCGAAAAGTAGTTGTACAGTTGGTGGAGTATAGGTTATACACACTCTAGTTTGTGCGCTGGTGCAACGCAGAAGTTTGTC
This sequence comes from Agapetus fuscipes, assembly GCA_951799405.1. Classification (NCBI taxonomy): domain Eukaryota; kingdom Metazoa; phylum Arthropoda; class Insecta; order Trichoptera; family Glossosomatidae; genus Agapetus; species Agapetus fuscipes. The sequence goes on from OX637348.1 coordinate 16,172,467, forward strand.
CGATCGGAGGCGAAACTTGCCGAAACTTTGGCGGGCAAACAATGTGGCAAATGGAGGAAGAAATGCGGTGTTTGCCCGCGCCGTCGAAAACTGCCAGGTGGCGCTCTTAAAATAAACTCTTAGCGCTGAACTAAACATGAACATTTATATTGAATCATCTTGGTTGTTTTTGCTTTAAGTGCTGCAGCTTTAAATGCTTTTGTGCTTTTGTTAAACGCAAAATGCGCAACGCAAAATTGCAAATCAATTACACATATAGTGTAAATTCTTGCCGATTTATTCCCGTAGGGTTCAAATGTGAACAGTGGAATCTATTTATTTGTAATGAAATATGTATTATGATAAGGTCAGTGATTTTAAGTAAGAGGGCCGGCTTTGCGCCAACCACTTCAGTTGAAGTGGGGTTTCCCAGCTCCCGAGTGGGCTGGTACTCATTTCTTGTGAAGGCTGAGTAAACCTTCCCGGTATTTTTATTATGGGGTGTGAAATAAACACCGAAAAAGGAAATCATTTCTGACCCCTTCCTCGGTGGGATTCGAATCCGAGCTTCCGGGGTAGAATGCAAGCACTCTACCAAATGAGCTATCGACCGGATACCAATAACAAAATAATTGTATGACTTTTCCCTAGTTACCCGTAGTATTCCTTGACTAATAGGTTGGTATGAGGCTGACCACCCATACTGTAAAAAATGGTTCACTTTGCTCTGTTTTAGGGAAGGTCGGCAAGAGTTGCAGGGCTTATGTTCATTTGAGATTGGGTTTTTATATTGCAGGCCCACAAGCGGCATGCGTGAGCGCGAAATTATGCGTGTCTGCTGAATCTGAAATGATACATATCTTTGCAACTTAGATTTAGATTTTTAGACCCGTGTGCAAAATTTCATTGTAAATTTTACAAAATAAATAATTTAAATTATATTTTTGCAAGTCAAGTTATTTTTAAATGTCCACAGACATAGTGTTCTTTTAAAATCTGTCATCAAACCATACAAGTAAAGGCGCGTCCAAACGAGGTACGTGCTCGGAATAAATGGCCGGTAAAGTAAGAGCGAGGGCTTGTCTTCTACTTGCAACGTGTGTATGCGTAGAACTTACATGTGTTTACATGAGGTCGTCTTACGGCAAGAAAGGACCAAGTGAATTATTAAAAATAATTGTTAAAAAGTGAGACTATTGTTCATTTAACATTAAGGCTAATATTATATTAGGATGCTTTATTTGGTGAGCGCTGCTTTTGTGTGAATCACACTTCAAGAGCCCTCGGAGAACTAGGTCATCGCTATGGAAATCGCCAATTCTCAAGCAAGACCCAGTTGCTGTAAGGCTGGGTGGACCCTTGGTGACCGGTCTTTGGTAAATGTAAATGAATTTTTCAATCCAGCGAAGAGCATATTTGAAAATATGAATGGTATATTTTTGGTGCTCCGGCGGAATTCAAACCCCAACCTTCCATTTACGAGTCCGAAGTGTTAATTACTGAACTACGGACCGACAAACAGGTCTATAGCACCAGAGAGCAAATGTCAGTCTTGTATAGGGATGTCGTCTTCAGCTACCAATAAAAATATTTGCTTCCCATTTCCCTAGCAATCTGTGCTGTAAGCTCATCACCACGGTAATTCTTACCTACCGAATATCGGTAACATTTGTATGAAGACCTGTCAATCCAAGATGGCCGCAAGTGAACAGCTGATTAGTCTTCATACAAATAGTATTGAAATTCGGTAGGTAGGAATTACCGTGGTGATGAGACTTCCAGCCCTGGCCGTGTGACGACACAATATTGTCTATGTAAATTCACTCATTATGATGTTAGACTATAGATAAAAATAAGTGTAATCAACGATTAAAACATTTTACAAATTTGTTGATAGTCGTTTCGACCTGTTCGACGACGATATGTGAACATACACATGTGCACACATCGCACGCTTAATAATAAAGAGAAATAACTCGAAAATTGGGAAAATCGAGATTTTGTAATAAAACGCAAGAACAATACAAGAAGAATAGGTAGAATGCGACAGCCAGTCAATTTGGACGACTATGACCGAGATAAAACATCGGCCGCCTTTTTCATCCCATACAAGTTGTACTGGTTGTCTGATCTTCAAACGTGATTTCCCAACATTCTTGTTTTTTGAGTTATTGCTCTTTATTATTAAACGTGCGACATGTTAACACATATGCACATATTTGTGAACACACATATGTGCAAGCGTGTCACGTATATGTTCATGTGTGGGAACACACGAGCGAATAAAGTGAAAAACAAATTCAGCCGCTCTTGTATTTACATGGCTTTGGTTAACTGACTCAGCTGCGGATGGATAAAAAAAAGGGGATGATTGTTTGAATACCGGGATTCCGTTTTTATAGAGAACGTGGTATTCATCGTAAATTTTCTTCAATCTCATAAAATAGAGAAAAACGAAGACTGTTCATTGCATAAAAAAAACTAAATGATATTGTAAGATGTTAAAGAAAACACTAAGCTGAATGTGAAATAGAAATAATAATATTAGGATGAGTTATTTGGTGAGTGCTGTTTTGTGTGAATCACACCTCAAAAGCTCTCTGCAAGCTTGGTCGTCACTATATATACTCGAATTTGAGATTTGGATTCCTTGACTTATAGGTTGGTATGAGGCTGACCACCCATACTGCAAAAAATGACATACTTTGCCAATGTCACCCCTGTGTCAGGGAATGTCGGCAAAAGTTGTCTCGTAGCACGAATTCTCAAGCAAGACCCAGTTGCTGTAAAGCTGGGTGAACCTTTGGTGACCGGTCTTTGGTAAAGATATATATTTGCAGCTTAGATTACAGAAAGAGAAGGACGAAAAAGTTTGTTTATAGAAATGGCTTTTAAAGTATCAAAAAAAAAGTATTACTATTTTCAAGACGATGTGCTGAAGTCAGTGATTTTTTCTTTACAATTAAATATTTTTTGTATCACTAAAAATGCACTTTTAAAAGAAAAAAATCAAAGACAAAAAACATGAAAAAACCTGAAGGCTTTTTATTTTCTCTGAAAAAAAGTCGGACAAAACAACAATATTTCAATAGGATTAAAAAAATATATTTAAAATAAATCTTGCATAAAAAGTCTTCCTGAGGTTTGCGAAATACATACAATACATAATTAAGTTACATAAATTTTATAAAGAGACATCGATGAGAATGAAAAAAAAACAAATGTAATTTGAATACCGGATTTTTTTTTCGAATACCCAGTCATCTCTTACTTTTATTTGAATACCGGGAAAGTAGACTCAAATTAAAACAAATTGAAACGTAGATCCTCCCTAAACTGGGAAGATGGAGAGCGGATTGTAGGGACGTGCCCGTGACACGTGACGTCATATACGTGAGCCGCACGTGTGGCACGTGTGGCACGCAGCACGTATACAGGGACGCCCGTGGGACAGACGTGCTGCGAGTGCCGTGCCTAACAAGGACTTGTTGTTTATGATGCTATTCTGATGATGGAGTAGAAACCGGGATTCACATTTTGAATTTACAAAAAAACCTGGTATGGTCACATCACTACTTATAACATCTACACTATTTTTATAAGGAAAGCTGATGATGATGATGATTCGTAACTAACTTTTGCATCGTCAGGTGGAAACATCTGTTAGTTAAATGTCAAATCTAATAAACTGAAATTTGCATCAGATTTCGTTTTTCTGTATAAGAACAATCCGTTAGTATAGTTTCTAATCTAATCTAATCTAATCTAAGTTGCAAAGATATGTTACATTGGAGATTCACATTACATGCATTCTCACAAGCAGACACGTACAAGTTCGCGTTCGCACATGCCTCATGTGAACCCACAACATAAAAACCAAATCTCAAATGGACATACACCCTGCAACTCTTGCCGTCCTTCCCTGTAACAGGGGTCACATTGGCAAAGTGAACCATTTTTACAGCATGGGTGGTCAGTCACATACCAACCTTTAAGTCAAGGAACAAGGAAGTAAGTAGGTAGTATAGTTTCGGTTAAATTTTACCGACGCGACAGAGCTAACTGATGGCCGACCCCTTTCAAGGCAAACCGGCTAGGCAAAATACGTTGGTGAATTGCATTCGTCTTCACAAATTAATTTGAAGAAAGTTGCAGCCGAAGAGGAAAAAAGGAAACAGACAAATGACCCAAGGCACCCCTTGTATGGGCATGCGCCTCCAACATCAAGACTAAAGTCCAGGAAGGCATTTATGAACACCTTTGAAGAAACTCACCGTCACCCAAGAACAGAGGCGCCTGAGACTGTGGAGGGATGGGAGTAGCTGGATGGAACCAGCCGAGACTCTCCCACCTGGCAACCAGCTACCATACAATACCTGGAGAGCCCTCAACAGACTCAGGACTGGGGTGACAAGGTGCAGGACAAACCTTCAGAGGTGGGGCCTGCTGGACCGTGGACAGGACACCCTGTGCGACTGCGGGGATGTCCAGGACTCGGCGCCTATGCTGGTGTGCCCCTTAATTGGTGAAAGATGCACACTGACGGACCTGTTTCACGGAAACGACAATGCAGTGGCTGCCGCTAGTCACTGGAGATACTGAGCATAGTTGGTTCTGGACACGTTAAGTAAGTAATTTGAAGAAAAATGTACTTACACATGCTCGTACAAACACCTTTTTTGGTTTCGAGAGATGACCCCGTTGAGTCGATTTTGAAAACCAGACATACCTGTGGACAAAGAGAAAAAGATCAAATTAATTTAACGCTAACAATATGTTCCAGAAGCTTTAGAATATTATACATCAAGAATATGAATAATCTTAGTCCAGAAGGATCTTAATCTTAGTCTAGCTCAGTTGGTAGAGTGCTTGTATTCCATGCCAAGAGCTCGGGTTCGAATCCCACCGAAGATGTCAGTAATGATTTTCCGTTTCGGTGTTTATTTCAAACGCAAAGTAAAAACACCGGACAGGTTTGCTTAGGCTTCCTGGAAATGAGTACCAACACCCTCGGGAGTTAAGAAACCCCTCATTTAACTGAACCTGTAGAAATAAATGGGTTCCACTCGCCCCATGTGACCCCCTCGGGGTAAACACAGCTAGAAGTTTAACCATGTGTGCGGCTTAGTAGCGTCAGCGTGTATGAAAAATCTAGTTATTCTGAATTAAAGGATATAAGATCGCAAGGATTTAAAAAAATGGCAGCTGTTCTGCAATGTCGGCCGTCAAGGTCAATGGGATAAGGAGCTTTTTTTACGAGCTTGGTCGTCACTACAAATCGCCAATTCTAAAGCAATACTAATTTTCTGTAAGGCTGGTTGAACCTTTAGTGATGGGTCTGTTCTTGTGAAAGTAAATTAATTTTTCAACCCAGCGAAGAGCATGTTTAAAATATAAATACATGTTTTTTGTGCTCCACCGGGACTCAAACTCACGACTTTCTGATTAAGAGTCCGTAGCCTTAACCACTAGACTACAGACCGTTTTAAATAATGAAGGAAAAAGAGGAAAGGGATGACCGAGAAAAGTATGGAGTGATCAGATTGAGGATATTGTGAAAGAATGGGATATATGAAGTGAGCGTAAAAGAAGACAATGTATAAAAAATGTGATGGATATGAATGAATTGAAAAATGTATGTAAGGATAAGAAAAGATGGAGGCAACTCTGCAGAGGCTCTAGCCACCCCTAGTGGAATGGCGACAGAGTTACAGTTACAGTCCTCCTGTCCTCGCCAGCGCTAACCTCTGCCATTTATGCGACGTTCTGCCTAACAATAGAGGCCGCTCCTTCCCCGGGAACTGTAACAAGCCTTCTTTTATTTCCTTCAGGTTTTTCCTGAAAAGCCCAATTTAAATGAAATTCTCAGATACAGTTAGGGAATGGAGCCCTGAAAGAGTGCGGACAAGAAGAAAACTTTTCAGGAAATTGTTCTATAATCTTGTTGCAAGGATATATTCATTGAAAGTTCTCAAATGCATGCCCACAAACAAACACGTGTAGTTCGAGCTTACAAATGCTGAATGTGTTCTTACCAATAAAATCCAAACCTCAAATGAACATAATCTCGACAACTTTTGAAGACCTTCCCTGACACAGGGGTGACGTTAGCAAAGTGAACCATTTTTTAATCATTTTTCTCAATGAAGAAATCTGAAAAAAAAACTATAGTCGCTGGGGTGGTCGAAGGATAAGACGTTGGCACTCGAATTTGCGTTATTTTTTAAGAAATCCTGTGCGGGAGACTCCCTAGATTTCAGAGACTCTAGGGGTCTATGACACTTGTTGTGGTGCCGCAGAGGTGTTGTTTACGAGTTTGGTATTTGCTACAAAGCACCAATACTCAAGCAAGATCCAGTTGCTGTAAGGCTGGATGGACCTTAATGATTTTTTTACCTTTATGAAATTTTGTGATTTAGTTTTTTATGTCCATGTATATATTGTTATTTATTGATTTTACAAATGTAATTTGCCATGTATGTTCCTTGACATATAGGTTGTTATGCGGCTGACCACCCATACTGTAAAAAAAAATGGTTCACTTTGCCAATGTCACCCCTGTTTCAGGGAAGGACGGCAAGAGTTGCAAGGCTTATGTTCATTTGAGATTGGGTTTTTATATTGTAGGTCCACATGCGGCATGTGTTAGCGCGAAATTATACATGTCTGCTTGTGGGAATGCATTTAATATAAATCTTAAATGATATATATCTTTGCAGCTTAGATTAGATTAGATTAGATTAGATGACCGGTCTTTGGTAAAGTTGTATGAATTTTTCAACCCAGCGAAGAGCATATTTGAAAATATAAATGGTAATTTATTTGTACTCCGCCGGGATTCGAACGCGCAACTTTCCATTTACGAGACCACTAGACTACGGACTGGTCATAGGTTACAGGTTGGTATGAGGCTGACCAACCATGCTGTAAGAAAATTGTTCACATTGCCACTGCTACCCCTGGGTATTTTTATTTGAGGTTTGGATTTTAATTTGTAAGTACACATGCATACGCGCGAAACTACACGTGTATGTGTGTAGGCATGCATTTAATATGAATTTTAAATGTTAACATATCTTTGCAACTTAGATTATAGATTGTATATTTTATTGTCCAGAGTTTTTAGGGCCTATTTTTCAATTTACGATTAAATTATCATTCTGGTAGTATTTTTAGTTTCCCCTGATGATCTTTATTTCTTTTTTAAAAATGAACTTATGAAAGAATATCTTGCAGTTTCTTCCGTACGAAATAAAGTAGGCATCTATTGTACATTGAAGCTTTCACGGCCGGTTCTTTTTAACACAACAATCACTTTTTTCGGGCTATGTAGCCGTGGTCTGGTTGATTCATTCCGGACAGTTTTGCCCATTGCTCCGATGGGCATTATCAGCGGTTGGCTAGTCGCTGTGATCTTCTTACAGGATCTGTAAGAAGATCATCTGTAAGAAGATCCTGTAAGAAGATCACAGCGACTAGCCAACCGCTGATAATGCCCATCGGAGCAATGAGCGAAACTGTCCGGAAAGAATCTACCAGTCCACGGCTATATAGTATATACCCCGAAAAAAGTTATTGTTGTGTCAAAAAGTAGGCATCATTTTATCGTTCTGAAAAAAAACCAAGATATTTAATTAAATGTTTAGATATTGGTTTTATGTCCAGGCACTTGAAAAGTCCTAACGGTTTTGAGTAAATAAAAAAATGAATTAATTTCACAATTCGTGCGTGCCCCTAAACGGCCTCAATCGAAGCGATCCTTCTATCTCTCTTCCTTATCTTTCTACTTCTCTCTATTATTCTCTCTCTCTATTTCTCTCTTTATGAGAATCATTATTTCTCTCTTTTTATTAAAAATAATATTATTCTGTATTTCCTTCCATAAATCTACGTTTTTCTCTCTCTCTTTACCTTCCTATTTCTATTGCTGTCTCTATATTGTTTTTCCAACTCTATTTTAAAAATCCATACTCTGATTTTTGTTTTACTCTCTGTATTATTATTTTTTATCTTTTTATATTAAAAAATACATACTCAAGATGACTCCCTTTTCTTCTCTTTCTTTATTTATGTTACTCTAGCTGTTTATCTCTTTTTCTTCCTGCTAGTTCTCTATTTCTATATCTCTATAAACAAATTTCTTCTGTTCAAATCTATATTTTTTCATCCCCCTCTCTCACCTTTCAATTTTTTTCTTTCTTTCTTTCTCTCTTTTTACATTTTTTCTCGCACCCCTCACTCACTCTTTGTCTTTCATTCCTTCTCTCTCTTATCGCATTATTTCTCTCTGTACAAATTTTCTCAATTCATATCTAGATTTTTTCCCCCCTCTCTCACACATTTTTCTTTCTTTATTTCGCACTTTCTCTCTTATTACATTTTTTCTCGCCTCTCTCTTTCATCCTTTGTCTTTCATTCTTTCTCTCTTATCACATTATTTCCCTCTTTCGTTCTCAATTTCTTACTTTATTTCTCTCTTCACAAAGTTCCTCGATCATACCTACATTTTTTCCCCTCTCTCACACTTTTTTTTTTCTCGTTTCCTCTCTTATTACATCTTTTCTCTCATCCATCTTTCTCACAACTCCCTCCCTTACCGTTTTTCTCAATTTCCTACTCACTTAATCTCTTATAACATTATCTTTCTCAATTTCTTACTTTATTTCTCTCTACATCTATCTTAGTCTCTCTTCTCCCTATCTTCTCCCTTTTCCCATTATTCTCTTATTTGTAATATGTAATGACCTATTTAAGGTTTTCTCATTCCATTTCCTCATACCGTGAGCTGAATGAATTTCATTTCATTCTTGCGTCAATATTAGCAAAACAAATACTCAGATATCTGATACGTTGTCTTATGATTTCATGTAGGTACCTACACATGTACACAACTTTAATAAATAAACAGTGTTTTAAAGTCAATAAGGTGTTATTTATTTATATAACAATCGAAAAAACTTTAATAAAAGTTGCAGAGTTTTTGTCAGACACATTAAAATTTAGCATTCCGTACATATTGTTACTTATCTGTAGTTGTGTGTTGTATTTGTCGTGGTGAGTTAAAATAAGTCTGTGAAGAAATATATAATGGAATATATAGTGGCCTACCGTGTGTGCAGTGCAATAGGCTTCAATCTGTGCTCGATAAGGGAGTATGTCTAATATATGTGATAATAAATAACATCATGTGTTTATTATCACATAATAAAAGGAGAGCTTGTCAACGATGATACCATGTTGAAAGCACCGGGCTCATCTAATCTAATCTAATCGAATCTAAGCTGCAAGGATATATACCATTTAAGATTTATATTAAATGCATTCCCACAAGCAGACATGCTCAAACCCTCCTCGTACCCGTCCTGTATGTATGTGTCAGAAGGACCCACAGCACATGGACGCTCATGCAAAGCTATATATTTTCTCAAGTGGCGAAAGGCCTTCCCGTGAAGTGAAAGCAACGGCACGACAAAACAAGAACCTCTAGGTCAGAGGCGTGCCCATGACTCTAAAAGTAAATGGTTCGATGTTACTGAAGCTAATAGCATATCTCGGGTGGCACTCCTTGTGGGATTGTTGCTAGACCACGAGTAGCGTGAATAATAATACACAATATAATACGAAATAATAATTTAAATCTAAGGACAGGATTAGTATAATTTCGCGCTAACACATGCCGCATGTGAACCTACATTATAAGAACCCATCTCAAATGAACATAAGCCCTGCAACTCTTGCCGTCCTTCCCTGAGACAGGGGTGACATTGGCAAAGTGAACCATTTTTTCACAGTTTGGGTGGTCAGCCGCATACCAACCTAAGCTCAGCTGTAAATAAATTGATTGTTCAATAAAGCAAAATACTTGGAACGTGCCTTTCGCATGGCTGGCCCTGTACTGTGGAATGCCCTGTCCAATGAGCTAAGAGCCGTAGAGAGTGCAAGTGCATTTATGTTGGGATTGAAGACATGGTTGTTTGGGAGATGTTACAGTTGAACAGTGCCCTTGCAGTGATTTATCACAAAACAGCACTATAAATATTGTCTTATTATTATTATTATGAAGAGAAGAAGATATACCAAATAAAACAATCATAACAATTAAAATGTAAAAAGTTATGTAAGACAACTTAACGTATCATTCAGAATAAGCTAGACATGTAATTTTTAGGGCTGGCAACGGTCCATGTAACGGAGTACAACGGAAATGAGGGCTCGTCCACACTAACACAGTGCATAAGTTGTTTAGCAAAGCTGGTAAGTTGATTGGAAGGCTCAGGCAATGTTACATCTTTGAAACTCTATATAACTTTTCTGGACTGGTGGTTCCTGCTTTCTAGGGAAACCTCAATGAAGGCAAAAATATTTTTTAGCAGTTTTTAGTGATCTGAAATGATTTTAAGCTGCAGAAGACCTTAAAATATTACACTCAAGGCTTGACGCAAAACACTTTAGTTGAAGTGGAGATTTCCCAGCTCCAGAGCGTACTGGTACTCATTTCTTGTGAAGACTGAGTAAGCCTGGCTTGTATTTTATGTTGTCTTGTCTTGTCTTGTATCCTGCCGCCTTTCCTCTAGGGGTGGCCAGTACCTCCACACAAGTGCCTCCACTTGACTCTGTCCTTGCATACTTCTTTCATCTCATCTAATTTCATCACTCTTTTCATGCATGCTCTTCTCTTGTTTCCACTCTGTAAATTCCATTCATTCGCAATCTCATTTATCTGATCAATCCATTGTTTCCTAGGTCTTCCCCTTCCACGCTTACCTGTTACATTCCCTTTATACACTCTTTTTGTCAGTCGGTCTTCATTCATCCTTTCAATATGTCCAAACCATCGCATCACACTTCTTTGAACTTTCACTTTCACGCTTTCTTTTACTCCGCATTCATTTAGAACCCATTCATTTCTCACTCTATCTTTCAGTGTTTTTCCTGTCATACTTCTCAGATGGGCCATTTCTACGGTGCATACCTTATTTACTTCTCTTTCATTCAACGTCCATGACTCGCTTCCATACATTAGGGTCGGCAACAAAATACAATTGTGTACCGCCATTTTCATTTTCTTTGGTATCCTTTTATTCTTCGCTATTCTACCAAACGCTCCTATCACGCATCTTCCTTTGCTGGCACGCTTCTCTAATTCTTTCGTCATCTTACCATTCGCCTCAAACTTACTTCCTAAATAGTCAAACTCATTCACTACTTCAACTTTTATTCCATTCAAATTAATTGTAAGTTCCTCACATACTTCATTCCTGTCAAAAACTAATACTTTTGTCTTATTCGCATTTACTTTCAAGCTATTCTTACAAAATGCATCATTTAGTTTGGTTAACATCGTTTGGAGTTCCTCCGCCGAGTCAGCTAAAACTATAGCATCATCAGCATAAAGAAGTACTCCAACTCTTGTTTCACCCACTTTCACTCCGCTCTCTGATATTCCAGCTTCTTTTATGCAACTGTCCATGATTATATTAAACAACCATGGACTCATCACGCAGCCTTGCCTCACTCCCTTATATACATCAAACCAGTCACTATATCTCCCATCCACTCTTACACATGCCGAACTATTTTCATAGATGGCACGTATCACATTCAGAAGATTATCATTCACACCGTACTTCCTGAGAACATTCCACAGCATACATCTGTCCACCGAGTCAAAGGCCCTCTCGAGATCTACGAATGCTGCGTAGACCACCCTCCCCACAGCCAGATGTTTTTCAACAATCTGTCTGAGAGTAAAGATTTGGTCCACACAACCTCGTCCTGGCATAAAGCCAGATTGAATACCAGAGACCCTCTGATCGGTGGCCATTCTCACTTTTTTTATGACAATTTTGCATAAGACTTTCCCAGGTATACTAAGGAGACTAATGGGCCTGAAGTTACGGCAGTCTTTCTTGTCCCCTTTACCCTTGTAAATAGGGACAATGACCGCCTTTCTCCAGTCCATCGGTACTACCCTGCCTTTCATACACATCTTGCATAATTCAAACATCCACTCTACCACATATTCTCCTCCTGCCTTTAACATCTCAGCATTCAATCCATCCATACTTGCAGCCTTTCCATTCTTCAGCTCTTTTATGCTTGCTTTTATTTCCTCTTTCAAAATATCCTCATTACTTTCATTTGTAGGGTCACATTCATATAAATTTCTTTCACCCTGTCCTAATATTTCTTCAAAGTATTCTTTCCATCTATTACATACATCATCTTCATCCCACAGCAAGACTCCCTGCGCATTCTTTATGCCCGGAGTTGTTGCTCCCACACTTTCGTTATTATTCCGAACCCAACTCCAGAACATTTTTTTGTTGGTGTGGAAGTCCTGCTGTGCCTTTTCATTATTTTTCTTCTCTAATTCCATCTTACTTTCATACACAAGCTTTTTAGTATTCATTTTTGCCCTTTTATACATCATTTCCAAATTTAAATTCCCTTTATCTTTCAACCATTTCATATACGCTTCCTTCTTTTGCTCTACTGCTGCTGTTGTGTTTGAAATAATCATCGAAACCGGAAAGCATTTCTGACACCCTTGGTGGGATTCAAACCCGGGCTCTCGGCATGGAATGAAAGCACTCTACAAACTAAGCTAACGACCAAACTGCAGTATAAATGTAAATACGAATTTCAAAGTATTTGCTTGTTGACATGCATTAATTTGTGAATCTTAAATGTAAATTTATCTTTGAAATTTGAAGCGAACGAAACGTCGAAACAAAAAATTAATCCATACACACAAAAAAATATAAAAAATTGTACTTTATAAAATACACTCTTGCAATTTTTTAATTAAATAAATAAATCATACTGTTTGTCGTTACTGAGAAGGTTTAAACGGCGCACAAGGGTCGTAACGAATGCCAAGGCCGTATAACGAAAAACGTCCAGACAGAAAAAAATACAATTCATCCCGAAAGGCATTTAATGTAGGGCCCCGGCCTGCGGGACAATTAATATAATGCGTGTATGAAATAAAAAGTTAATTTACAGAAAAAAAACATTAAATTAATGACCCGGTTTAAACAGACTTTATTGTTGTTACTTATTCAAGCGACTTTCAGTATTTTATTGCACGTCCAATGTAATTTTACGAATATGTAGGATATTGTGTAGTTGTGTATGGTTTGTCTGTGTGTAAAAATCACCTAGACAATTGAGGATCGCATTAAGGATGTTACATCACACTGGAAGTCCATATAGGAGGAGAAAAGGTTTAAAAACCAAGATCTGATTACTCTGCCACACCAAGAGGTCCCAAGGTTCAATCTTCGGAGTGGACGACCTCAAATAGGGTCCGCACAAAGCAAGGCCGTTGAAACTCCTTGCTCCACAGATGGGGATTAGCTCCATCTCCAGGGTGTGACTGTGGGGCGGAGAATTAGACTGTCCGGCACATAGTGGAGGAGTGCCCCATCAGAAGACACCCTCCTGGCGTGAAAGACCTCCATGAAGTCACGCCAGGAGCAGGGAAGTGGATGGAGGGCTTGGATCTCCACTTCTTACGCAGACCAATGACCAAGAATTTTGTTGCGCTTGCCGGCTATACGCAAAGTAAGTGAGTAGTGTGATAATAAATCTCTCTAGAAATAAATAAGACGCTTAGATAGGTACCTGATAATAATTTAAATTTTTTTGAGGTTCATTAAATGTTGAATCGAATGTTCTTGTAAAGTCTAGCAAAGTGGTATGTAACGATTCTCCATGTTTCGAGAATGATCTTTATTTTTAGGATAAACTAATTACCGTAATTCCATGTAGCTTCAGAAATCAATCTTCCTTCGCACTATACTGTGCTTAATAAATATTTTATTAAATATTTTATTAAATATTTTATTAATGATATTTGATGGTTTTTGCAGTTTTAATTTTAATATGTTTTTGCTTTGTTTCTAACCTTCTGTTTATACACATCCAGGTTTATTTTTTCTTTTCTTTTCTTGGTTATTTTTTTTTTGTTTTTTACTGCAATGTTTCATATATATATATTTTTTTGTATTTTATTGTTTTTTACTGTTTTTCATATTTTTTTTCTTGTATTTTATTGTTTTATTTTATTTTTTCGCAGTTATGTATAAACTCACTTAACATGTACTTTTTTGTAAAAGGCTTATGCCGTAAAAAAATAAATAAATATACTGTGCAAATGTAGCTCTGAACCGAAGAAGATAAGATATTTTTTGTAAAATAAATGACCGCAGTTTCTATTAAATAGAACCCGTTTAAAAAATAAACCAGAATGTTAGTTGAAATATAGAGGACAGTTAGTTTATAATATGTAAAATAAATATTGCAAAAGTTTTTGGTTCTACGACTATCATTTGAAAACGTTTCTATTTTTGTTTAATAAAAAAAACTTAGAATATAGTTCAGAGTAAGAAAAGGTTGTTTTTTCTGCAAATTTCTTTAAAAAAATTTGAATGTGAATACACTAGCTACTAAATAATAAATGAACTGAATATTACATAGGCAATAATCAATATTTTTCCTTCTTTCAAACAGGGTGACATTGGCAAAGTGAACCAATCTTTACAGTAAGACTATCTTTCATGATATAAATTTATCCTTAATGCTGATCGTCGAGTCCACTAACTAGTCTTCTAGCTTACTTGATAGTAAGAAAAAGATAAATTGAAATTGTAGCACAATATATCTCTACGAAATCGTAGCTTCCTTAAGTTCTACAGAATCGTAGACAAAAAAAGTTGTCGAAAAAAGTTTTAAAAAATCTCCGTAGATAGAAAACTCCGAGAAGACTAATGGGCTGGAGGTGCTAGGGTCTCTCTCAGAAGGTGACGGAGAGTCTTGGTCCCTCGCTCTTTCTCTTTCTTTTTGGGTGCTGAGAGCGCTAAAGCCTTCGAGAGCTTTCGCAGGCTGCGCGGGCAAAAAACCAAAAAGACTGTGTCAGTGTCGCCAACAGAGTGAGACGAAATCGTAAGTGATGGGCGTGTAATGGAATTTAATTTTCTTCGATTTAATTTTCGAATTTTGTCACCACGATAGGTATCTGTTTAGTAAAAAACGCAGCTAAGCTACACATATAGTGTCACTTCTTGCCTGCGTTTCCCCAAAGGGGTCGCATGTGGCGCTTCGGGATCTTTTTATTTTTGAAAGGTAAGGGGGCCGTTCTCACACCAACCACTTGGGGGGTTCCCAGCTCCCGGGGGGCTGGTTCTCATTTCTTGTGAAGGCTGAGTAAACCTTTGAGATTGAACCCTTGCTCTCGGCATGGAATGCAAGCATTCTACCAATTGAGCTATCGACCTTTTTACGAGATTGATTGTCGTCGCTACAAAGCGCCAATTC
Source organism: Agapetus fuscipes (assembly GCA_951799405.1). Lineage (NCBI taxonomy): Eukaryota > Metazoa > Arthropoda > Insecta > Trichoptera > Glossosomatidae > Agapetus > Agapetus fuscipes. Next base: position 16,187,767 of record OX637348.1, read on the forward strand.
TCAAGCAAGACACATTTGCTGTAAGGCTGGATGGACTTTTGGTGATCGTTCATTGGTAAAGGTTTTATGAATTTTTCAACCCAACGAAGAGCAAATTTGAAAATATAAATGATATATTTTTTGTGCTCCGCCAGGAATCGAACCCACAACCTTCCCATTCAGAGTCCGAAGTGCTACCACTGAACTACGGACCGGTCGTAGTGCCTTTTTAAATATCCGAAATACAACTCAGAGTGACGTCTATAACTGTTTTTAATGTCATTCTTTTTCTGGAATAACGACCAGATTACAGTAGAAATAAAAAGTGCCTACCATATATGATCTTTAATCTAAGTTGCAAAAATATATTTACATTTAAAATTCTTGTTAAATGCATGCCCACAAACGACACACGTGTAATTTTTCTCTTACAAATGCTCATGTGCATATACAAAATAAACTTAGCCTCGCATGAACATACACCTTGCAACTTTTGCGGACCTTCCTTGAAACAACGGTGACATTGGCAAAGTAAACTTTTGTTTACAGAATTGATGGTCAGACTCACACCAACCTACATTAGTATAGAAAACCACAGAACCTTAAAAAATAAAGGTATACGAAAAATTCAACAGGTATATAAATAACCTAAAAGGAATATTTATGAAAGAATATGCTGCCAATATTACAAATCAACATTACAGATTAGCCGATACTTTTTTTCTATAGGTCCTTAGATACTTCTTTCATTTCATCCAGAATCGTAACTTTTTTTATACAAGATCTCCTTTTAAAAATACATAATCTATGGTTTGTAGAACATTTTTATTCACAATTTAAAAAAAAAAACAGTAATTCGTATAATTCGAATTTTCAGTTTCTCCCTTGTTCCATCCCTTCATTGGATATAAGAAACATGAGCACAATATTTCACCATCACTGCCTCTTTCGTTTGGCATGAAGAGCTATCAAGCTTACACAGTCATTTGTAATTGTTGTGTTATATTTACGAGTATAATATGAATTGTAACCGGTCCGTAGTCTAGTGGATAATACTTCGGACTCACTTCGGAAGATCGTGGGTTCAAATTCTGGTGGAACATAAAAAAATGAACCATTTAAATTTTCAAATATAATCTTCGTTCTGTTGAAAAATTCATATACCTTTACCAAAGAATGGTCATTAAAGAACCATCCATCCTTACAGCAACTGAGTCTTGTTTGAGAATTGGTGCTTTCTACAGCGAAGATCGTGCTCGCACAGGGCTTTTGAGGTGGGATTCACACAAAAGCAGCACTCACCAAAATTAATCATCCTAATATTATTAAAAAACACTCAAACGATTCAAAGCTCTGCTATTTTTACTGTTTTTTCATGTTCAACCAGCTTCAACCAGATTCAACAGTTCGTGTTTCTTCCTTGTAGAAGACACACGTTTCCTGAAGACGTCGGATATGACTCCGACAAAAACAAAGAGAAAATCGTTCTTCTCTTTACACACGATCAGTAACATACGTTTCCAAAAAAACCCGAATCTCAAATGAACATACACCCTTCAACTCCTGCCGGCAAAGTGAACCATTTTCTGCAGCATGAGGGGGTCAGCCGCATACCAACCTATAAGTTAAGGAACATACACAACAGATTACATTTTTAAGATCAAAAGGCCAACGGGAGATATGAGCTGTTGGGACATCTAAGAAGACGAAGAAGATGTTTGTTGTACAGAAAAAGAAAGAATAAATACAAGAGGTAAAACATTCAACTAAGTTTTTTCTCCGCGTCTGTCCTGGTCATTCAGGAGCGCCGTTTATTTCTCTGCGCGGCCCCGAGTGATCAGATAAGTGGGATCCCATCTCCCAGAGACAGGGCAGGGCGGCACACTGACAAAACGACACATGACAGAACATCACAGAACATCATCATCATCTTGGACCGGTCCGTAGTCCAGTGGTAACACTTCGGACTCGTTAATGGAAGGTTGTGGATTCGAATCCTGGCGGAGCACAAGAATATACCATTTATATTTCCAAATGTGCTCTTCGCTGGGTTGAAAAAATAATAAACCTTCACCAAAGACCGGTCACTGAAAGGTCCATCCAAGCTTACAACAACTGGGTCTTGCATGAGAATTGGGGTTTTCTACAGCGACGATCAAGCTAGCAGAGGGCTCTTGAGGTGTGAACAAGGGAGAACGATTGTTTTGTAATACTTTGTCACAACGATGTTTTGTCATGTAATGTAATGTCATTGTAATGTTCGGTCATGTGTTGTCCATGTATCGTTTGATCACTGTGTCATTCTGTCTTGTGTCATTATGTCATGTATTGTTCTATCATGTTATGTTATGTGTAGTTTTGTCACTACGTCGCTCTACCATGTGTCATTATGTCATATTGTGTCATTCTGCCATGCGTTGTTCTGTCAAATGTCGTTTTGTCACTGTGTCGTTTTGTCACTGTGCCGTTCTATCATGTGTCGTTCTATCATGTGTTATTCTGTCATGCGTTTTTCTGTCATGTGTTATTCTGTCACGTGTCGTTTTGTCACTGTGCCGTTCCAACATGGAACCGTCCTCCTCCTCCCCTCCCCCCGCTCCTGCCCTCCCATGTCCTGTCTGATGTTCGCGCAACACTCTACGGCCTTATCTCGTTAGGCGGGTATAAAAATGCTAAATTATATCCCTAACACAATGAAGAGATGCTGGCCGGGAAAGAATTTCATTTCCTTTCAACCTAGGGAATTCCCACAATCGTTTTTTTTAAATCACTATTCATTGTTTTATAGGTCAGTATGAGGCTTACTTAATAAACATACTATAAAAAAATGGTTCACTTTGAAAATGTCTCCCCTGTTTCCGGGAATGTCTTAGCTTTACAACAACATGGAAAGTCTATCAGCCTTCTAGCGACTGGGTCTTGTTGGAGAATTGGCGCTTTATAGCGACGACCAAGCTCGTAAAAAAATCCGGTCGATAGCTTAGTTTGTAGAATGCTTGCATTCCATGCCGAGAGCAAGAGACCTAAAGGTGTCAGAAAGGATTTGCCGTTTGGGAGTTTATTTAAAAAAAAATACCGGCAAGGTTTACTCAGCCTTCACAATAAATGAGAACCAGCCCCTTCGGGATCTGGGAAATCCCCCCTTCAACTGAAGTGTTTGGTGTGAGACCTGCCCCCTTGCACGTAAAATTAAATAGGTCCCGAATCGCTACATGCGACTCCTTCGCGGATAACGCAGGCAAGAAGTTACACTTTATGTGTAGCTTAGTTGCGTAGACGAATCAAACCCTAGCTTTTTGTCTCCGTAGCCAAGCTTTCTACCAACTGAGCTAGTGATCGGGAATCCATAGAGAATGCTTGGGAATTCCCAATGAAATATCTCATCCCTAGTGAGTGGAAAGATTATAACAAGTAAAGAAAACACTGGAGGAAGGCCTTAGGTTGTTAGGTAAGGAAAAATAATTTCCCACTAGCGACTTGTACTAATTTTTTGTACTTATATTTTTGCTGAAATGTTTCATAAGATATGTATGTATCTAACTCCCACTTTATGAGAAAAATAAATTACTGTGGATTTTGAGAAATGTTATTCTTCTTCGATGTCCCTCCAGCTCATATCTCCCCTTGGCCTCCATCAGCCTTCGCCTCCAACTCCTCCTGTCTACCACTGCGGCTTTCCAGTCTGTCACCTGAAACACTAATGTAATCTTATCTAATCTAAGTTGCAAAGATATGTTACATTGGAGATTCACATTCCATGCATTCCCACAACCAGATACGTACAAGTTCACGCTTGCACATGCCTCATGTGAACCTACAACATAAAAACCAAATAGCAAATGGACATACACCCTGCGACTCTTGCCGTCCTTCATTGAAACATGGGTGAAATTGGCAAAGTGAACCATTTTTACAGCATGGGTGGTCAGCCGCATAAACACTATTCTGCTAAATTCTTTACGACCTTTTAACGCGACGAGAAAGCGATTCCTGCCCAAAAATGAGGTGTTCTGTGTTTTTTTTTATCTATGGAGTTTTTTTTGCAAGCGTTAGCATGCTCCGACTTGGATTGATATCCAAAGCGTAAGGAATTTAGCAGAATAGCACTTTTGCAGTAGTTGGTTTGCGTCCTTCCTCACCTCATCCTCCCATCTCAGCCTAGTTCTGCACGACGTCTAAGGATGTAGAGAGGGTGTCTCCTGAAGACGTTAGCTACGTCACTAACGAAACGTTGATAATAATGTAGGTTCATCTTATATCCGATTAATACATATTAACCGTACATATTAACAGGAGTAGTACCGATGGATTGGAGGAAGGCAGTCATTGTTCCCATTTACAAAGGTAAAGGGGACAAAAAAGACTGTCAGAACTTCAGACCAATCAGTCTACTCAGTATACCAGGAAAAGTCTTCTGTAAGGTGATTATAAAAAATGTGATTCTGACTACTAGCAAAAGGGTTTCCGATATACAGTCCGGCTTTATGGCCGGTAGAGGCTGTGTTGATCAGATTTTCACTCTACGACAACTTGTTGAAAAACAATTGTCGGTGAGGGGGAAACTATTCACGGCCTTTGTGGATCTGGAAAAGGCTTTTGACTCAGTGGACAGAGGTATGTTGTGGGATGTTTTGAAAGCATACGGAGTGAATGGAGCTCTACTCAATGCGGTGCATGCGAACTATGAGAATAGTATGGCCTGCATTCGTATTGATGGTGAGTATAGTGAATGGTTTGAAGTTTTTAAGGGTGTAAGGCAAGGATGTGTGATGAGCCCATGGCTATTTAACATAGTCATGGACAAGTGTGTTCGAGATGCTAGACTTGATGATTGTGGATTAATGATAGGAGAGAGCAAAGTAAGCGTTCTACTGTATGCGGATGATGCAGTCCTTGTATCTGATTCAGCAGTGGAATTGCAAATGATGCTCTCTAGATTGAACGAAGCTTTGAAAGGTAATAATTTGAAGTTGAATGCAAGAAAGGCGAAAGTTTTGATTTTTGAAAGAGATGATGAAAATATGAATTATGAATTTAAAATTAATGGAATGAATGTTGATGTTGTAAATGAGTTTGTATATTTGGGAAGTAAGTTTGAAAAAGATGGAAGAATGGCCGGTGAATTTGAAAGAAGACTAATGAAAGGCAGGTGTGTACTGGGTGCGACCGCTTGCATCGCCAGGAACCAAAATCTCTCAAAAAATGTTAGATTGGCGGTGCACGGTGGTATACTAGTGCCAACCTTGATGTATGGAAGTGAAGCCTGGACGGTGAGTGAAAGGGAAATTAGTAAAGTCCATACAGTAGAAATGGACTATCTAAGAAGTATGATTGGGAAAAAACGAAGTGACAGGGTGAGGAATGATTTTGTAAGAGAAGAATGTGGTGTAAGGGAAAGTGTGAAAGTGAAGATTAAAAGAAGTATGTTAAGATGGTTCGGGCACTTGGAGAGAATGAGTGATGAAAGATTGACGAAGAAAGTATATGTTGCTAGAATAGATGGATGTCGTGGTAGAGGAAGACCGAGAAAAGTATGGAAGGATCAAATCTCTGAAATAGCGAATGAATGGGATATCCAGAGTCATAATAAAAGGAGGACTTGTATGAAAAAGGTTATGACTCTGGATGAAATGAAAGAAGTATGCACGGACTAACAAGTGGCAAGAAGTGGCGGCTAATCTGCAATGTTGATTTCTAATGTTGGTGTATTCATTTGCTACATTTTTTGCATAGATAATTTTTGACTTTTTTTGTATAGATTTCTTTGTAAGGTTTTGTTCTTTTTTATATTTAAATGTAATTTATTATTCATATTCCTTGACTTATAGGTTGGTATGAGGCTGACCACCCATACTGTAAAAAATGGTTCACTTTGCCAATGTCACCCCTGTTTCAGGGAAGGTCGGCAAAAGTTGTGGGGCTTATGTTCATTTGAGGTTTGGATTTTATTTGTAAGTACACATTCAGCATTTGTAAGCGCGAACTACACTTGTTGGTTTGTGGGCATACATCTGATAGCTTTAAATGAATATATCTTTGCAACTTAGATTATAGATTATAGATTATAGAACCGTGTAGTAATTATTATTGTAAATATGTCAAACGACCGTTATTCCAACCATAACCGAACAATAAACTAAAATCTATAAAATATGAGAATTAAAATTTTGAAAGCCTTTGCCTAGTTATCTAATCTAATCTAAGCTGCAAAGATATATATCATTTAATATTCACAATCAATGCATTCCCACGAGTAGACATGTATAATTTTGCGCTAACACATGCCGCATGTGGACCTACAATATAAAAACCCAATCTCAAATCAACATAAGCCCTGCAACTCTTGCCGACCTTCCCTGAAACAGGGGTGACATTGACCAAGTGAACCATTTTTTATAGTATGGTTGGTCAGCCTCATACCTACCTATAAGTCAAGGAATACTTCCTACTTACTATAATCTTTTGAGAAATATTATAAATTGAAAGATATTGAAGAAATAAACGTAATATTTTTCTTTATAGTACTTAGTTTATATATAAATGTTATTGTTGTATTGGATATTGTGTTTGCAGGTGAAAATGGGTTGGCGTGAGTGTGCCGCATTAAAAATGTATTTCCGTACAGGTGTTAGGGGGTGGGGCCGGGGCAGGGGCAGGGGCAGGGGCGATGCGGTCCGCGGGGAGATGTGCAAGAAAAGAGAGAAGCGATACGAGCGGGGGGGATGTATAGCGAGAAGAAAGAAACGAAGAGAAAGAAATTGGGTCAGAATAACATGTGGAGAGCCATGAAACACACATCTAGAAGAAAATAAAAACATTGCTAGTTGTAGGAAGAAATCGCAACGCAACTTAACTATAATATATATATAGTGTAACTTTTTGCCGCGTTCCCCGAGGGGCTGCATGTGTGAGTAAACCTAATTATGTGTGTGCAGGTAATTCCTTGACTAATAGGTTGATGAAATGAAAGAAGTATGTAAGGACAGGAAGAAGTGGCGGCTAATCTGCAATGTTGGTTTGTAATGTTGGCTTATTCATTTATGTTACATTTTTTTGTATAGGGAAGTATTGACTTTTTTTTGTATAGATTTCTTTGTTAGGTTTTGTTGTTTTAATATATTTAAATGTTATTTATTATTGGTATTCCTTGATTTATAGGTTTGTATGAGGCTGAATACCTATACTGTAAAAAGTGTTTCACTTTGCCAATGCCACCCCTGTTTCAGGGAAGATTGCAGGATTTCGGTTCATTAGAGGTTTGGATTTTAATTTCTAAGTACAAATTCAGCGTTTGTAAGCGCAAACTTACACGTGTCTGTTTATAGGCATGTATTTGATATGAGTTTTCAATGTTAATATATTTTTGCAACTTAGATTATAGATTATATATAGATCCTGTAGCCAAACAAAAAAAAAACGACAGATCAGCCATGGATCAGAAATGTTGTGAATAACCTTGAAAGGGATTTACCTGTTGAATATTAATTGCGATACATTTTACATTGTTTTGTAATTCACTAGAGATTTATTATTCGCGCTGAAATTTGTTAACGATTTGAATTTTAAATTAACGTGAAATAGAAAAACCCTCAATCTCCGGAGCTGCTCGGCTATTCCTGCTAATCCAGAACCTTCTGGAATTATTCCAACAGCCTTATGGCAGCGGCGAGCGCTTCGTAGAGGCAAGGAAATGTAACAAAGGACGAAAATACATTTAAAAATGTAAAATTGCATCTGCAAAATATAGAGTTAATATATAAGCTATTAATTTTGTATGTGTTAACTAAAACATAATATTTAAAATTATTTGGTTGACCAAAACAAGATTGAAAAATGAAATCAAAATGTTTTTTTCTGCCGGTCGATGGATCAGTTGGTAGAGTGCTTGCATTCAATACCGAGAGCTCGAGTTCGAATCCCACCGAGGGTGTAAGAAATGATTTCCCGTTTCTGTGTTCTCAAAGCAGAAATAAAATACCGGCAAGGTTTACTCAGCCTTCACAAGAAATGAGTAGGTACCAGCCTCCTCGGGAGCTGGGAAACCCCCACTTCAGCTGAAGTGGTTGGTACGCAATGCAACGCGACTAAGCGACATATATTATGTAACTTCTTGCGGCGTTATCCCCGAAGGATTTCGCATGTGGCAAGTAGAATCTATTTTTTTTACAGGTAAGGGGGCTGGCTTTAAACCAACCATTTCAGTTGAAGTTGACAGTTCCCAGCTCACGAGGAGGTACTTATTTCTTGTGAAGACTGAGTAAACCTTGCTGGTATTTTATTTGGGGTGGATTGAAATAAAAACTGACACGGGAATTTTTTTCTGACACCCTCGGTGGGATTCGAACCTGAGCTCACGACATGAAATGCAAGCACTCTACCAACTGAGCCATCGACCAGACTGATGTATTATAATATTAGGATGATTTATTTGGTGAGTGGAGTTCTAATATGTAATACACACTTCAAGAACCCTCTGCGAGCTTGGCTTTCGCAAAGAAAGTGCCAATTCTCAAGCAAGACCCAATAGCTATAAGGCTGGATGGACGTTTGGTATATTTACAAAATAAACACATTACAAGTAAAATAAGGGTTATAGGCTTACACTGCCGACTGATGATGCTGGAGAAATGTTTTCCGGGATCTGCTGCCGTAGTCTGTGGAAACCGGAGCTTCCGGACGTTTTAAATGATTAATTTAAAAAAAAAGTTCCATCAGTATTGAATGGTTAATTAGACTCAACGTCTGCAGTAGATTTCATGCCATAATCAGCAATACTGATAGCCGAGTTGCCGGCAATAGAAATCAGTTCAGTGGAGCGACCCACCCCTATGACGTAGTCAACCCTGAATTCAGGGAGGTATTATACAGATCACAACATCCCTGCAATACACAGGTAGTAGTAACCTGTTCAGTAATAAGACAAGTCTGGAAAATAATAACCTAAACTAATAATAATAATATTAGTATGTTTTATTTGGTGAGCGCTGTTTTTGTGTGAATCACTTATTCCTTGACTTATAGGTTGGTATGAGGATGATCACCCATAATGTAAAGAAATGCTTCCCTTTGCCAATGTTACCCCTGTGTCAGGGAAGGTCGGAAAAAGTTGTAGGGCTTATGTTCATTTAAGGTTTGGATTTTATTTGAAAGTACACATTCAGCATGTGTAAGCGCGAACAACACGGGTTTGTTTGTGGGCATGCATTTGAGAACTTTAAATTAATATATCCATGTAACTTAGATTATAGATAATAGACATCTCAAGAGCCCTCTGCGGGCTTAGTCGTCGCTATAGAAAGCGGCATTTCTTAAGCAAGGCTGTATGGCGGTCTTTGGTAAAGGTATATGAATTTTTTTCCAATTAAAAGAGCATATTTAAAAATTTGAATAGTATATTCGCCGGGGTTTGAACGCACGACCTTCCATTTACGAGTCCGAATCGCTAACCACCAGACTAATTTGCGATGTATTTACATTTGAGAGTCATACTGATCGGTCCGTAGTCTATTGGTTAACGCTACAGACTCATAAAGAAGGTTGTTGATTCAATTCCTGGCGGAGCGTTACAAAATAATATTAAAATTTACCTGTTTCAGGAAAGGTCGGCAAGAGTTGCAGGGCTAATGTTCATATGAGATTAGGTTTTATGTTAACCCACATGAGGGAGCTGAAGACTGAGGCAGCTTTTCGCAAAGGGCTCAAAATATACTTTTCCAAAGACTCCTACAAAGCGCCTTTGCAGTGGCTCAGTCACGAAAAGGCGCTATACAATTGTTTATATATATATATTTTTTTTATTTTTTTATTTATCATAATATTTTACAATTTTATTCTAAGATATTTACTATTTATCATACTATGTTTACATGTATTTCTAACCCTCATGCGAAAGCAGATGCTTGTGTGCATTGAGGGCGAGAGCTTAACTACTTATATTTAACATTCCATTAACTAATACATTTTTTACCAAATTTAACATAACTATTTTAACTATTTAATTATTAAATATATTTATCTTTTGCATCTTAACTATTTTAACTTATTTACATTTTACATTTTACATTTTTATAATTGACTTTTTTTTTAAGGATTTTAGGGTCTTTAGCACTTCTGCACTCTAGTGGAAGCGCGTTAAAGGCCCTTACACCTTGGTATTGGTAGTTTTTTTGGCCAATTGATTTTTTACATTTTTTTGTTGGTAGCATAAATTTTCTACGTGAGTTTTGGTTTTCTTTCAACTGTCCTTTTTCAATGTTTTCTTTGAAAACTTGTAGTAGTGAATAGTAGATGTATAAATCTTCTACTGCTTTGACTCTGAATTCTTCGAAAAGTAGTTTTGTTGGGTAGGTATATGTTTTTTTTGTAATTACTTTTATTACTAGTTTTTGAGCAATTACTAATGGTCTCAGATGGGCTCTGTAGGCCCCTCCCCAACCTACTACTCCGTATTGGAGTATAGATTGTGTAAATGCATAATATGTTTTTCTGAGCTGTGTGTCATTCAATATGTTCCTCAGACATCTGTATACATAACTGAGTTTTCTTATTCTTTTAGTCAGTGTGTTTATTTGTTCTTTCCATTTTAAATTTTGATCAATTGTTATTCCCAAATATTTTGTGGTATCTTTTCTTTCAATTTTTGTGCATGCTATTGTACATTAATGATTTGTGTCTATCGAGTCATGAATTGTTATATTTATCTGTTGAGGTAGTTTCCGTTTTGTAATAGAAAATGGGACGAAATGCGTTTTTTTTGTATTAAGTGTTAGTAAATTTTTGTCTAGCCATGTTTTTAATTTGTTTATATTTATGTTAGTTATTTTTTCTATTTCGTGCCATGTTTCTGCCTGCAATAGAAGTACTGTGTCATCAGCGTAAGAAACTATTTCTCCTTCACTTATCACGTCAAATATATCGTTTGCAAACATGGTAAATAAAAGTGGTCCCAGGACCGTTCCTTGGGGTATTGAGAAGTCAGAGGTCCTTGAGTCGCTTATTTCGTTGTACAGTTTTGTGTGTTGTGGTCTCTTGTCTAGGAAACTTTTTATCCATGAAAGAACATTTCCACTTATGCCATGCGACACTATTTTATTTATTAATTGTGCATGTGAAATGCTATCAAAAGCCTTTTTTAGGTCAATAAATATCCCAATACACTTTTTGTTGTCGTCTAGGGCTCTGTATACGAATTAAGTTATTTTGGCTATTGCGTCTTGTGTGTTTGTATTCTTTTTAAAACCAAATTGATTTTTATTTATAATATTGTTTTTTTCTAAGAAGTTCCAAAGTTGTTTCTTTACAGCCTTTTCATATATTTTTTAAATATTTGATATAATAGAGATTGGGCGGTAATTTTGTGGTTCTTTGGGGCTATCAGATTTGTATATGGGAGTTATTATTGACTTTTTATAATTATCAGGAAATTGGCCACTGATAAGGCTTGTGTTTATAATATGAGTTATCGGATGAATCAGATAATTTTTCATGAGCTTTATTGTGTTAACATTTATTTTATCATATCCCGGGGCAAATCCTCCTTTTAGATTCATGATGATTTTGTCTACCTCGGCTTCGCTTATATGGTCAAAGTCTTTATATTGAGGAGACAGTGATGGAGGGCTGATATTGTTGTTACAGTGATATTATTATTATTATTATGTTTAAGCGCACAATTATAAGTGTTTGCTTATGGGAATGCATGTGATATGAATTTTAAATGCTTAAATATCTTTGCAACTCACATTATAGATTTCAAACTGAAAAAAGTAAGTAAATACAGATGCTATTTTCAGTTCGATTTATGAAGTACGAAAACTTAAGGGTCTGGCGTCCCCTGTATCTGCTGCTTCCCCTCGATATTATCCAAGAGGTTGTGAAGTGACTGCGCGCCTTGCGCCTGTTGAGCACCCCTTTGTTTCAGATGGGCGGCAAAAGCTGCCTCCGGTGGGGTAGGGGGGGAGGAAGGCACCTAAACGAGGAGGCAAGAGCTTCTAGAGGGGGGCGAGAAGGCACCTCAAGGGAGGAAGCAGAATGCCAACAAGATTGTAGATTTCGATTCCGACTTTATCGAAATAATAACAGAATTTGAAGCTGACATAAATATAAATTTTGCAATTCTTGTTGTCGTTCTTGAAATAAGGAAAACTTTTTTTACTCGGATATTACTCGGTATGGACGCCTCATCAGCAGAAATATATCAATATGTTGGAACAAATTCAAAAGAAATTCCTGAGGTACCTCCTCATGAGGGTCGTGGAAATTATCCACAATAAATGCATCATGAGGAGCTACTTCGGGAAACAGGTTTTAAAATGCCTGGAAACCAGGCGCAACGGGTTCCTTATGATGCTCTCTCATAAAGTCATTAACAGCTTAATAGATAGACCCACTGTTCGCGCCAAAGCGACATCGGTTGGTCATTCCCTAAATTAATACCTATCCTTACAACTTTACCACAATGCCCAAAAATCTCGCATCGATCAAATCAAAAGATCGCATACACCGAATGAAGAAAGCGCGCGAGATTCGCTTTGCGCGCAACCACCCACCCTGTTGGAGAGCTATAGGTTGTATGTGCCAGACAACTTCAGCCGTGGGCGAGGGCATAACTTATTTTAAGTACCAAAAAACCATACAGATGTCGTCGCACAGCATCCTGTAACTCGGAGTATAAAACTCTTAATTGAGTCTAATATAGACATATTCTACTGCAATCTTAATAGATTTAAAAATTTAATCAGAGATTTCCTCCCACCTTGTTGATGGCTGAGAGGGTGCACTATAATTAGGGAAACCTGTTGTGCACAAAAAAAAATGGACTTCTCTTATAACGATTCGTCTAATACCTGAGATAAATAAATAACTCTGTAGTTATTTTAATTATAGACTAAGGTTTTACCATTTACAATTCATTATTGATGCATATATATTAGGATAATTTGGTGAGCGCTGTTTTTGTGTGAATCACACTGAAAGAGCTTGGTTTTTGCAATATATTAGGTCGGGGAAAAAGTTTCTTCGCATTTTATATAAAAATTTAGGTCATTTTTTTCAAAGTTAATTTACATTTAATTGCAGTGCATATTGCCATTTTGTTTGTAGACTATCTGCCATCTTGTAGGTAGGCATGATCCCGTTGCTGTAGAAATTTTGGGACTTCTGATCAAAAAAACGCAACAAGTAAGCTCGATATTTGGCTGCCACACGAGCTCACTGAAAGAAACCTAATTAACCGTGTACTCATTTGCGATTCTTTATCGAGACGTTATGAAACCGAACCGTTTTTGAAGAGCTTGATAACTGGTGATGAAAATTGGATCGCAAATGAGTACACGGTTAATTAGGTTTCTTTCAGTGAGCTCGTGTGGCAGCCAAATATCGAGCTTACTTGTTGCGTTTTTTTGATCAGAAGTCCCAAAATTTCTACAGCAACGGGATCATGCCTACCTACAAGATGGCAGATAGTCTACGAACAAAATGGCACATATTTACTGTAATTAAATGTTAGTTAACTTTGAAAAAAAAAAACCTGAATTTTCATATAAAATGCGAAGAAACTTTTTTCCCGAACTATTATATTTTTTTTCTACAGCATGGGTGGTCAGCCGTATACCAAGCTGAGTTAACCGACTCGAGGTGAAATAAATGCTCAAGTTGTTAAAATAAAAGTCTATGTTTTTTCAATTATATTTATACTTTCTCGTAAAAAAGATCATGCTTAAAATTTACCACTAAAAACATTGGGAAGGTCAATAAAAACATTGGGAAGGTCAATAAAAACATTGGGAAGGTCAATAAAAACATTGGGAAGGTCAATAAAAACATTGGGAAGGTCAATAAAAACATTGGGAAGGTCAATAAAAACATTGGGAAGGTCAATAAAAACATTGGGAAGGTCAATAAAAACATTGGGAAGGTCAATAAAAACATTGAGAAGCACAGCTTTAACTGTTGATTGTTCGTTAGGACGTTTTGGTTTTGAGTGCGTCATTAGAAAGTTCGCAAATAGAGAGCATTTAGCTGATCACTCTCGAGCATCAATAGTCGTAAGTGCCTGCACTTAACCCTCCAGCTCTCAAAGTCCGAGCCAAGTACTGAGAAGGGTCTCGCCAATGGAGTCGAGAAGAGAGATTGTTTATTTTGGCCACACAACGCAACTAAGCCACACATACAGTATAACTTCTGGCCTGCGTTATCCCTTAAGCCGTAAGGAGTCGCATGTGCCGATTCGGTACCTATTTATTTTTACGGGTAAGGGGGCCGGACTCACACTAACCACTTTCAGTTGAAGTGGGGATTTTCCAGCTCCCAGGGGGGCTGGTTCTCATTTATTGTGAAGGTTGAGTACACCTTGCCGGTATTTATTTCGATTTTGAAATAGAGACCAAAACGGGAAATCATTTCTGACACCCTCGGTGGGGTTCGAACCCTTGCTCTTGGCATGCAAGCATTCTATCAACTGAGTCATCGACCGGACTTTTTACGAGCTTAATCGTCGCTACAAAGCGCCAATTCTCAAGCAAGGCACAATTGCTGTAAGGGTGTTTAGACCTTTGGTAAAGGTGTATGATTTTTTCAACCCAGTGGTATGGTATGTAATGGTATGCTTGTATTTTGTGTGCTCAGCCAGGATTCAAACCCACAACCTTCCATTTACGAGTCCGAAGTGTTACCACTGGATTACGGACCGGCCAAATAATGAGAAATTGGAAAACATTTGTCCGTGGCAATGAGGATAGCCTGGCACGACTGGTTATAATTGGTGGCTTGGAGGGGAAGAAATGTAGAGGAAGATCCTCCACACGATGAACCGATTAAGTGAAGACAGCAGCAGGCACCTCCGTGGTTGGAGAACTTGTTTTAAGAACGTGAGACAGTGTTTTGGCAGAAGCACAAAATCCCGTTTTCGTGCGGCAGAATCGAAGGTGCGGATTGCTGCGATTATCACTGAAGAGGCACAAAATAAATATGAAGAATGGAGTCGATATACTCATATTTTCTCCCAACGCGATGTGGTGACGTCAGAGGTCTAAAATGTATTAATGCACGCTCACAAACAAGACCTTTAGGTTCTCACGCATTCAGCATGTGTGTTTACTAAATAAAAACCCTAACCTCAAATGAACATCAACTCTGCAACTCTAGCCAACCTTCCCTTAAATATAAGTGAAACATGCGATCCATTAATTCGGGTACAACGCGGTAAGAAGCTGCAATGTATGCGTAGCTTAGTTACGTTTTTAAGACAAGAAAGATAAATTTTCAAAAACACAGCATCCTTTTATTCTTGATGGTGATATAAATGTTCAAAAAATTAGACGAATTTTATTTATATTTTTGAAAACAAAAAACTTAAAGATGAAGAAAAATGATTTTGGATGTTTTATATATATAGTTCGTTTCTTGTGTTTAAAAATATTCAAAGACTTTAATTTCAAAGAAAACAATACTTCTCTTCATTTGCATTTTTCTTGCAAAAGAATTTTTAATAAAAACGAAAAATTTGCAGCTGTGTGCAAATAATAAGAAAATGGTGAAACGTGAAAAATTACAAAATGGCCGCATTGTATTTTATTATTTAAATAAATTATTTCCAGTCTAGACACTAGACGGACCAACATCATCATCATCCCCCCGACTCATAACTGACCGCTCATAAAATTGGTACACTTTGCCAATTCCACCCCAGTTTCAGGGAAGGCGCCGTAAGAGGTGCATTGCGTGTAAATGAAAGATTTGTGAAAGATTTTATTCTGTAAGTCCGGTTGACAGCTCAGTTGGTAGAATGCTTGCATTCCATGCCGACAGCTCGGGTTCGAATCATTCCGAGGTTGTCAGAAATGATTTCCCTATTCTGTGTTTATTTAAAAAAAAAAAAAAAAAAAATATCGGCAAGGTTTCAACAGCCTTCACAAGAAATTAGTACCAGCCCCGTCGGGAGCTAGGAACCCACTTCAACTGAAGTGATTGGCGTAAGGCCGGCCCCCTTATCTGTAAAAATAAATAGTTTTTACTCACCGCATGCGAAATCCTCAGGAGATAACGCAGCAAGAAGTCACACTATATATGTAGCTTAGTTGCGTTGCGAGATTTAAAAAAATGGCTGTCTTTAAGAATTACAATTAATGTCGCAGATGTTGAGATAGTTGGTTAGGGAAATATCGAGGTCTGGTTGTGCTGGTATAAAATTCGCATACTTTTTTGCAGTATCGTGGGGAATGATATTTTTGGCTGCCAACCAAATTGTTAACACAGCACGTATTGCCATTTCAGAGACATTTTCGATAAGCTAGCCCAGTGATTCTCAAAGTGGTCCGCGGTATACTCGACGGAGTAGAAAAATGGGAGTTCACAAGTGGGAAGGGGGGGGGCCTCGAAAAATTATTTGGTTTCGGCAGTAGTTCCTTGACTTATAGGTTGGTATGCGGCTGACCACCCATACTGTAAAAAATGGTTCACTTTGCCAATGTCACCCCTGTTTCAGGGAAGGACGGCAATAGTTGCAGAGCTTATGTTCATTTGAGATTGGATTTTTTTATTGTAGGTCCACATGCGGTATGTGTTAGCGCGAAATTATACATGTCTGCTTGTGGGAATGCATTTAATATAAATCTTAAATGATATATATCTTTGCAGCTTAGATTAGATTAGATTAGATTAGTAACAAATGAAAATTTTGTTTTGCCATACCTCATATTTTACAAATCGGTAATCAATATTAGCGATGTTATGGAAATAAACTTATCTGCAAACGAAACTATCAGATATCCGAAACAATAATTGTCAACGACGTTAGCCATGTTGAAAGCACCGGTTCCCATAGATCACCGAAGTTAAGCAACATTGGGCGTGGTCAGTGCTTGGATGGGTAACCGCTCAGGTACACCGCGTGTCGTTGGCATCTTGGACCGGTCCGTAGTCCGTAGTGGCAACACTTCGGACTCGTAACTGGAAGGTTGTGGATTCGGATCCCGGCGGAGCACAAAAATATACCATTTATATTTCGAGTGTGCTCTTTGCTGGGTTGAAAAATTCATAAACCTTTACCAATGACCGGTCACCAAAGGTCCATTCAGCCTGACAGCAATTGGGTCTTGCTTGAGTATTGGCGCTTTGTAGCGACGACCAAGCTCGTACACCTCTGCGGCACTATAACAAGTGTCATAGACCCCTAGAGTCTTTAGAATCTAGGGAGTCTCCCGCACAGGATTTCTTAAAAAAAAAAAAAAATAATTGAATATCTGTAGCCGGAGCCGAAATGAATTTTCGGATAATCTATGGCTGCGGCTGACCACCCATGCTGTAGAAAATGATTCACTTTGCCGATGTCACCCCTGTTTCAGGGAAGGTCGGCAAAAGTTGCAGGGTGTATGCCCATTTGAGATTCGGGTTTTATATTGTAAGTCCACATGCGGCATGTTTGAGTGCGTATTTATACGTGTCTGCTTGTGAAAATGCATATAATGAGAATCCTCAATGTTTCATATCTTTGCAACTTACATAAGATTAGATTAGATCCATATCCGTGACTGAAACCGAAATAATTTTAAGGTGGTTCACCGGAGCCAGTAAAATTTTGGAAGTGGTCTGTGAGAGAAGGAAGTTTGGGAAGCTCTGACTGCTAGCATCTTCCTAATGTACTTCCGAAACAAGTAAAAAGTTCATGAGAAATTACTTCGGCAAAAGAACATAAAATCTAACGACAAGCATACTTTGAATACAATTAAATGCATCGACTCCGTGCGGGAAGGAAGTCCATTCGTTGCTACAATTTATGGCCTGTTTGGCACAGTACTAATATCGCAGAAACGCAACTAAACTACACATACAGGTACTAAACTACACTACACACAGACAGGAGCTTTGCGGTGGCCGGGCCGGTTGCCTGGAACAATTTGCCCGTCGGTGTTCGCGCGAACCAGCCTACCACCACCTTCAGAAAGGGACTGAGGGCACTGCTGTTTTCCAAAAGCCATGGCGCCCTTGAGATGGTCCTGGACCATTAAATGGCACCACAGGAAAGAAATCATCCATCGTCATCATCATCACATAAAGTGTAACTTCTTGCCTGCGTTATCCCCACCAACCTCTTCTAGTTGAAGTGGATGTTTCCCAGCTCCCGGGGGGGCTGGTTTTCATTTCTTGTGAAGGCTGAGTAAACCTTGAGATCGAACCCTTGCTCTCGGCATGGAATGCAAGCATTCTACCAATTGAGCTCTCGACCTTTTTACGAGCTTGGTCGTCGTCGCTACAAAACGCCAACTTTCAAGTAAGACCCAGTTTCTATAAGGCTAGATGGACCTTTGGTTACCGGTTATTGGTAAAGGTTTATAAAATTTTCAACCCAGCGAAGAGCAAATTTGAAAATATAAATGGTATATTTTTTGTGCTCCGCCGGGATTCGAACCCACAACCTTCCATTCAGAGTCCGAAGTGTTACCACTGAACTACGGACCGGTCAGAGATCTCCAAAAAACATTTTTCAACGTATCGTAACCCATCCAGGTAGCATCCGCGCCCAATGTTGGTTAACTTCGGTGATCTGATGAGAACCGGTGCTTTCAACATGGTATCGTCGTTAACATGGTATTGTGTGTAGTCAAATACATTTCAGAATTAAAATTTTCCTCCAATTTCTTCAAAACAACTCATTTGAAAATAACTGAAGTGCTGACGATGGCTCCAATCAAACTAACATTTTGAATTCTAAATCTGAATATCAACCTTAAATAGTTTTGCTACCATATTATATTGCTTACCTATTAGGCGTATGTGCTTGTATGGGATGCACGCCCCTGCTATGGGGACTGGTATACATGTAAGATATCGCTGTCAGTGCTGGCTGCTTCCACAGAGGTAATAAATACATGAGGATTTTCAATCCCAAAGAAAAATCGTGGTAGATTTTTACTCCGGGCATTTCATATGACATTACTTACCGATCTCCTCGTTTCTATACGAAGTTACTATAACCAGGGATGTTTTGGATATATCCGTAACTAAAACTATTGGATATCCCAAATAAAAGAATATCAGTAACCGAAACCAATATAAATGTTTCGGATAGTTTTCCGTAGAGCTTTGTTTTGTTCAGGAAAGTGTATACTTTAATTTGACTAGGATATTGTTATATATTACTAAGTTTTAATTTTTTTTTTATATTTTAATCATTGTTCCTTTGAAATATACGATGTTAATGGACAATCATTTCCGTTTATAAAATAAATAATATTGATTAATGTGTAACGAAATGAATTGGTTATGTACTTAGGTAGGATGGAACATGTAAAAATTTGAATTTGAATTTGAATTAAAAAAACAAAGGAACGCAGAAGAGAGGGTTGAAAACAAAAGGCGAAGAAGGAGGGGCACGGAATGGCAAGCCGTCGTGCTAGAATTGTTAAATTGTAAGAATAATTATGTGTCTGTGTTTATAACAAATTTTAAGTTCAAATAAAGAGGAAGTGATGTGTATGCAGTGTTAATGTAATTTAATAAAGTGGTGGAATTAGAGAAGCGTATGAACCCGTGTGAGGAATAATTTTAATCTGGATAAGGACTGTCGTAAGATGGAGCTGACTACATAATATAAAATAGAAAATAACTGTTACATGTTGGCGCCCAACGTGTGGCAAATAACGAATGTAATATGATTTCATGCATTTTTAAATGAACAGCTATAAATATCACTCATATGATAAATGGTAAAAGCAAATGATATCTAACCTACAAATGAAATGGTTGCTGTGAGGCCGGCCCCCTTACCCATAAAAATAAATAGGTCCCGAATCACCACATGCGACCCCTTCGGGGATAACGCAGCAAGAAGCCACGCTATTTGTGTAGCTTAGTTGCGTTTTTATTATGACTCTTTCTTTAATCTATAATCTAAGTTGCAAGGATATATTCATTCAAAGCTCTCAGATGTATGCCCACAAACAAACACGTGTAGTTCGCGCTTACAAATGCTGATTGTGTACTTACAAATAAAATCCAAACCTCAAATGAACATAAGCCCCGCAACTCTTGCCGACATTCTCTGAAACAGGGGTGACATTGGCAAAGTGAACTCTTTCATTCTTTAAAAATAACCACATGATGTTATTTATGTATGCAGATGTTTGTGTATCATTCACCTGTACCAGATGGCGATTTTAATTCAAATCTGTACGCAAACTCAACAAAAACATGTATAGAAACTGAAACAGCGCTCCTACTGAGTGTTTTACTTTCTGTACATTTTTGGTAAACGCTGTGGCTCGGTGAGAGCGTTGAGTTTTATACTAGAGGTCAGTGATTCCGTTCGGGAGCTCGTAAAGTGGAGAGCAATTAATTTTTCACGAAGGCCTAACCTTGCTAGGGTGGGGGGGGGTGAGAAAATGTGTGGTAGGGTAGAATACGGCAGTACGGTAGTTATACTAATGTTAACTAAACTAAAATGTATATACACAGAGTTAAGTCTCTCTGTCAAACTGAGGACGTACCAAAGAGCTATTCAAAGGAGGATGCTGGGAATCAGCCTCAGAGACAGGGTTCTAAACCAGGAGATCCGTAGTCGCACTGGTGTCACTGATGTCATACAGCGAGTGGCCTGCTTAAAGTGGCGCTGGGCTAGTCACGTCGCAAGGCAGGACCATGACAGGTGGCCGAAAAGGATCGTCCAGTGGCGGACCTAGATGTGGAGACAGAAATGGAGAGGATTGGAAGAGGCCTACGCCCAAGAGTGGAGTGAGAAAGGCTGAGAAAGGAAGGAAGAAAGTCTCTCTGTGGCCAATACGCTAGAGGTAGCCAGGGCCTCTGCAGATTTGCCTCCTTGCTAGGGTAGTGGGGGTGAGAAAATGCGAGGTAGGGTAGAATACTGCGGCAGTACGGTAGTTATACTAATGTAAATTAAACCAAAATGTAAGTACATAGAGATCACTCTCTGTGTGGCCAATACACTAGAGGTAGCCAGAGTTCTGAAGATTTGCCTGCATTTTTTCCCTTTCCTTGCATACCTCATTCAATTCTTTCATATCCATTCGTTTCCTTATTTACATTCATTTTGTATATACCATTCTTTCACAATTTCACCAATATTATTCAACCATACTTTTCTCGACCTTAGCTTTGCTCTTTTTCCGTTCACATCTCCTCAATATATAATCTATCTGCGGTCTCTTCGAAGCATGTGGCGTGTGAACCTATTCATTTTTACATGTAAAAAGGCCGGCCTTACACCAACCACTTTAGTGAAGTAAAAGTTTATCCGCTCCAGGAGGGGTTCGTACTCTCTTATTGTGAAGGCTGAGCAAACCTTGCCGGTATTTTATTTTGAGTTAAAAATAAACATCAAAACGAGAAATCATTTGTGACACCCTCGATGGGATTCGACCCCGAGCTCTCCGCATGAAATGCAAGCACTCCACTAACTGAGTTATCGATCGGAAATACTTACGTATATTTTATTATTGTTACTATAGACCCTAGTCACATAGACCTGCGACGTTTGCCCGCCAAGAGAATTCTCAATTGAATTGTGTGAACACTAATACTTTTCCAGGCATTCCTCCCCCCATTCTTTATCTCCGGACGTCTCCATTCTTGTTCAAGTAGCTGACGAATGCAATAAACCAGGCTGCGTGCTGCCACGGAAGGAATGCACTCATCTCCTCACAAAACACCAAGGTCGGAACCTTCTGGACACAGAGAAGAATTTCAAAATTTCTATCTATACATGGATACCTTAAAGGTATAATGAAGGCTCTGAATAAGTGACATATTAAGCTAACGTGGGGTTTTCAGATAAGTGCAGCTTTTCCCTATTTTCTACGAGAAAAACACTAAAAAGAGTGTGAAACTTCTGTAGTTTAGAAGTCGTTCACGAGCACTTCCTTATAATGAGTTCACTTACTATGAGAAGTTACACACAATAAAATGTTTTATCCACGATTTCTCAAATCAGTGAATCAGCACTTATTCACTTTTAAGTTGCAAAAATACAAAAACATTTAAGATTTGTACTACATGCATTCTCACAAGTAGACACGTATTAATTCGCGTTAACACATGCCGCATGTGGACTTACAACATAAAAACCCAATTTCAAATGATCGCAAGCCCTGCAACTCTTGACGAGCTCCCCTTAAACAGGTTGGACATTGGCAAAGTGAACCATATTTTACAGTAAAGATGGTCAGTCAAACACTGACCAACATTCAATACAATCTGAGTAGTATTTCATTTACCGAATCACTCGTTCACCAAAGCGTTCGCATTACAAGGTGTCCCTGTATCGAGTGTTGTATTTGAACCGGAAGTGCGGGCTCTGTGCGCTTCCGCCCTCGACTTCCGCCCACCGGAAATGACACCCCGCCCATCGGAACCGATCCACCCCCGCCCCATCCGTCTTTATCAAACGAGCGACTCTGTACGCAGATCTATTACAGCTTGTAACGAACTGGCCAGCGCAATTAATGTGTCGTTACAAACAACTGTACGTACTCCAAGCTTGCACTCTTTATCTAGTGAGGTGTGAGAGCTAGTTCCCACTTGTCGGGCAAACACTTGGGAAAGTGTAGCTTCTCGGGAGGGCCTTCTGCCACTCGCATCTCACATAAATTTTGCATGCGAGTCCTGTGACACATCCCCGGATGGGATGGATATACAGGGCTTGGGTCAGTGGAGGGGAGACTGACCCTGAGAGAAGGTGTTGTCGGGTGTCGGATCCGTATATTAATCGAAGGTTCCAGTGGCAGAACATTTCGGACAAAATCGGTTTCCGATAAGTGTGAATAGCTTCACACATAATGTTCTGCCACTGAAACCTCCGATTAATATACGGATCCGACACCCGACAAGTGGGAACGAGCTCTGAGTGTGAACTAAGGCCTGATATTTTCATCGTTAGCATATCGCTGCCTTAGTTCTTGTTTATCGTATACGCCATTGAGAAAATCTTACATGTGCAATGTTTGCATGTGTACTGGACCAATGTGTCTTATAAAAATAATAAATTTATTTAAAAAATATTTAAAAGAACTCTCACATTATATAGTTTTACGGTTTTTCTTAGCTCAGATTGTGTAGAATTTGATTCATAAGACAACTGCATGAAAAAGTCATATTTGACAAGATTGGCGTATACGATAAACAAGAACTGAGGGAGCGATATGTCACTTCAAACTGATAAAAAAACGGCTCCACGATAGAACAGCACAGTGACAAAACAATAAATGATTTAACGACACAATATGGTAGAACGACACATGACTAAACCACACATGACATTGCATCACAATGACAATATTATATTATCTTTCTTACATTGGCTTTATTTGGTCAGTGCTGTTTTTGTGTGAATCACACCTCAAGAGCCCTCTGCGAGCTTGATCGTCGCTTTAGAAAGCGCCAATTCTCAAGCAAAACCCAGTTGCTGTAAGGTTGGATGAACCTTTGGTAACCGATCTTTGGTAGTAGCGAAGAGCATCTTTGAAAATGAAAATGGTATTTTTTTTTGTACTCCGCCGGGATTCAAACCCACACCCTTCCATATAATAGTTTCATATAGTACACCAGTCATTTAATATATTCATGATATGACCGGTCCGTACTCCAGTGGTAACACTTTGGACTCGTAAATGGAAGGTTGTGGGTTCGAATCCCAGCGGAGCACAAAAAATATACCATTTATATTTTCAAATATGCTCTTCGCTGGGTTGAAAAATTCATAAAATTTTACCAACGGCCGGTCATCAAAAGGTCCATCCAGTCTTACAGCAACTGGGTCTTGCTTGAGAATTGGCGCTTTCTACAGCGACGACCAAGCTCGCAGAGGGCTCTTGAAGTGTGATACACACAAAAACAGGGTTCACCAAATAAATCAGCAATTTTTTGTTTTTATTTTATGCAAAGATAAACTGGCATTTAAGGTTCATATTAAGTGCATGCACATGTAAGTTCGTGCTTACGCATGCCGCATGTGGGCTTCAACGAAAAATCACAATCCCAAATGAACATAAGATCACAAACTTTTACCGACCTTCTCTGAAACAGGGGTGACATTGGCAAAAGTGAACCGCAACCCATAAGTCAAGGAATTTCAATACTAAAATATTATTCATATTAAATTCCTTGACCTTCTGCAATGCTGATTTGTAATGTTAGTTTATTAGTTTGCTACATTTTTTGCATAAGAATTTTTTGACTTTTTAGTATAGATTTATTTGTAAGGTTTTGTTGTTTTTTATTTTATACTTAAATGTTATTTATTACTCGTATTCTTTGACTTATAGGTTGGTATGAGGCTGACCACCCATACTGAAAAAATTGGTTCACTTTGCCAATGTCACCCCTGTTTCAGGGAATGTCGGCAAGAGTTGCAGGGCTTATGTTCATTTGAGGTTTGGATTTTATTTGTAAGTACACAATCAGCATTTCGCACGCTTAATAATAAAGAGAAATAACTCAAAAATTGAGAAAATCGAGATTTTGTAATAAAACGCAAGAACAATGCGAGAAGAATAGGTAAAATGCGACAGCCGTTCAATTTGGACGAAAATGACCGAGATAAAACATCGGAAGCCTTTTTCATCCCATACAAGTTGTACTGGCTGTCTGAACTTCAAACGTGATTTCCCAACATTTCTATTTTTTGAGTTATTGCTCTGTATTATTAAACGTGCGATTTGTAAGCGCGAACTTCACGTGTTTGTTTGTGGGCATACATCTGAGAGCTTTAAATGAATATATCCTTGTAACTTAGATTATAGATTATATTATAGAAGTAGGTACACTAATTTGAAAGTATTTTAAGGGTGAACTCTTTCAAGATTTTATTTTCCGAATCGAATTATAATTTCTTGAAATTCCTCGCGGTGCGGTTGGCCAGAAGGGCTGATGGGAAACTTTTCAGGATATTACCGAAACACGCGTACAGATTCCACTCGGAAAACTTTCTGCAAAATGTAAATTATTTAAATTTCTATCCTGAAAAAAAAACTCTTTTTCAATGTACTTAGTTTTGAAAGTATTGGCGAAGTCAGAGCAGGAGTAGTACTGTACTGTACTGTATCCTGCCGCCATTCCACTAGGGGTGGCCGGTACCTCCGCAGATGCGCCTCCATTTCTTTCTGTCCTTGCAAATCACTTTCATTTCCTCAATATCCATCACCTTCTTTGAATAAGGTTATGACTCTGGAGGAAATGAAAGAAGTATGCAAGGATAGAAAGAAATGGCGGTTGATCTGTGATGTTGGCGGCTAGGGTTTGTTAAAGTGAAATTGGTTTTATGATTTAGTTTTTTATGTCCATGTATATATGTATTGTTATTTTTATTCTTTGATTTAAAAAATGTAATTTGTCATGTATGTTCCTTGACTTGTAGGTTGTTATGCGGCTGACCACCCATAATATAAAAATTGGTTCACTTTGCCAATGTTTGCAAAATTGCCCTGTTTCAGGGAAGGACGGCAAGAGTTGCAAGGCTTATGTTCATTTGAGATTGGGTTTTTATATTGTAGGTCCCCATGCGGCATGTGTTAGCGCGAAATTATACATATCTGCTTGTGGGAATGCATTTAGTATAAATCTTAAATGATATATATCTTTGCAGCTTAGATTAGATTAGATTAGATTAGATTAGATTAGATTCTTCATACATACTCTTCTCTTATTCTCACTCTGCAGGTTCCAGGAGTAATTGTAAAAATCGCTGAAGCATGAAAAATCTAAGTTGCAGAGGTATATTTTAAAGATTATTAAATTAACTTATCATGCAGTCCGGTCGTTAGCTTAGTTGGTAGAGTGCTTGCATTCCATGCCGAGAGCTCGGTTTCGAATCCCACCGAGGGTGTCAGAAATGATTTCCCGTTTCGGTGTTTATTTCAAACCTCAGATTAAAATTCCGGCAAGGTTTACTCAGCCTTCACAAGAAATGCGTACCAGCCCCCCCCCTCCCCCCCGGGAGCTGGGAAACCTCTTTTTCAACTGAAGTGGTTGGCGTAAGACGTGTAAAAATAATTAGGTTTCACTCGCCACAAGCGAAACCCTTCTGGGATAACGCGGCAAGAAGTTACACTATATAGCTCAGTTGCGTTTGTGTGTCAGAAATGATTTTCCGTTTAGGTGTTCAAACCACACTTCAACTGTAGCGGTTGGCGTAATGCCGGTCCCTTTACCTGTCAAGATAAATAGGTCTCACTTGCCACTTGCGAAACCCTTTGGGGATAACGCGGCAAAAAGTTACACTATATGCGTAGCTTAGTTGCGTTTGTGTGTCAGAAATTATTTCCCGTTTTGGTGCTTAAACCACACTTCAACTGCAGCGGTTGGCGTAATGCCGGTCCCTTCACCTGTCAAGATAAATAGGTCCCACTTGCCACCTGCGAAACCCTTTGGGGATAACGTGGCAAAAAGTAACACTGCGTGTGTAGCTTAGTTGCATTGCGTTTACATGTATTGAAAAATGGTTAAAAGTTACACAAAATATTTATTACTGAAAATGTAAAGCATCTGAGATCCCACCCTGTCTGTGAACCTTGTTTTCCTCCCTACAAGATGTTATTTCTCCTGAAACTTATAAATCTCTCGCCTCATGAAGACTCGCACTGAAAATGTATTTTTCAGGAGCAGCTTTCAATATCTGCGTCTCGCTCTGACCTGCCGCTTGGGAGTGAGGGGGAAGGAGATGCCCGAATAGAGAGAGGGGGCGATAAGCCTTCTATTGTAAGGTGCAAGAGACACCTTCAAATCCCACCCCATGCTCGAAAACAAGGCTGTAGAAGGAGTGGGATTCAAATTTGAAAAAAAACAACTCTGAATGATACGGTTCGAAATTTGGTCGATAGCTCATTTGGTTCTTGGTAGAGTGCTCGGTAGAGGTTTGAATACCACTGAGGGTATCTCCTATATATGATAGGTATCTATATATGATAGGTATCTATATATGAGGGTAGCTCCGGTCGATAGCTCAGTTGGTAGAGTGCTTGCATTCCATGCCGTGAGCTCGGGTTCGAATCCCACCGAGCGCGAGGGTGTCAGAAATGATTTCCCGTTTCGGTGTTTATTTCAAACCCCAAAATAATAATACCGGCAAGGTTTACTCAGCCTTCACAAGAAATGAGTACCAGCTCTCTCGGGAGCTGGGAAACCCCCACTTCAACTGAAGTGGTTGGCGTAAGGCCGGCCCCCTTACCTGTAAAAATAAATAGGTTCAACTCGCCACATGCGACCCCTTCGGGGATAACGCGGCAAGAAGTTGCACTATATGTGTTGCTTAGTTGCGTTTAGTTGCGTATCTCCTATATATGATAGGTATCTATATATGATAGGTATCTATATATGAGGGTAGCTCCGGTCGATAGCTCAGTTGGTAGAGTGCTTGCATTCCATGCCGTGAGCTCGGGTTCGAATCCCACCGAGCGCGAGGGTGTCAGAAATGATTTCCCGTTTCGGTGTTTATTTCAAACCCCAAAATAAAAATACCGGCAAGGTTTACTCAGCCTTCACAAGAAATGAGTACCAGCTCTCTTGGGAGCTGGGAAACCCCGACTTCAACTGAAGTGGTCGGCGTAAGGCCGGCCCCGTTACCTGTAAAAATAAATAGGTTCAACTCTCCACATGCAACCCCTTCGGGGATAACGCGGCAAGAAGTTACACTATATGTGTAGCTTAGTTGCGTTTTTTCTGCGTATCAGAAATGATTGTGCGTTTCGGTGTTAATTTCAGATTCAAAATAAAAATACCGGCAAGGTTTACTCAGCCTTCACGCTATATGTGTTGCGGTATTAACAAGAATGTGAGAGTGAAAGTACAAAGACGAACAATGTGAATATTCAGGATCTATTTATTTTTATATGTAAGACCGACCTTACGTCAACCAGTTTAGTTGAGATGGGAATTTCCCAGCTCCTGAGAGGTAAATTTCTGAAACCCTCGGTGGGGATAGAACCCTTGCTCTCGGCATGGAATGCAAGCATTCTACCGACTGAGCTATCATTCGGACTTTTCACGCCAGTTCTCAAATGAGACCCCATTGCTGTAAGGCTGGATGGACCTTTTGTGACCGGTCTTGGTAAAAGCAATTTTTCAACCCAGCGAAGAGCATTTTCGAATATATAAAAAAAAAAAGTGCTCCGCCAGGAATCGAACTCACGACCTTCCAATTACGAGTCCAAGACTTAATAATGCAATAAATTCTTTCGGTTTCTTGAAATATTAATGTTTTAATTCCTGCAAATAAACAATACAAAACCAAAAAAATCGTATCTAGAGCTGCAACAATATTATAAATACCCACAGTGTTATTCACAAAGCATTTGATCCACAGTTGATCATCGTTTTTTTGTATTGACAAATCCCCGATAGGTAGCGGTAGAGCCATGGATTTGCAGAGTATAAATTACACCGTAACTTTATTAATAGATATATTTTATTTATTTTCGCCTTGGTATTGATGTTTTATCCCGGTTTTTTCGGGATTTGACTCAGTACAGGACTATAGTAGAGGTGGGTCCCTAAAGAGCTGAAGAATGGGAATGATATCCAGCGATGAGTTGCCGGTATTCGATGTGAAAGGAATTGATTTGAGCAAGAAAGGATGAAAGGAAAATCAGTTGGTAGTATCATAATTCTTTGTCATGGTATATACCAAGATTTGAAAAATAAGCGACTGATCTTTGAAATCAACATTTGCTTACACATTGTATATGTATCAGTGGCATCAGAGTCCGGTCGATAGCTCAGGTGGTAGAGTGCTTGCATTCCATGCCGAAAGCTCGGGTTCGAATCCCACCGAGGGTGTCAGAAATGATTTCCCGTTTCGGTGTTTATTTCAAACCCCAAAATAAAATACCGGCAAGGTTTACTCAGCCTTCACAAGAAATGAGTACCAGCACTCTCGGGAGCTGGGAAACCTCCACTTCAACTGAAGTGGTTGGCGTAAGGCCGGCCCCCTTACCTGTAAAAATAAATAGGTTCAACTCGCCACATGCGAACCCTTCGGGGATAACGCGGCAAGAAGTTACACTATATGTGTAGCTTAGTTGCGTTGCGTTTGCGGCGAAGGGTGCCATACAAGCCGTTTCCCATCGGTTTCCCGTTTAAAACGAGGCAAAAATGATAATAAAGTAGACTGCATGATACTCGTATCTAATGGGGAAAAAATACGTATTGTTTCTTTGGTTTAAAATGTATTCTTTTACTTTGTGCATATATTTTTTAACTACTTTGTTACATTATTTTAAAAGGGAAGCCGATGGACACCGGCTCGTATGACACCCTTAGCCACTGATAATATGTATAATCTATAATAAAAGTTGCAAAGAAATATACTAACTATTTAAATTCATTTTAAATGCATGCCCACAAATAGATACGTGTGCTCCATACAAAAATGCTCAATGTGTACTTACAAATTAAAATCAAAACCTCAAATGAACATTAAACCTGCAACTTTTGCTTACCTTCCCTGAAACAGGAGTGACATTGGTAAAGCCTCATACCAACCTATAGGTCAATGAATACAAATAATAAAACGCAAATCAACTAAACGCAACTAAGCTATTCATACAGTGTAACTTCTTGCCTTCGTTATCCCCGAAGGGGTCGTATATGGCGATTCGGGACCTATTTATTTTTACGGGTAAGAGGGCCGGCCTCACACCAACAACTTTCAGTTTTAGTAGGGGTTTCCCAGTTCCCGGGGGGGCTGGTTCTCATTTCTTGTGAAGGCTGAGTAAACCTTTGAGATCGAACCCTTGCTCTCGGCATGGAATGCAATCATTCTACCAATTGAGCTATCGACCTTTTTACGAGCTTGGTCGTCGTCGCTACAAAGCGACAATTCTCAAGCAAGACCCAGTTGCTGTAAGGCTGGATGGACCTTTGGTGGCCGGTCATTGGTAAAGGTTTATGAATTTTTCAACCCAGCATATTTTTTGTGCTCCGCCGGGATTCGAACCCACAACCTTCCATTCAGAGTCCGAAGTGTTACCACAATCTACGGACAAACAAGCACTAAGGTGACGATGTGTTTGTTTGTGGGCATGCATTTGATGTGAATTTTAAATTTGAGCGTATCTTTGCAACTCAGATTAAAGATTAGATTATAGAGTTTACTTTATACCTGCAACGTTGGATTTAGCATTATACGAAAACTATTTTGTGCTTTCCGTGTTGCCAACATACGAAACCAAAAAGTGACCAAAAACATTTCCGCAAAAAAAAGCACGAAAAAGCTCGCTGGCGTTTTTATTATTCGCTAAAAGCGCGCTCGCGGGTGAGTATAGTGCTTTTCTGTTAAATTATGCAAGCACAGTTTTAATAAAAACTAAAAAAAGCATTTAAAGTCCGCGAGTAAATATTTACTAAATAAAATGCACGGTGCTTTTATATTCGTCAAATTTCATATTCGTTTAAATATTAAAAAAAAATTTTTTTTTCCAAAACGTAGTTTTATTTTCACAATAATATTTTCTACCTCAAGTACTTTCGACCTTCAATATTCAGGTCATTATCAAGAGTCTCCTGATATTGAAGGTCGAAAGTACTTGAGGTAGAAAATATTATTGTGAAAATAAAACTACGTTTTTGAAAAAAAAAATTTTTTTTTAAATAAAATGAATTTTCACTGTGTGAATACACAAGCCCTACAAAATCGTTTAAATATGTTACTGTTAGTGTATCCTGTCGCCTTACCACTAAGGGTGGCCGGTACCTCCGCAGATGCGTCCTCACTTTTTTCTGTCCTTGTATATACATATCTTTCATCTCTTCAATATCATCTAATCTAATCTAATCTAAGTTGCAAAGATATGTTACATTGGAGATTCACATTACATGCATTCCCACAACCAGATACGTACAAGTTCGCGCTTGCACATGCCTCATGTGAACCTACAACATAAAAACCACATCCTAAATGGATATACACCGTGCAACTGTTGCCGTCCTTCCCTAAAACAGGAGTGACATTGGCAAAGTGAAACATTTTTACAGCATGGGTGGTCAGCCGCATACCAACCTATAAGTCAAGGAACTTTTCTCATACATGTACTCTTCTCATATTCTCCTCTGCAGTGCAGGCTTCAAATGCTTTTTAATAAAACGCTACTAGGGGTGCGCCAAAAGGGTTGCATGTGGCGAGTATAAATCACACCTCAAGAGCCCTCTGCAAGCTGGCTTCACGTTATAGATAGCGACAATTCTCAAAGAAAACCCATTAATTGCTGTAAGGCTGGATGGACCTTTGATGACCGGTCTTTCTAAAGGTATATAATTTTTTTAACCCAGCCATGAGCAAATATTGAAAAATTATTGATTTTGTGCTCCGCCCGGAATCGAACTCACCCCAGTTCGAGCGTTAACCACTAGACTACATACCGGTTAATGTATCTTTGCAACTAAGACTTACATTAAAGAAAAAGTTTCGTGAGCTACAAAAACCTCAAAAAGCAAAATAAAAACAATAATTAAAACGAATTCGTTCATCATTATTTTCTTTATTTTGAGATGTTTTGGTATTCGTCTACGTAGACCTGGTGTACAACTGTCTTATATTTAGGTCTTATATACACTTCGGTGTTTAGGGTTCTTACACTGAGTCACTGAAACCTGTAGCGTTTTAGCTTTTACAGTAGGTAACTAATACAGTAACTAATATACTATTGTAAGTGAGATATTACATCACAAACTTTAAAATGGTTAATTAATTCAACAATGATGAACTAATCATTTTAACATTATTATTCAGGAGGAAACGAAAGAAGTGTGTAAGAACAAAAAGAAATGGCGGTTGATCTGTGATGTTGGCGGCTAGGGTTTTTTAAATTCGAATTTTTTTCTGTTAATTATAATTGGTCGGGAATTAGGTAATCCTTTCTTCAAGTGAAGTGATCGAAGTGAGGTTGGCCCTCTTACCTGTGAAAATAATTTGTTTCCAAATGCTAAATGCATCCTCTTTCGGATACAACCCGGTGAAAACTTTAACTTTATATGCAGGTTATTATTTTTTCTATCACCAAGAAGAATAAAATTTCTCCGTAGGATTTTCTGACCAAAAAAAAAAGTGTAATTAAAATAATTACACCGTATACTTCTACTAACACAAATAGAAGTATATGGTTCACCCCTTTTCTCGCGGTTGTTCTTACCCCCTACATCCCCTTGTTATCATCTGACTTATCTCCCTTCCCCATCGACCGCTAATGAACTCACTTTGTACAATCAAAGCCGGTGCTGTCTCTGCGTTCCGAGATAATTTGTAAAAGACATTTCAGCTTAGATCGTACCAAAGACAAACGCCGTTCCGTGACAGAGTCCTATAAAAGTTGTGACTAGAGGAACGAGTGCATTTCTGACTCTTTGACATTGGCTGAGGTGGTACAGCTGGGTGATTGGAAGCAGTGAACAATTTTTACAGTAAAGATTCTTAAAGTGAAAATTTTGGGAAGATGGACGAGAGGTCACCCAAGAACTTAATACCTCCAGGATTTGAAGCGACTTGTGGATGTCTCTTCCTATTTGCAGCTTAAGAGGATGGAACATGACGATCCGTAGTCCAGTGGTAACACTTTGGACTCGTAAATGGAAGGTTTTGGGTTTGAATCCCGGCGGAGCACAAAAATAAAGCATTCATATTTTCAAATTTGCTCTTTGCTGGGTTGAAAAATTTATAAGCCTTTACCAAAGACCGTTAATCAAAAGGTCCAAGGCTTGAGAATTGGCGCTTTTTACAGCGACGACCAAGCTTGCAGAGGGCTCTTGAGGTGTGTATACACAAAAACAGCGCTTACCAAATAAATCAGCCTAATTTAATGTTTAACCAACAGAGACGGCGCAGCAAGGCACTGCCTTTACAAGATGATGGTAACTAACAGAGATAGATGGCTGGCACAACAAGGCACTGCTGGTCACGTCGAAAGGCAGGACCATGACAGGTGGCCGAAAAACATCGTCCTGTGGCGGCTCAGGATGTCCAAGCGGGGAATGGGGAGACCCCAACTGAAGTGGCTGGACGACATCAAGGGAACTGCAGACAGAGGATAGCTGAATACTAGTTGAGTTTAAAGTATACTCGATGGTCCTTAAAGCTTTGTTCCAAAAAACACCCAAAATGTCTCGCTGAATTAATCAAGACCGTCGCAATCGGCAAAAAAAGCCCCTCGGCAGAAACTGGAGCCAAGTCACGAATTGAAGAAGCGATCAGAAGAGTAAGCACAGCATTTGGAGAGTGTGCATTTGCAGTTGCTGGTCCTCTAGTCTAGAAACATCTGCCTCATCATGTGAGAGAGCTAGAGTACCGTGGAAAGTTCCGAAATGCACTGAAGACAAGCAAATTTCTGGCATCACATGCACAAGCGCCCTTGGAGTGACTACATCACGAAATGGCGCTATAAAGAAATCACCAACTAATCATCATCATTACTGCAGCCTATACACATAAATGGAGAGGATTGGAGGAGGCCTACGTCCAGAAGTGGACCGAGAAAGGCTGAGGAAGGAAGAAAAGTTATTATTTTTATGTAAATTGTAGATTAATATAGGTGTACATCGTAGGTAGTGATAGTAATTATTATAGTATTATGTCAAAAGTAGATTAATATAGGTGTACACCGTATGTAGCAATAATTATAGGCTTAAGAAATCTAGAAATTAAATGATCTTTTTGTACTCTTGAAGTTGGTAGAATGTTCAAGAGTTTTGCTGGCAAATTAGCCCCTAGAGTATTCTGTCACTACAGTATATAAGGAGCAAAATTCGATGCAGCAAGACAGTGAGATAGTCGCCTTTGATCGAACAGTGTGTGCGGTGCTGAACTTTGAGTTGCTAAAAGTGTTAAAAATAAATATAAATCGTAAAAATAAATTAAATGAAAATAAAGATCCTGAAAGAAGACCTGTGTGTTTTAATTTAGAGACTTTCCGAACCCAAAAACACTACATTATTATTATATTATTATTATTATTATTATTATCGTTTGGTTGTGGATGGTTCATAGCGCAGTGGCGTGTCAGATGTCAATAAAGTAAATATTAAACGCGACTCGTTGCGGAGAAATTCTACAATATTATAAATATGTACAATCCTGAATAAATCAATGGAAATAATTACGGTTTTGTTTGAATATTTAACAAGCAAAAAAATTATGTAATAAAGGTGCGTTGACTCCATTGCAACACGTCCTTTAAAAAAAGAGAAAATAAAGATTTTATTGATTGTAGGCGCATTCAGTTTTGTAATCCTTACGTTATATTTTATTTTAATAGTGTTACAAATATGCAGGAAATTGTGTAAATAATAAGACGCTAAATAAATAGACGATCAGGTAGGTAATTTGTGATATAATTTGTTTGTTCGAGATTTATTAAGTGTTGAATCGAATGTTCTGGTGAAGTCTAGCAAGGAGAGATGTAACGATTCTCGAGAATGATCTTTATTTTTAGTATAAATTAAAGACCAAAATTCCCCGCAGCTTGAAAAATCAATCAACCGTCGAACTATACTGTGAAAATGTTACTCTGAACCGAAAGTGATACAATAAATTGTATAATAATATTAGGATGATTTATTTGGTGAGCGCTGTTTTTGTGCGTGTCACACTTCAAGAGCCCTCTGCAAGCTTGGTCGTCGCTGTAGAAAGCGCCAATTCTCAAACAAGACCCAGTTGTTGTAAGTTTGGATGGACCTTTCAACCCAGCGAAGAGCACATTTGGAAATATCAATGGCATGTTTTTTGTGCTCCGCCGGGATTCGAATCCACAACCTTCCATTTACGGGTCCAAAGTGTTGCCACTGGACTACGGACCGGTCCAAGAAATGCCAACAACACGCTGTGTACCTGAGTGGTCAAAAGTAAAATAGATAAAGCGCAGTTTTTATTTAATAGAACCCGCTGAAAAAACACAAAACATATTTGAGAATTATTTGAAATTTTTCTGTTGATTAAACGCTTACCGCCTGCGTTTTATGGGTAATAAAAATCACAACTAGACGAAGGAAATAGTAGAGAAAATATCATAGGAAAGAAAAACGAAAACCTCGAGGGACGCACATAATAAACAGGAAAATTTATGTGCGTTTCCCCGCCGGAGCACACAAAAAAGGGTTGCCATATTTATTTGCAAGTTGTCTTTACCAAAAACATCTTATAAATCAAACACAGCCTTAATCTGCTAAAATGTAGCTTCATATTCTTTGGTTTTTTTATTTATTATTTATACTCCTTGACTTAAAGGTTGGTTGGTATGTGGCTGACCACACAAAAAATAAAATAAATAAGTAGTGAAAAAAACTATGAAAAATTTATTTAAAAAACTAAACCAATATGACTTCATGGTATTTTTAATCCTATTTGATCAGATTTTTTTTCCTATGTTCCTTGACTTATGGGTTGGTATGCGGCTGCCCACCCATGCTGTAAAAATGGTTCACTTTGCCAATGTCACCCCAGTTACAGGGAAGGACGGGAAGAGTTGCAGGGTGTATGTCCATTTGAGATTTGGTTTTTATGTTGTAAGTTCACATGAGGCATGTGCAAGCGCGAACTTGTACGTGTCTGGTTGTGGGAATGCATGTAATGTGAATTTCCAATTTAACATACCTTTGCAACTTAGATTAGATTAGATTAAACACTTTTTATCTCGGGTTCACTGAACTGTGACGTCATGGAAAATGTCATGGAAAGTGTGAGGAGGTATCTCAGACAATACGTTTGTATCAGGGAGGCATAATCTTGCTGGAGGTGTCTCGTCCCGCTTTGTATTGTAGGTTTCATGCTAGAACGACACAGTGACAAAACGACACATGGCATAACGACACATGACAGAATGACACACGACAGAATGACATATGATACAACGAGACATGACAGAACAACACATGAGAGATCGAGACATGACAGAACGACATATGACAGAATGACACACGACAGAATGACACACGACAGAATGACATATGATAGAACGAGACATGACAGAACAACACATGAGAGATCGAGACATGACAGAACGACATATGACAGAATGACACACGACAGAATGACATATGATAGAACGAGACCTGACAGAACAACACATGAGATATCGAGACATGACAGATCATCAAGATGACAGAAAGACACAATGCAGAACATCACAATGACACAAAAGACACATGACAGAGCGACACATGACAGAACGACACATGCCCGAACAACACATGACAGAGTGTCACACGAGAGAATGACACATGACAGTACATCGCACGATAATCATCACAATTACAAAACAACACAGAAAATAAATGGTATATTTTTGTGATCCGCCGGGATTTCGAACCCACAACCTTCCATTTACGAGACCAAAGTGTTACCACTGGACTACGGATGTCATGTGCTGCTATGTCGTGTGTCGTTTTGTCACTGTGCCGTTCTAACATGTCACCTGTAGTGTATGGAAGGCGAACGGTAAACACGCCGCTGCGGCTTCCACAGCTTATATCTATCTCCTCCTGCGATCTGCCAGCCTGGTACTTGTCACCGAGCAATATTGGGAATTTTCATCCTTTGCATGCATGCACAGCTGGGGAGGTGATCGAACAACAAAGTGGTGTGCAATAGGGATGGGCGATATATATATCGATATATCAAAAGTATCGATATTTTTTTTTAAATATCGATATTTTTATCGATATTACAAATATCGATATTCAAAGAAATATCTAAAATATATGTAAAGATATTATGATACATTTTTGAATTTGCCGCGCAGGGCGTTGATTGGAGCAAGCTATATTCTCGTGTGATTGGGTGGACGTCGGCCATGTTAAAGGACGGCCATGATGTTTTGTTTTTGGAGTGTTAAAATTTTAAGAGTTAATTTTTAATTTCATTTATTCATAAAATAGTAACAAAATTAACTTAATTGTAGTTTCTTTGGTTTCAGGTAATTTTGTTTATAATTGATTTGTAAGAGCTTATTTGTTTTTAGTTTATTTTATGTAAAGTGTTATTTTAAACAAATAAAAACTTTGGTTTCAGAGCAACACGAGGAAGTTTAATTTTGAGGACAAAAATTAAATAATCACCAACCAAATCAAATAAGATTTCTTATATATATATAAAATAGAGATATATTTAAAAAAATATAGAAATATCGATTAATCGATATTTCGATATTATTTTTCAAGTATCAAAATCGTATCAAAAACGATATTTTTTTGCAAATTTGACTGTGCTCCCCACACTTTATATAGGTGGTTGTGTTTTGAAGCCAACATTTTTACGTAGCAAATCGCATGTTTCCCCCTCCCCCCGTCAACAAATGTTATAGATAAAAATAAAAAAATTGAGACGTTACCCGCCAGCAACCGACAAATATCGAGGAAAAAATATCGATATATCGAAATATTGATATTTTTTCTTCGATATATTTTGATAGTGTTTAAAAATATCGATTCGATATAAATCGATATTTTTCTTTCATCTGCCCATCCCTAGTGTGCAATACCGTGTACACTTCATGCCACCCTGGTACATGTCAGGCTTCGTCAGTCCGGTCGATAGCTCGCTTGCATTCCATGCCGAGAGCTCGGGTTCGAATCCCACCGAGGATGTCAGGAATGATTTGAAACCCAAAATAAAATAACGGCATGGTTTTCTGAACCTTCACAACAAATGAGAATCAGCCCCCCTGGGAGCCTGGGTAACCTTCTCTTCAACTGAAGGGGTTGGCGTGAAGCCGACCTCTTACTTGTAAAAATATATAGGTACCGAATCGACACTTGCGACCCTTTACAATATAACGCAGGTAATATGTTTTTTTTAGATTTGTGGAAAGGAATGCAGTCCATCAACCTATTTTGCCTGGCCAGTTCGCTGCCTTAGTTCTTGTTTGTCGTATAGACCATTAAGCTGATTTCACATAAGCAATGTTTGCATGTATACTGGACCAATGTGTCTTATGAAAACAGAGAATTGATTTAAAAACTATTTAAAACAACTCTCGCATTATCGAGTTTTACGTTTTTTCTTAACTCAGATTGTGTAGAATTTGATTCTTAAGACAACTGCATTAAAAAGTCATATTTGACAGAATTGGTCTATACGGCAAACAAGAACTGGGGGAGCGAGTTGTCTTCATGCGAAAGCAGAAGCTTGTGTGCATGTAACGGCATCTGTTGAACCAGGGTCGAAGTTTTGGTCAAGTGGGCTAGGCGCAAGATTCGAACCAACGTTATCCAGTTCCAAATACGCTAGTCGAACATGCGCCTCTATTCTCTGCCATAACATCGACGAATGTTACACTTTATGTGTAGCTTAGATGAGTTTATTTTACATACAACAAAATGACGGTAGAAAACATGTTCAGCGGAAAGAGATGTACAGAGTGTTGGCAATAATGATTGCAGATTGTAGGAGTGTTATCTTTTCTGTGACTCGGTAAATGTACGCACGGCTTCGGCACAAAGTGATTTCCAAGTACGGCGCTACGGGGGAGAGAGAATGAGCCCGTTAGGCTTCAAATGACAATAACAACCTGTTGGGAAAACACACACACACACACACACACACACACACACACACACACACACACACACACACACACACACACACACACACACACACACACACACACACACACACACACACACACACACACACACGCACACACACACACACACACGCACACACCCTACAAAAGATAACACGAATGAAATGAAAATAAAGCACTAAGAACCAAAACATTCCATGGCTGTAACTGTGACTCTGTCGTCATTTCTCTAGAGGTCTAGAGGCGCTTTCCCGTAAAAATAAATATATTCCACTAGCCATATCCGAAGCCTTCGGGGAAAACGCGTTTTACACCATATGTGTAGTTTAGTAGCTGTTTAGTCTCTGTATCTTTGTATTCCATTTTGTCTTTTTATCTATCTTTCTATTCCACTTTGTCTCTCTATCTTTTTATTCCACTTTGTCTCTCTATCTTTCTATTCCATTTTGTTTTTTTTATCTTTCTTTATATTCTAATTTGTCTCTCTATCTTCCTACTCCACTTTGTCTATTTATCTTTCTATTCCACTTTGTTTCTCTATCTTTCTATTCCACTTTGTCTCTCTATCTTTCTATTCCATTTTGTTTTTTATCTATCTTTATTCCAATTTGTCTCTCTATCTTCCTACTCCACTTTGTCTCTTTATCTTTCTATTCCACTTTGTCTCTCTATCTTTCTATTCCATTTTGTCTCTTTATCTTTCTATTCCACTTTGTCTCCCTATCTTTCTATTCCACTTTCTCTCTATCTTTCTATTTAACTTTGTCTCTCTATCTTTCTATTCCACTTTGTCACTCAATCTTTTTATTCCACCTTGTCTATCTATCCTGTCATCTATGTCAGGATAGGACAAAATGGAGGCAACTCTGCAGAGGCTCTGGCTACCCCTAGCGGAATGGCGACAGAGTTACAGTTACAGTCTATCTATCTTTCATTTCCACTTTGACTTTCCATCTTTCTATTCCACTTTCTCTCGCTATCTTTCTATTCCACTTTGTCTCTCTATCTTTCTCTCCATTTCATCAGACATCTTTTTTAATTACCACCGCGGGCATCCTAGATGCATTTTCTTCCAAAAGGCACAACCAACCAAGCGACACGCTTCACTTCAATGGAAAACCGCCCTTACTCCAAATGTACATAGAGCCCATTTCTCTGTGAAATACTTGTTGAATAAAAGCACAGGAATATAGCCTTTGTGCGGGATGCTTTTAACGATTATTCTTCTTTGGCATCTACACTGAAAGCAGAGGCGTGAGAGAATAGAGTGATTTTTGCTTTCGTTTTTTGTCTGCTGCAAGAAAAAAAGTATTTTAATAATAATTACGTTAATATGGCGTTTTTATTCTTTTAGTAACTGTGCCGTCAGATGCGCACAAATTTTGGAGACCGTGCTCCGGTATAAATGGCAAAAGAGTGCTTATTTTTTGCGTGTTGCACCTCAAGCGCCCTCTCCGTTCAAGAAAAAGCCTTTTTAAAAAGGTGTGTCTTGAGTACTCCGCGAAATACACCCACAGGTTTGGAGTTTTCAATCCAGGTGGCTGTCTGTTCCACTCCACCGGACCCGCAACACGGAAAACGCGGTCTCCGAAATTTGTGCGCATCTGACGACGCGGCTGAACCGAATTGATCGCACCATCGGCCCGCAGATCTGAGTGTCTGCCTCCTCACACCCATCTCAACAGGCGAAATCATGTCAGTCAGATAAGGTGAAGCCAAGCCATTGATGGCTTTATATACCATCAGATAAACACGGTAGACCACCCTCTCTGGGAAGCGTGGCCTATGTAGATTTTTTAATGCTAGAGTGATGTTAGCCAAGCGCGTGCATAGCGTAGAGGCAAATACATTTCATAAAAAAAAAAATTGCCATTTTTTTTTTAAATAACACATACGATATTAACTTAATAATAAAAGTAAAATTAGGATGATAAATTTGGTGAGCGCTGTTTTTTGTGTGAATCACACCTCAAGAGCCCTCTGCGAGCTTGGTCTTCGCTATAGAAAGCGCCAATACTCAAGCAAGACCCAGTTGTTGTAAGGTTGGATGGACCTTTCAGTGACCGGTCTTTCTAATCTAATCTAAGCTGCAAAGATACATATCATTTAAGATTTATATTAAATGCATTCCCACAAGCAGATATGTATAATTTTGCGCTAACACATGCCGCATGTGGACCTACAATATAAAAACCCAATCTCAAATGAACATAAGCCTTGCAACTCTTGCCGTCCTTCCCTGAAACAGGGGTGACATTGGCAAAGTGAACCAATTTTTTATATTATGGGTGGTCAGCCGCATAACAACCTATAAGTCAAGGAACATACATGACAAATTACATTTTTTAAATCAATAAATAACAATATATACATGGACATAAAAAACTAAATCATAAAAACCAATTTCACTTTAACAAACCCTAGCCGCCAACATCACAGATCAACCGCCATTTCTTTCTATCCTTGCATACTTCTTTCATTTCCTCCAGAGTCATAACCTTCTTCATACAAGCAAAGGTAAAATCTTTGGTAAAGGTTTATGAATTTTTCAACCCAGCGAAGATCAAATTTGAAAATATTAATGGTGTTTGTGTTCCGCCGGGATTCGAACCCACAACCTTCCATTTACGAGTCTGAAGTACTACCACTGGACTACAGACTGTTCAATTTACTTGCTAACAATAACTCAAATCGAACCAGAAATTACAACTTTAAAAGGGCCTATTGCACTAACCTCCAAGCAATATTTGATTGGCACATCAAATTTAATTACTTAATTTTGGAAAGGACCTCGGTTAAATATTTCTCTAAATGGGTAATAATATGATGAAAGTTGCACAGGAAAGATGATGTACATCAGCTGATTTCCATACGTATATAACCATTTTTGTATTTTATGGGAGAAATCACACTTAATTTTGATTTTTGTCTGAATGGAGTTTGGTGCAACAAGCCCTAATTCTTAACTTCAACGTTAATATCAAAATTCTTCTTCCTTATTTATACATGTGCCTGTACGGAATGCACGCCCCTGAATTTTTAGCGAATATTTACTGTATTGGTTTGACCACCAGAGTAAAGCAAAAAAAACTGGAATTGTTCGTGCTTTTAGTCATCTAGGCTGTGAGTGTATTTCACGTTTTGTAGATAGACATTAGACATGTATCCCAACTCCCAACAGAAGCCGAGCATTGTTCTCCTCTTTGTTTCATGCTACCGTCCTGCCATTATGACGTATTGCATGTCCGCACATGTGCTACCCACATGCATGCTACTAAAAACATGCCTGCAAAAGACATGCGGCATGAAACTTGTGCATGTTTTATGCGAGCCTTAAAATTCCCTCTTTCCATCCCACATTCAAATAATTCCATGTTTTGTTTACATAATATTTAAGTGAATATTATTGATTTAAAAAATGTAATTTGTCGTGTATGCTCCTTGACTTCTAGGTTGGTATGCGGCTGACCACCCAGAAAGAAAGAAATGGCAGTTGATCTGTGATGTTGGCGGCTAAGGTTTTTCAAATTAGAATTTGTTTTCTTTTAGTTTTTGATGTCCATACATGTTATAATTTGTTGATATTAACAATGTAATTTGTTGTGTATGTTCCTTGACTTATAGGTTGGTATGCGGCTGACCACCCATGCTGTAAAAATGGTTCGTTTTGCCAATGTCACCCCTGTCTCAAGGAAGGACGGCAA
Organism: Agapetus fuscipes; assembly: GCA_951799405.1. Taxonomy (NCBI): domain Eukaryota; kingdom Metazoa; phylum Arthropoda; class Insecta; order Trichoptera; family Glossosomatidae; genus Agapetus; species Agapetus fuscipes. The sequence continues at coordinate 16,229,957 of OX637348.1, forward strand.
GAGTTGCAGGATGTATGTCCTTTTGAGATTTGGTTTTTGTGTTGTAGGTTCACATGCGGCATGTGCAAGCGCGAGCTTGTACGTGTCTGGTTGTGAAAATGCATGTTATGTGAATCTCCAATGTAACATATATTTACAACTAAGATTAGATTGGATTAGTTTTAGGCTCACATGGCTGGCTGATGATGCTGGAGAGATGTTTTCCGTGATTTGTTACCGTGGTCTGTGGGAGCTAGAGCATCCGGACGTTTTGCCCATGTCTACGATGGGTTTTTTCAGCGTGAAAGTGAAATGATGAAGAAATCTATTATATTCGATTTTGCACACGATTGTTTTGTTATTATAACGAATGTGTATCTGTGTTTTATTACTAATGTGAGTGTGTCTGTGTCTCTAGATGTAGGTGTACTATATAAAGGGTCAAAGTTGTCTGTAGAAGAAGACTTGTATCAGAGCCGTCGAGCTGAACAGTAAAAATGTCATTCTGTAATCGAACCAAATGTGAACGAAATCTTAAAATAAATTGTTTGAAATAAATTAACCTATTTTATTATTATTATTAAAAATATAATTATTATTAAAAGGCATCTCCACTGCTCCTGAAGATGCCTTTTAAGGCGAAAACATTTGAGGAAAAAATAACATTTTAAAAGTGACCTAAAACTGTGTATTTTTTTAAGATAAAAAATTATATAATAAAATTACGAATACCTTTATTATAAAGATAATTAATTACTCTGGCAGTTTTTGCATGTTTTTTTCACAAAAACCATACCTGCTTTCACAGGTGATGGATGTTACAGTGAACTAGCTTGCAAGTACTTGTGGTATACGTAGCATGGCTCGCTGCAGTTTTTCCTTTTATCCGGGAAATTGCCGCCTTTCGCTGGATATGGCTGGTACACCGCCGACCAAACCGCGATGGGGGGGGGGGGCAACCAGAACAACGCGGTCAGAAATTAATTACAGTCTGAACAGTGCTCAAAATAATATGAAAAACTGCATCATTTGTATTAAAAAACAGTTGATAATGGAATGGCAATATATCGATACCTTAAAGGTCGCAGTTGACAGAGTGCTTGCATTCCATGCCGAGAACTCGAGTTCGAATCCCACCGGGGGTGTCAGAAACGATTTCCCGTTTCGGTTTTATTGATTGTGGAGGCATTAACTTTGTAATCGTTCATCTTAAAAGATAAAAAGAAAAACAACTTTGTTTTCGATTCCTATGAGTATATTTTAATACCACAACCGGTTTCGCAAACATCCGTTCGCATCATCAGGTGCTTAAATTAATACTAAATTAATAAAAAATATCCCCTCTGGAGCTGGGAAACCCCCACTTCAAGTAAGGTGATTGGTGTGAGGCCGGTCCCCTTACCTGTATATATATAAATAAGTTCCGTACGTTGCGTTCTCACTAGATAGAGCACATAACTTAAGGGTGATTGAGAGGTCAGCGCGCCCAACTTTGATGACCGAAATAACCCATATTTTGAATGGTAAGGTAGTATTTTTTCTCCAGTTTAAATTAACACATAAAATTAGGTATTTTTTTCCATAAAATACCAATTCAAAATAATTTTATTTACGGAGATACCTTAAATGGAGATTTCCACTGTTCTTATGAATAAATCCTAACTTTTTTTTATTTCAAAACATTCATTTTGATTAGTTTTATTTTTTCTAGATGAAAATTATTTTTTTAAACTTTTCATTGATTTTTTATAATTATTTAAAAAGTACCCAAATTTTGCATACGATCGTGTAGCTAAAATTGCATTATAATGGTATATTTTCTTTTTAGGATTTGAAGTAATATTTTTTATGTTTGTAATGCAATACTTGTTTTATTTTTTCTCCTCCAAGTAATATTTAATAATGGAAAAAGAAAGAGTTCCATACACAATTTTGACTGATTTCAGCGCCATGCGGCCGCTCCGGGAACCTTAGAAAATAATAATTATTCGCGGAGCATTGGCAAAACAAAATTTATTTCGCTGGCTTTACAAAGTTCATATTCAAGAAAATAAAACTTAACGTTGTTACTCGAATAAATCGTTTTGTCAAAATACATCAAAATTATAACGCAAACTTGAAGCGCTGTATAAGACCTAATAGGTTTTTTGTTTACGTTATGATTGAGTTGAAACGTAAAATGTCATACTACATATGTGAAAAGACATAGCGACATTGACATAATATATAACTCTAATATACCTATAACTCTGCTAACACAGGAGTTCTCGTGTTTTAAACGTAAAACATTGTTCATTTTATTATAATATATAGAAATTGAGACGCTCGTGAGAGGTGCTGCTTTATTCTTGATACATTATGTGTATGCGCCGCGGCTCAGTTAAAACGTTGACTTTCATACTTGGAGTTTAACTTTCACGTGTTCGCGTGGCTTTGAAACCAATACTATTATATTACTCTATTGGGTGTATGGGAGCTTCCAAATTATTATAGAAATCGAAAACCTTTTTTGGAAATTGTAAATTATCTAGATGTTTATTTTTAAATGTAATTTGTTGTGTATATTCATTGACTTATAGGTTGATTTGCGGCTGACCACCCATGTTGTAGAAAATGGTTCTGCGTGTAAAACGTGTTGTGAGAATGCATCTAATGTGAATCCCCAATGTTGCATATCTTTACAACTTAGATTAGATTAGAATGTTATTAATTACACGCATACCTTGACTTATAGGTTGGTATGGCGCTGACCACACATACTGTAAAAAATAGTTCAGTTGCTCAATGTCACCCCTGTTCCAGGGAAGGTCGGCAAAAGTTGCAGGGCTTATGTTCATTTGAGGTTTTGATTTTTAATTACTAGTACACACTCAGCATTTGTATGTGCGAACTTACAAGTGTCTGTTTGTGGGCATGCATTTGATATGTGTTTTGAATGTTAATATATCTTTGCACTATAGATTGCAGATTATTATTGAACTTTCGTACTTTTTTACTGTATTTGAAGAAATTTGAAAGACATTGAATATATAAATGAATATAAGCCCTACAACTTTAGCCGACCTTTCCTGACACAGGGGTGACATTGGCAAAGTGAACCGGCAAAGTTTTGCGCTTGATAACCACAATCTATAATCTAAGTTGAAAAGGTATGTTAACATTTAAGATTCATATAAAGTGCATTCTCACAAGCACACACTTGTAAAATCGCACTAACAAATGCTGCATGTGTATTTACAAATTGAAACCAAAACCTAAAATCAACCAATCTATCAATCGAGGATCTGGTATATTTAGTATTTACTGGTTATATATATACATACATATATATATTTTTTTTAATTAAAAAAAAAAATTGTGAAGAGGAATGCAATTCACCAACCTATTCTGCCTGGCCAGAAACAGGTATTAATATCATCATTTAATAATTCATTATTGTTTATTATTAATGAATGATTAAATAATAATTACCCAATAGCATCTGTTGAACCAGGGTCAAAGTTAAAGTCAAGTGACCCAAGCGGGGATCGAACCAACGTTGTTCCATTCGAAACACGCTAGAAAGATCAGCCCTCTTGGCCCCCGCGGCTATAACCCCGACAAAGGATAAATTACAAGGATAAATGGTATATTTTGTGTGCTCCGCTAGCATTCGAATCCACAACCTTCCATTCAGAGTCCGAAGTGTTACTACTGCACTACGGACTGATAAGATATAAAAGAAGATAAAAAGTGATAAATAAAATGAAAATATTTTTATCGCCAAACTTTATTAATACACTGGTTTGCTATCGCTAGGACCTACACTTTGAAAATATAAAAAAAATACGTACATATACAAAAGATCCGCATCGCACCCTTAATCGTAAAGAGCAATAACTCCGAAATTGGGAAAATCGATTTTAATGTAGAAACGCCATAAAAATGTGAAAAGAAAAGCTGGAATGTGACAGTCGTTCAATTTGGACGAATATGAATAGGTACATTAACAAGAATAAATAATATTAGGATGATTTATTTGGTAAGCGTTGTTTTTGTGTGTATTACACCTTAAGAGCCCCCTGCGAGCTTGGTCGTTGCTGTAGAAAGCGCCAATTCTCAAGCAAGACCCAGTTGTTGTAAAATTGGTCTTTGGTAAAGGCTTATGAATTTTTCAACCCAGCGAAGAGTAAATTTGGAAATATAAATGTGATATTTTTGTGCTCCGCCGGGATCCGAATCCACAACCTTCCATTTACGAGTCCGAAGTGTTGCCACTGGACTACGGACCGGTCCAAGAAATGCCAACAACACGCGGTGTACCTAGCGGGCACCCATCCAAGTAGCATCCGCGCCCAATGTAGCTTAACTTCGGTGATCTGTAAAGAACTTTAATCTGAGTTTATTACTAAAAGTTAAGTAAATTCAAGTGATGGTAATTGCTATACAAAATTAAAGGTTGAAATCTACTTTTAGATTCATTTCTTATATTTTGAGAAAAAAAGGCCATTTTACCGGTTTTTTGTACATTAGTGCAACAAGTCAAACATGCAAAACATCAAACGTAATTTCCCATCATTCTTATTTTTGGACTTATTGTTCTTTAATTAGAAGCGTGCGATATATGAAAAAAAATATCCGCATAATATATTGTGTGAGATAGACGAAACAGTACTTTGGCATGCCTTTGTTAAAACGACAAAACATGCTCTGGGCACACGTTCCTCGTGTCGATTCAAAATGCAAAAAAAGTTAAATAATTCTAACATAGAATAATACTTGTGTCAAATCATTTATTTTTGCAATTTTTGATGCATAACTTACGGAATGAGCCATGCGGTCGTAAATACTCAACAATAGCGTTTAAACACAAGTTTATAAAAACTAAAACGCTCGCTAAGAGTGTCAAGATAATTTACATTATTTTTTTATGAAACGTAATGCTTGAGTAAGAACATTTAGTTATATACTTCAGCAACGACATCTGGCCATGATCAGTCAAAGTTATTTGACATAAAATTACGATTTTAGTTTCATAAAACTTATTAAAGAGGTTCTTTAGTCCCGATATTAATAATCTTCTTAAGCTCTCGTATAACCTTAAGCAAACTTCACTTTTATTTTTATGTAGGTACACTCACCCTGAGTAGGTATGGTCCTTAAGATAAGCCTTGTTGAACCTTGTTTTTGTGTGAATCACACCTCGAAAACCCTCTGCGAGCTTGTTCATCGTTATAGAAAGCGATGATTTTCAAGCAAAACCTATTTGCTGTAAGGCTAGATGGTGACCGGTTTTTGGTAAATATATATGAATTTTCCAACCAAGCGAAAAGTATATCTGAAAATATAAATGGCATTTCTTTTGTGCTCCGTCGGGATTCGAGCTCACGACCTTCTTTTAACGAGCCCGAAGCGTTGCCACTAGATGACAGACCGGCATTTGTACATAAGTAGTTTCTGTTTTTCCTACATAAGAGAGTTACGAGATTTCAGCAAACTTTCAGGCACTGCCAGTAGATTAGCGCTTTTTTCACGTTTTGTTTCACTAGAAAGCTGAAACGCAATCTGTTATCGCGCTAGGATGTGCAAAGTTGTGCCGGGATTCTCCTGAATGTGTCAGAATGTGCCAAAATGTGCTAGAATATATCAAAACGTATGCAAAATGTGCTTGTAAAATGTTAAACCGAAATTATGTGTTAGGATATTACGAAATTGATCAAGTTATTTGTGTTAGAATGTGCCAGCATTGTTTTTTTGTTTTCAAATTTTAAAAGGGAGTAAAGAAATAATCTTTATTTCCTTAAAAATATTAGTTCATCAATTTGAATTATTCCTTTACTTATAGGTTGGTATGAGGCTGACCACCCATACTGTAAAAAATGGCTCCAATGTCCCCCCTGTTTCAAGGAAGGTCGGCAAGAGTTTACGGCAGGGCTTATGTTCATTTGAGATTGGGTTTTTATATTGTAGGTCCACATGCGGCATGTGTGAGCGCGAAATTATGCGTGTCTGCTTGTGGGAATGCATTTAATATGAATTTCAAATGATACATATCTTTTCAACTTAGATTTAGATTTAGAAGTACAGAAGCTAAGAATTCAAAAGTTGCATTTCGTTAATAACTGTGCAAGGAGTTTGCAAAATGAGTACAAACGTTGCAAAATGTGTTTTTTAATTACTTTAATGTCACTTAAATGGCTTACCTGAGAGCAATGGCTGGAAAAACACTGAATGATAGAGTACGTAATGATTGGGTGATGAACGAGTGTGGTATAAAAGAGAATATGAGAATGAAAGTACAAAAAAGTACGATGAGATGGTTCGGACATCTCGAAAGAATGGATGATGAACGACTAACGAAGAAAGTGTACAAAGGAAATGTCAGAGGAAAGCGCGGAAGGGGAAGGCCAAGGAAAGAATGGTTAGACCAAATAGGTGAGATTGCGAAAGAATGGAACCTGCAGAGTGAAAATAAGAGAAGAGTATGTATGAAAAAGGTGATGAATATTGAGGAAATGAAAGTGGTTTGTAAGGACAGAAAAAAGTGAAGGCGCATCTGCGGAGGTACCGGCCACCCCTAGTGGAACGGCGGCAGGATACAGTAACAGTACAGTACAGTAACAGTCACTTCAGCCCATCGACAACCTTGTTCTTCTTCAACTTCGAAAAATTAATGATCTTTTTTATTTTTCTTCTTTTAATCACAACCGGGCAAATGCAATAAATTTACATTTAACATTTTTACAAAACACATCCATTTTAAATGCCCTGTTTCACTATAAAGCTTAAAATTAACCAGGCGCGTGCATAGGGCAAGGCAAATCAATTTCAGAATAAATATTTTCTCGCTTCCTTTAAAATAATTCATTTGAAATTGACTGTAGTGCTAACGATGGCTCCAATCGAACTTAAATTTTCAATTTTTAAATCTGAATTTCAAGGTTAAACGTTTTACCATATATTGCCTACCTATTAGGCGAATGTCCCTGTATGGGATGCACGCCCCTGAAGCTAACAGTTTGCTTGCATCGGCCTCTCCTTCACACAGAGTAAGCAGCCATACTTGCTTGCAAGCACTATCAGTGACTTTAAAGCGTCGAGAGCTTTTTCAGCGCAAATTCACTTTGCTCCGTAAATAAAAATCGCCTTTGACTGTCTCGCCTTTCCTTTTTCTGCTCCTTGCAAGTTTTCTTACTTGCAAAAATACTCGGCGAAGAAAATAAAAGTACATCTCGCGTATAAGACAACAAAGAAGTAGCAGGAATGCATCGTTTTAAATTAATTAAATACCAAAGTATTTCACGTATTAGAATATGCATATCTAATCTAATCTAATCTAAGCTGCAAGGATATATACCATTTTAGATTTATATTAAATGCATTCCCACAAGCAGATATGTATAATTTCGCGCTAACACATGCCGCATGTGGACCTACATTATAAGAACCCATCTCAAATGAACATAAGCCCTGCAACTCTTGCCGTCCTTCCCTGAGACAGGGGTGACATTGGCAAAGTGAACCATTTTTTCACAGTATGGGTGGTCAGCCGCATACCAACCTATAAGTCAAGGAACAATATATAATAGCTAATATACACGTACTGAAAACAGCTTTTCACTCAGAAAAGGGTTACGTGTAGATATATAAAATAGAAACAAATTCAGATAAAATTACGTTTTAGTAATGAAAAGAGCTACGGGTACAGAAAATAGCTACAAATTTAGAAAAAAGTTACATGTTAGTATTGAAAATAGCTACAATAAGTACTGAAAACAGATATGCATACAGAAAATAGTTTTAAATACAGAATAAAGCTACGGTTGTAAAAAATAGCTAAGTGTATAGAAAGAAGCTACGCATAGAGAAAATAGCTACGTATACTGAAAATAGCTACGCGTACAGAAAATAGCTACGAATTCAGAAAAAAGTTACGTATTAATACTGAAAATAGTTACATATATGTAAGTACTGAAAACAGATATGCATACAGTAAATAGTTTTAAATACAGAATAAAGCTACGGCTATAAAAAATAGATAAGTGTATAGAAAGTAGCTACGCATAGAGAAAATAGCTACGTATACTGAAAATAGCTACGCGTACAGAAAATAGCTACGAATTCAGAAAAAAATTACGTATTAGTACTGAAAATAGTTACATAAAAGTACTGAAAAGGGTAAAGCGTACAGAAAAAAGCTACGCATAGAGAAAATAGCTTCGCATAGAGAAAATAGCTTCGCGTACAGAAAGCACACGAAATAAGCTACGAATTCAGAAAGAAGTTACGTATGAATACTGAAAAAAGCTACATATACAAAAAATAGCAACGGTGGTATTAAGAGATTAACAAAACTATTTTGTGTGAAGGCTAAGCGACACGAATTTTAGAAATAGTTTTATGGTAGCTTGGAGCCTTATTGTACACCACAATAAATCACGATAACACAGTTTAAAAATATAAAGTGTAAAATTAAATGTTCTACATTCACCACATTTCGAACCTGTAAGAAGAGTTAACACAATGTTTGGAGAGCGTGCATTTGCAGTTACTGGCCCTCTGGCCTGGAACCACCTGCCACATCATGTGAGAGAGCTAGAGGATCATGGAAAGTTCCGGAATGCACTGAAGACAAGCAAATTTCTGGCATCGTTTGCACCAGCGCCCTTGGAGTGACTACATCACGAAACGGCGCTATAAAGAAATCATCAAGTCGTCATCATCCTCATTTCTGACGCTTAGCGGGATTTATTTTGATGTGATGATGATGATAATGACTTGGTATAGCGCCGTTTCGTGAAGATTGTCACTCCAAGGACGCTTTTTGTGTTATCGCGGCGAAGTAGTGTGTCTTGAGGGTTTTTTTTAAGGTTTTCACTGGATTTTGAAGCTCGAACTTCCGGTGGCAGCTGGTTCCACGAAGAGGGACCCGCAACAGCAAACGCACGATTGCCAAACACTGTGGTTAATTTCCTGTTCGGCTCGTTCACCAACGTTTTGGAGCCCCTCTCTGCTGAGCGCAGCGTCAGTCCTCTCTCCTGTATAACTTTCGGTCGCACTAGTTCTTGTAAGTACTCAGGAGCCATTCCTTGTAGAGCGTTGAACACAATGAGGTTCAGCTTCAAATTAATTCTCTGGAGAATTTTCAGCCAGTGGAAGCCAATGTGAGGTTTAGTCTTTAATTTCTAAGTACAGATGCAGTATTTGTAAGTGCAAATTGACACGCATCTGCTTGTGGGCATGCATTTGATAAGAATTTTAAATGTCCATTTATTTTTTCAAACAGAGGTTATGCATATTTATTATAAAGATGTAAAAAGTAATTTATTATTAATCTAAAAAGCTGGGATAAGATGTCGGCAATTGAATTTGCGTTATTGAGACGTTGGTTCAAATCCCGCCTGCGTCATGCCCTGTTGACAGTTCCTACGACACTGATTCAACAGGTGTCATTGGGTAGTTATTAATCAATAATTCATAACAAATATTAAATGGTGAATTATAAATTGATATTGTTAATACCTGTCTCTTGAGTCTTGACCAAATTTCCGAAATAGCGAATGAATGCTCCTTGACTGATAGGTTGGTACGAGGCTGACCACCCGTGCTGTAAAAATCGGTTCACTTTTGCCAATGCCACCCCGGTTCAGGGAACGGCGGCAGGAGTTGCAAGGTTTATGTCCATGTGAGGTTTTCTTTATTTGTATGCACACATGCAGAATGTGTAGGCGCGAACCTACCTATGTGCCTGTCTGTAGGCATGCATTTCATATGAGCCTTAAATGCTTACATATCCTTGCAGCTTAGATTATAGATTATAGATGGAATATCCAGAGTTATAATAAAAGGAGAGCCTGTATGAATAAGGTTATGACTCTGTAGGAAATGTTATCACATTTGTATTTATAATCTTATAACTTAATGTATCAAAACTGTTTTGAAATAAAATTTATAAAAAAAAAAAAAAAAAAATGAAAGAAGTGTGTAAGGACAGAAAAAAATGGCGGTTGACCTGTGATGTTGGCGGCTAAGGTTTTTCAAATTAGAATTTGTTTTCTGTTAGTTTTTGATGTCCATACATGTTATAATTTGTTGATATTAAAAATGAAATTTGTTGTGTATGTTCCTTGACTTATAGGTTGGTATGCGGCTGACCACCTATGCTGTAGAAAATGGTTCACTTTGCCAATGTCACCCCTGTTTCAGCGAAGGTCGGCAGGAGTTGCAGGGTATATGTTCATTTGAGATTCGGGTTTTTATATTAAAGGACCACATGCGGCATGTTTAAGCGCGAACTTATACGTGCCTGTTTGTAAAAATGCATATAATGTTAAAACGACAACACCAGTTGGAGATGACGGCGTTTGCACGAAATCATACTTTTTCAATTAAAATTACGAAGGATTAAGTGAGGTTTATATTATATCGCACACAGCAAATGATTTGTTACACTGCGCAGAATCAAATTCAATCATTATCTATCTCAAAAATCATAAATTTTGGAGATGACGGCGTTTGCAGTTATACGAGTCATATAATGTGAATTTCTAATGTTGCATTATTTTGCAACTTAGATTAGATTAGATTAGATTGGACAGGCAAAATAGGTTGGTCAATCTTCAGAAATATACAAGACCGTGTTAACTTTTCACATTTAAAGTGTGTGTTGGGAGAAACAGTCACCGCAGGACGGGCCGTGTGCTTCAGGAATTTGCGCCTACTTCAAAGGCATGTGAGTCACACAACAAGAGCGGAACATCGTCAAAGTGAGACCTATAGGACAAGACAAGACTTAACCCTGCGATAGTCAGGCAAGTCTGCTCAGATTTGTACCACCTGAAAAATTCTGCAGTTTTCTGTTCACGTGAGTTATCTGATTTGGAAGATTGTGAAAGAATGGAAAATACAAAGTGAGCGTAAAAGAAGAAAAGTATGAGAAAGGGGATCGATTGGATGAGGTATGTAAGGATAGGAAGAAATGGAGGCAGCTCTGCTGAGGCTCTAGCCACCTCTAACGGAATGGCGATAGAGTTACAGATTCAGTGATGTACATGTTTAGTAAAACTTTCTGCCGCGTTCTTTCCGAAGGGCTCGCATGTGGCGAGTGGAACCTTTTTTTTTACATGTAAGGGAGCCGGCCTTGCGCCTACTACTTCAGTCAAAGTAGGGGTTTCCTAGCTCACGTGGGGCTTGTACTAATTTCTTGTGAAGGCTGAGGAAACCTTGCCGATATTTTCTTTTGAACGAACCTAGGCTGTAATTCTCATCACCACGGTTATTCTTACCTACCGATATAATATTTGTATGAAGACTAATCAGCTGTTCACTTGCGGCCATCTTGGATTGACAGGTCAATATTCGGTAGGTAAGAATTACCGTGGTGATGAGACTTCCAGCCCTGAGCTCTCGGTATGTACTGCAAGCACTACCCACTGAGCTATCGACCGGACAGTCAATACAAGGTCGTTCTCTTCACAATTGTGTGATAACATCGAGAGCGCTCGAGGAAATAAATCAACTCGTAAAGAAAAACTTTGTGTTTTAATTTTACATTATTAATTTAACATAAATGAAACTATTCAAAGAAAAAACTATGAAATACCGTTTAAAAAAAAAATCACGTTTACGATTGGAAATGCCTGATCATCGTATGGTTAAATAAGCCCTGTAGGACGTGAAATCCTTAGAGGAAGACGTAAATACGAGCGTGACCCAAATATTTACATAGAGGACACTTAACAATCTTATTTGCGAGGCGCTCCAAGAATCCATCTTCATCTTGTAACGGAGAAGATGATGTGAAGCAGTGGAAGTTGGGAATCGGAAGAAGTGTGAGAAGATAATGGGAAGGAGTGTGGGAAGATGATGTGAAGGAGTAGAAGGTGGAAATGGGAAGATGATGTGAAGGAGTAGAAGGTGGAAATGGGAAGATGCTGTGAAAGAGTGGAAGGTGGGAATGGGAAGATGCTGTGAAGGAGTGGAAGGTGGGAATGGGAGGAAGTGTAGGAAGATGATGTGAAGGACTGGAAGATGGGAATGGGAAGAAGTGTGGGACGATGATGTGAAGGAGTGGAAGATGGGAATGGGAAGAAGTGTGGGACGATGATGTGAAGGAGTGGAAGGTGGGAATGGGAAGAAGTGTGGGACGATGATGTGAAGGAGTGGAAGGTGGGAATGGGAAGAAGCGTGGGACGATGATGTGAAGGAGTGGAAGGGGGGAGTGGGAAGGAGTGTGAGAAGATGATGTGAAGGAGTGGAAGGTGGGAATGGGAAGGAGTGTGGGAAGATGATGTGAAGGAGTGGAAGGTGGGAATGGGAAGAAGCGTGGGACGATGATGTGAAGGAGTGGAAGGGGGGAGTGGGAAGGAGTGTGAGAAGATGATGTGAAGGAGTGGAAGGTGGGAATGGGAAGGAGTGTGGGAAGATGATGTGAAGGAGTGGAAGGTGGGAATGGGAAGAAGCGTGGGACGATGATGTGAAGGAGTGGAAGGGGGGAGTGGGAAGGAGTGTGAGAAGATGATGTGAAGGAGTGGAAGGTGGGAATGGGAAGGAGTGTGGGAAGATGATGTGAAGGAGTGGAAGGTGGGAATGGGAAGAAGCGTGGGACGATGATGTGAAGGAGTGGAAGGGGGGAGTGGGAAGGAGTGTGAGAAGATGATGTGAAGGAGTGGAAGGTGGGAATGGGAAGGAGTGTGGGAAGATGATGTGAAGGAGTGGAAGGTGGGATCGGGAAGGAGAAGAAATGTGAAAAGTCGTCAGACAAAATGGGGGGAAGAATAAAAACCTGATTAAAATTTATTTCATTCAAATGAAAATGTTGACTAATAAAAAAAAACCTAAATTAAAGTCACAACTATGAATGGTATTTTTTTAGTGCGGTCGATAGTCCAGTTGGTAGATCCCCACTGATGATGATGATGAAGATTTGCATAGCGCCGTTTCGTGACTACTGTCACTGCAAGAGCGCTCTCAGGCTTGACGTGGCGGTGAAGAAGTGGGTCGTCATGCCCTTCTTAAAAGCTCTAGATCCCTTCCTTGGCGCAGGTGTTAGAAATGATTCCCAATTTCGGTGTTTTTTTCAAATCCAAAATAAAATACAGGCAAGGTTTACTCAGACCCCCTCTCTATTATGACTCTGGATATCCCATTTATTTGTTTTTACATGAGTTTTATACATCTATACCATGACATCCATCTATTGTTGCTCTTGTCTCTCATTATTCATTGACTCCTTCCTTCCTCAGCCTTTCTCAGTCCACATTTTTTGGCATAGACCTCCTCCTATAATCTTCTCCATTCCTGTCTATCGGCTGCTGTGTTCAGCCATCCTCTGCCTGCAGTTCCCTTGATGTCGTCCAGTCACCTCATTTGGAGTCTCCTGATTTATTCAAATCATCTTCCTTGACTTATAGGTTGGTATGAGTTGCTAATGTCACCCCTGTGTCAGAGAAGGTCGGCAAAAGTTGAAGGGTTTATGTTCATTTGAGGATTGGATTTGTATCTACACATTCAGCATTTGTAAGCGCAAACTACACGTGTTTGTTTGTGAGCATGCATTGGATATGAGCTTTAAATGTTAATATATCTTTGCAACTTAGATCTTAGATATTATAGATTAAATATTATCTCAATAAGCTTATTTTTGTCTTCACTTTCCTCGACTTATAGGTTGGTATGAGGCTGACCACCCATACTGTAAAAAATTATTCACTTTGCCAATGTCACCTTTGTTTCAGGGAAGGTCGGCAAGAGTTGCAGGGCTTATGTTAATTTGAGATTGGGTTTTTATATTATAGGTCCACATGCAGCATGTGTAAGCGCAAAATTATACATGTCTGCTTCAAGGAATGCGTTTAATATGAATCTTAAATGATATATATCTTTTCAGCTTAGATTTAGAATAAGATTTAGACTTTCACACTTTCTCTTGCACCACATTCTTCTCTCTTATCACGTCATTCCTCTCCCTATCTAATCTAATCTAATCTAAGTTGCAAAGATATGTTACATTGGAGATTCACATTACATGCATTCTCACAACCAGACATGTACAAGTTTGCGCTTGCACATGCCTCATGTGAGCCTACAACATAAAAACCAAATCTCAAATGGACATACACCCTGCAACTCTTGCCGTCCTTCCCTGTAACAGGGGTGACATTGGTAAAGTGAACCATTTTTTACAGCATAGGTGGTCAGCCGCATACCAACCTATAAGTCACAACTGAAAAATCCCATCCTTGGCGGCTGATAACCCCCGAGCTTTAACCCTAAACAGCCATGACGTCATAGACTAGTATGCACGTCGAGAGTCGCATGCTTTTAATCCAGCACCCTCCAGTGGGGACCCCAGCGGGCGCTTTAAAAATGTATAAATTTCTTTCTAAAGGTCAGAATGTAGGAGCGGCGGGCGGGCCACTCGCAACGAGGTCAGCGGTTCTTGGGACCTGCAAAAGGTCGGGACGTTTTTTGAATTGAAGCGGATTAATTATTCAAAAAATCCGCGCCTTTCACGAGTTTTGAATTTTTTTTTTTTTGAACAATTGAATAATTTATTTAGCCGATGCACACAATTAAAACATGACCCGAAAAACGAAGTTTTCACATCACTGCGAGTATTTTCGCTCTGGATCCCTTGAATAATAATATCTGTACCTTAGAGCATAAACAACGGAAGTCCACTTTTTTGCGTTTTTGAGTTAATGATGCAGAAATTATTATAATTAGCTGTTCTATAAGTGGTAAAAATATTGGAGTCCTCGGACTCATAGTTACTGAGATATCAAGTGTAATAAATATGGGATGCACATAAAAGTGCGAGCATAAACCACGGAAGTTCCACATGCGTTGTTCACATTACTTCACATTAAATAAATATCAATAAAAGAAGATAAACAGTTTTTACAGATCAAAAATATCTCGTCTAGTTTAGAAGTTATGATGGTTTAAAAAAATGTACATTTTCACTAAAACTCGTGTCCTGCACATTTGACTAAATGTGACTACCGTTGTTTATGCTCTAAGGCAGTGGTTCCCAAACTTTTAATTTTGCGTACCACTCACGAAATTATAAATCAGTGGCGTACCACTGAAGTTCAACAGTTAAAAAATCGTTGAAAATGGTAAAGTAATATAAACTGCAACAACTGTTTATGACAACATTATGTTTATTTATTAATTATAGAAAACAAACACAATACTCTTAGGACTTAGTGCGAAAAATGGTGCTGCATGTTCGAGACAAGAAAGGAAATATTTGGCTCAGTTGTACTGAATTATAAGCGCGAAATTGAAAAACGTTTAAATATCTAATTATTTACTATGTATTTCCCATGGGCATGGCTGCTTGCGTACCACCTTAAGAAGCATCGCGTACCACTGGTGGTACGCGTACAATAGTTTGGGAATCACTGCAGTCTAAGGTACAGATATGTTGGTATGAGTCTGACCACCCCTACTGTAAAAAATGGTTCTCTCTGCTAATTTCGCCACTTGAGAAAATATATAGCTTTGTATGAGCGTCCATGTGCTGTGGGTCCTTCTGACACATACATACAGGACGGGTACGAGGAGGGTTTGAACATACGTCCCACCTGTTCCAGGGAAGGGCGACGAGCATAATTATTACAAAAAAATTGTAACAGCTATGCTGTTGAAGATGCCTTATTAGGCGAAAACGTTAAGCAAAACAGGACTTTCACAGTGTTAACAGAAAACCCTTTAAAAATATGCAGGGTTTATGTTCATTTGAGATTGCGTTTTCATTTGTAAGCCCACATGCGGCACGTGTAAGCGCTTACTTATACGTGTCTGCTTATGGAAATGCATGTGATGTGATTCTTAAATAAAGTGATAAAATATTAAAAATATAAAATTCATAGTCGCATCATTAACCTACGAGTATCGACTTAATGCTGTAAGCTAGCAAAATTTCCCTGATTATTGGGAATTCATTATGGGTGACGTCATATGGCCTATTGGGGATATTTTGAATGCTCGAACCTCATTTCATTCAGCCTGTGACCCGTAGACACAATCTACCTAACAATTCGCTCAAGCAGTAGTATTATAGTATCGTATCCGTCCTATCGATTGCACAGTTGGTAGAGTGATTGCATTCCATGCCGAGAGCTCCGGTTCGAATCCCATCGAGGGTGTCAGAAGTTATTCCCGTTTTGGTGTTTATTTCATAGCCCAAAATAAAATACCGGCAAGGTTTACTTAGCCTCAAAAGAAATTAATACCAGCCCCCTCGGGAGCTGGAAAACCCCCACTTCAGCTGGCTCCCTTACTTGTAAAAACAAATAGGTTCCACTTACCACATGCGAAACTCTTCGGAGATCTAATCCGATCTAATCTAATCTAAGTTGCAAACATATGTAACATTGAGGAATTCACATTATATGCATTCTCTCAAGCAGACACGTACAAGTTTGCGCTTGTACATGCAGCATGTAAATCAACAACATAAAAACCCAAATCTCGAATAAACATACACCCTGCAACTCTCACCGTCCTTCCCTGAACGGGGGTGAAATTTGCAAAGTGAACCATTTTCTACAGCATGAGTGGTCAGCCGCATACCAACCTATAAGTCAAGGTGATAACGTGGTTAAAAATAACACTATTTGAGGAGCTTAGTTGCGTTGCGCAGTATCAGGAGCTCAGGAATGTGTATTGGTATTGTAGAAGGCTTACATATATTGCACTACTGGCATCTTAGTCTGAAGGATTTATTCTCAAAGCCAGCAGATGTGAGGCGAAACCACTGAAGAGATACTACTAGGATCAGCTTAAGGTTAGCTGGGTTTCACTATTGAATATTCAACAGAGCATTGATTGCAGGATTTCCTCCCACTCTCGGAATTCAGCTGGTATCAAGACCAATTTCATTTTGAATATTCACTATTTGACTTATTAATTTTTGGGTAAGTTCTATATTCCTTGACTACATAAATAATTGGTATGACACTAAATCTAAATCTAAATCTAAGCTGCAAAGATATGTATCATTTGAGATTCATATTAAATGCATTCCCACAAGCAGACATGCATAATTTCGCGCTTACACATGCTGCATGTGGACCTACAATATAAAAACCCCAATCTTAAATGAACATAAGCCCTGCAACTCTTGCCGACCTTCCCTGAAGCAGGGGTGACATTGGCAAAGTGAACCATTTTTTACAGTATGGTTGGTCAGCCCAATTGACAACACTGACTCCCAATATTGTAAAAACATGGTTCACTTTTGCCAATGCCACCCCAGTTTCAAGGAAAGGCGGCTTGAGTTGCAAGATTTATGTTCTTGTGAGGTTTTTTATATGTATGCACACATGCATAATGTGTATGCGCGAATCTACATGTGCCTGTCTGAGGGCATGCATTTACTATGCGCCTTGAATGTTAACATATCCTTGCAGCTTTAATTAAATTCAATTAAATTAGATTAGGCTGATTTATTTGGTGAGCGCTGTTTTTGTGTGTATCGCACCTCAAGAGCCCTCTGCGAGCTTGGTCCTCGCTGTAGAAAGCGCCAATTTTCAAGCAAGACCCAATTGCTGTAAGGCTGGATGGACCTTTTGATGACCGGTCTTTGGTAAAGGTTTATGAATTTTTCAATCCAGCGAAGAGCAATTTTGAAAATATAAATGTTTTTTTTTGTGCTCCGCCGGGATTCGAACCCACAACCTTCCATTTACGAGTCCGAAGTGTTACCACTGGGCTACGGATCGGTCTTAGCTTAAATTATAGATAGTGCCTACCGCCATCGAAGATGTCCCCTCTTTAGGGGACAAAATTGTTTCTGGAAAGTCGATTCTACCCCCTTTCCCCTCCACGATTTTTATTTAGATATAAGGGGGCGGGGTTTGTCAATTACGCATTAAGGGTCAATGGGCGATAAAAGGTTGGGAAACACTGCAATAGATGGTTTGGAGACGTGCCAGAAAGTAGCAGTCAAGTGCCCTTAACTTTATCGCTAAGGTCAGTAGGTAATTTCCACAGAGGTCCGATTATAATTTAAAAAATACCTTCCACACCAGGACAGTGTGCCAGCAGCTGATTGGACGTCAACGAATAAATTGATGTTATGAGAAAGTATAAAACTTAAAAAAAAACACAGTTACTACTACTTTTGTACTTCTCGCTTAACGGCTCGGGTACTGATTCCTTTTAAAGCACTGTCATCAGTATTTATAGGTTACCAAAGGTTATTCTAGCATACACCAGACCATGCCAAAATAGTCTCGAGCAGAAGCTTCGAGTAAACACGAGTAGGGGCAACCATCCAAATACTGTACGACTATACACACATATACAAGTAAGTTAAAACACAAAACACACAATCATAAGTAAACATGCACAGACAAACTTATACATTCGTAACATTATAATAATGAAAAAACACACACAGAGTTTTATTTTCAGAAGTTGAGCCTTTATTTCCCCACGAGTACTTTCGACTTGCTAACACTATTTTTAAGAGGACACTGTTACGAAATTGGCAAGAGAAAAACCATAGAGAAATGAGGAAGATGAGTTACGAAAAAGTCGTACTTCACTTCACTTTCACGCTGAAGAAGCCCATTGCTAACATGGGCGAAACGTCCATAAGCTCCTGCTTCCACGAACCACAGCAACAGATCCCGGAAAGCCACTCCCCAGAAAACTTAACTAAGCTTAATAACCTCTTAACTTTTCTTTGTTAACGACGATACCATGTTGAAAGCACCGGTTCTCATCAGATCACCGAAGTTAAGCAACATTGGGCGCGGATAGTACTTGGATGGGTGACCGCTAGGTACACCGCGTGCTGTTGGCATTTCTTGGACCGGTCCGTAGTCCAGTGGCAACACTTCGGACTCGTAAATGGAAGGTTGTGGATTCGAATCCCGGCGGAGCACAAAAATAAAACATTTATATTTCCAAATGTGCTCTTCGCTGGGTTGAAAAATTCATAAACCTTTACCAAAGACCGGTCACTCAAAGGTCCATCCAACCTTACAACAACTGGGTCTTGCTTGAGAATTGGCGCTTTCTACAGCGATGACCAAGCTCGCAGAGGGCTCTTGAGGTGTGATACACACAAAAACAGCGCTCACCAAATAAATCATCCTAATATTATTAACACTTAAATTATTGCTTTCACTTTCCACTAACCACTTAAACTTTCTACTTGCCGCTTACCAGATCTGTACTAACTTTAAGTAGGCATTTATAATTTTAAGGCTGCCGAGATGATTTTAAGGCTCCGTTTTGTAATGAGGGGAGCTTTCAGCGGGAATTGAATCGGCTTCCAACAAATAAATCAAATGACGACATAATTAGAGGGCCGGCATTCCATAGTACGTACGTAGGTTCACCCAAACGACGTCTGTCTTGCGCAAATTGGATTCTCTCTCGATGATAAATACGCAGAAAAAATTACGCGTAATTTGGGAACGCTTTTGCGAAATTAAATTAGGAAAATAATTATATAATGTAAATATTACGTGTGTAGAAAAAAATATAAGAAATTCACGGTTTTATGTTTTCCTTATTACAATGTGCTTACTAAGGAACTCTTTGAAGAGATCTTAAATTAACCAATTTTTAACTTTCTATGAAATTTTATAGAACCAAAACAATTCTAATTGAACACTTTTTTATTTGTATTTATCTAATAAATCGAGTGAAAATAAAACAGTGTTGTATTAAATTGTATAGAATCCGAACAATTCTAATAAAAAACCTTTTTATTTGCATTTATGTAAATAATAAATAGAGTGAAAATAAAACAGTGTTGTATTAAATTGTATAGAATCCGAACAATTCTAATAAAAAACCTTTTTATTTGCATTTATGTAAATAATAAATAGAGTGAAAATAAAACAGTGTTTTATTAGAAATTTAAAAAAACTAAAAACTAAATAAAGATGAATTTTCAGTGTTAATACGTCAACCATCCAAAATATTTTATCAGAAATGTTTTGGTTTTATAAAATTGAATAGAAATCTAATATGAATTTTCACAGTGTTAATACACAAACTATGCAAAATATATTTGTTGGGTTTTGGGTTAAATGGACTGTATGTTGGTTTCTATCCTTACAAAAGGGGTTCAATCACTAGGATTCCTTCTATTCCCAAGCGGCGAGTTTCTGGTTTCGCCAACAGAATCAAAAAGTAACTGCAGGGTCTTACCTGAAGCTTATCTGGTTCCTAAAAGGCGAATCCAGTTGGTGGAGTAGATGGTTTCTTTCTTTCGGCAGTGCAGGGTTAACGCGCGATGCGGGAACAAACAGTTAGGCTGGTTTTAGTGTCGCGCTGACAACGCGCTGACCGTCAGCGCTGACCGTTCAAAATATATGAACTTGTAGGAAGCGTTTTAGAATGGCGCGTAGCTGTCAGCGCGACAAGTTCATATATTTGGCTGTCAGCGCTGACGGTCAGCGTGTTGTCAGCGCGACACTAAAACCAGCCTAATACTCGTATTGTTACACGATGCGCGCTGTGTTGAGTTAGCGAAAGGGCGATCCAATTATCGACCTTCGGCGGCGAGTATCAATGTCTAACTAATGTACTGGATCAAAATGCACCATGCAGGGTGGCCAACGTACATGCTCGTAAATGCACTTGTTTGTAAATCCCCGAAATTAACAAAATGATTAATTGGCACAACCAATATTTTTTAAAGTATAGGGGGTCAGCCTCATACCAAACTTTAAGTCAAAGAAAGGGCATTCTGAATTTAAATGTGTAAAAGAAAACTCACACCTCAGATGAACATAAGCTCTGTAACTCTTGCCACCTTGCTTTAAAACAAGGGCGGCATCGGCATAAGTGAATAAATTTATAACATTATGGGTAGGTGTTTTAAGGAATCCTGTGTGGGAGAATCCCTAGATTTCAGAGACTCTAGAGGTCTATGACACTTGTTTTAGTTGCGCAAAGGTGTTGTAACAATGTTAATATTGATATTCATTTTCATGTTCAAACGATAAATTTGAGGTACAAAAAAAAAACAAATCAAAAGTCATAAACTAGCTGAGCGTTAGGTATAAAACATGGCGGATTTTTTCAAACTTGGAACATTTATTGTTTATGGCTGTAATAACACGTGACGCGGATACTTTTGGCGGGAGGTGATGGCGTCACACATTTATCATCACGCAATAATAATATTAGGATGATTTATTTGGTGAGCGCTGTTTTTGTGTGCATCACACCTCAAGAGCCCAATGCTGGAGATGTTTTCGTTTTTGTTTACAAATCCATTGACGTATAATTATTTACGTATTGAATATTTAACAGGGGCGGAACCTCAACAGAGGCAAATAGTTTTTGCCGTACTCAATAAAAACAAACCAAAAATCACATGCTCTGGGTAAAAGTGCGTAAGCTCCCTTAGTTTGCGTAAATCGAAAAAGTATATGAAAACTAATAACTATATTCTAAGCATTTTCGATTTATGCGATCAATTGTCCCTTCAAAAATTTCACGATTTATGGTTGGTACGAGGCTGACCACCCATACTGTAAAAATACTGTAAAAAAATATTTCTGAAGTACGCATGCAGCATTTGGTCACAAAGTTAGGTTAAAAAGATAGTATATTAACATTTAAAATTTATATGAAACGTATGCCCACCAACACACACGTGTACTCGTAAGTTCGTGGTTACAAATGCTGTATTGTGTACTTACAAATTTAAATGCAAACCTAAAATGAATATAAGCCCTGCAACTTTTGTCAACCTTCCATAAAACAAAACTGACTTTGACAATCAATGAATTTCCGGTTAAAAAAATGGCGTTCTACAAATGTTCAGCTTAACATTTCATAAAATGAATTTCCGGTTTTCCAGAAATCGGAAAACAACATATATTTGCCTACGCATTGCTTGGAATGCTGTGCACGTTTCTGTTTGTTTTACATTCCCTCACATCCCCTACTCTTTCACATTCTTTCGCGATTTCAGATGTTTGATCAAGCCATTCTTTTCTTGGCATTCCTATTTCCCTTTTTTCCCTTTCGCATGTTTTCTATAAATACACACAGTCTAACTGAGTTTCCCTCTGTCGGGCCTTTTAACCCTTTTAGTGTCGCGAGCAAATTAAATTATAAAAAAAAAATGCCAGCACTTTTACGACCGCCGTATTTTTCACAGATTTATTTTATTAACATATAAAAAAAGTTACTGTCGAACGCTGTAAAAAATACTAGAGTCCTACTCAGAGCTTTTTGCGAGTTATTTTTAAATGAAAAATTGAATACGTAGTTAATGAAAAATGTAATTCTTTTCCAATTTTTGTTTTAAGTAATGTTACAAGTTTAACATTAAATAATTTAACATACCTACCAATGATTCATTCGTATTTTTGTCTATGGTGTTTTTTGCTACCAACTTCATGTCAATGTTTGACAGCTGCTGTATCCTACTTCCGTCTTCTCTCCCTAACTCTCACAATAGCAACATGTCCGCTTGCTTTCATCCATTATGATTTGTGTAATCTGGTGTAAGTTTGTGAACTAATTAATTGAGTATAGGTACATTCTAAACAGTCTTCCACAAAAGTGCACTTATTATTTGGATGAATACCACCAAAACCCAGCGCCTAACAAACCAATTGCCAAGTAACCTGTTTGAGAAACGTCTAAATTAGGCGAGGAAAAAATCACAAAAAAGTAAATTATAAATTATTCATTGTAAGTTTACTTTTAAAAAGTACCCATGGTATAATGGTAAATGGTCTAAATTCTCAATCATTGCGTAAATATGAGGATTTCCATAGTTTTTTTATAACACGACAGATTTATGGTATAATGGGCTCTGAAATAAAAAAAAAATCAAAAACTTACTTGTATGTACGTACTTTGTCACTCGACGAGGGTTATTTAAAAATATCTGGAACATACCTGAAACAAACGTAAAAAACATGACATTAGTTGTTGATTTGTATAATTGTTTATTTGATTGGAAGGTTTTCTTGAAAATGACGCAAGCAATTTAGGTGAAATAAATGCTCAACTTGTTAAAATAAAACTGTGTTTTTTTTTTAAATATAAAGCTTCTCATAAACACAGTTGGCAGGTCACCCGGCCGTGTTGCTTGGGAGAAGGAAAACTAGTATTATATGATTGCTTGCTAAGGTTAATTTCTTGTATGACGTTTGCTCGTCGAAAAAAAACCCTACAAACTTCAAACATTGTAAAACTGAGTTCATCTATAATCCTCAATCGCCGTCCAGGAAGGGTGCGTCTTGAATGCCAATGAAACGTCGGGAATAATGTTTGTTCTCCCACAAAAAATTGCCTTTTGTCCAAACAGTGTAAATAATTCAATTGTTTTTTGGAAATGTGTCAAACGTCACTTGACATTTTATCAAAGTAAAGTGTTTACGGGGAGTTTGGCCAAAGTTGCAGGGCCAATGTTCATTTGAGGTTTGGATTTTAATTTGTATGCAGAATTTGCAAACTTATACGAGTCTGTTTGTAAGCTTGCATTTAACATGAATTTTAAATGATAATATTATATATATTTGCAACTTAGATTATTATAGATGCATAGATAGATTATTATAGATAACTTTTTGAAACTGCTTTATGAAAATTCAAAGCTCTGTATCCTTATGGCAATAGACTCTTGGTTGAGCATTGCTTCTTTCCATGACCACGATTAAGCTCGTAGAGAGCTCTTGAGTTGAGATTTATACACAAACAGCGCTCACCACATAAATCATCCCAACAATGGTATTGTTACTAGGACTATATTTGAAGGGACACTTTTATTGTATGAGGTATCGACCGTGTGTAACAAACAGAAAGCAAGAATAGATTTGGTTGTGTATGGTCGCAGTGGAAAGACTTTGCAGCCGTGCCACGACAAAACGTTCATTGACAGAATGTCCACCGACGAAACGTCCACGCGACAAAATGTCCACCGACAAAATGTCCACCAACAGAAGGTTTACCGACATAATTTCCACCGAAAAACATACGAAATCATATCAAATATAATAAAATTGCAAAGTCGTTCGTTGGTAACGGGATAAATGGAGACTGACTGAACGGTTTTGTCTGTTTTTCGTTCCCGAATAAAGTATGTTATCTGAGAAAGGCTATAACATACAAAAAAGTTGGTAAAATATAGCAGAATTTGACAATTATTTTAATTTTTAAAACTGAACAAATTTCAAAACTTAATTTAAATCGGATATTAACGAACCGTTTAGAGAGAACTTACATTATTCTCGACGTTTTGTCAGTGACGTAGCCGACGTCTTCAGAAAAACATCCTCTCTGCACGACGACTGAGGATGAACATCATCCTCAGTCAAACGACCGTAATTCTAACTTAAACCTAACTATAGCAGAACTTGTGGAAAATTGGCGAAAAGTTGTGGCACTTTGTCGCGTGGAAATTTTGTCAATGGACTTTGTATCGTTGGACATTCTGACAATGAACATTGTGTCGTGACACGGCTGCAAAGCCTTTCAACTACGATCACACACAACCAAATCTATTTTCGCTTTCTGTTACACATTTTTTTTGGGTGGAAATTTTGTCGCGTGGACATTATGTCAATGGACATTGTGTCGGTGTAAATTCTGTCAATGGACATTGTGTCGGTGGACATTCTGTCAATGGACATTGTGTCGGTGGACATTCTGTCAATGGACATTGTGTCGGTGGACATTCTGTCAATGGACATTGTGTCGGTGGACATTCTGTCAATGGACATTGTGTCGGTGGACATTCTGTCAATGGACATTGTGTCGGTGGACATTCTGTCAATGGACATGGTGTCGGTGGACATTCTGTCAATGGACATTGTGTCGGTGGACATTCTGTCAATGGACATTGTGTCGGTGGACATTCTGTCAATGGGCATTGTGTCGGTGGACATTCTGTCAATGGACATTGTGTCGGTGGACATTCTGTCAATGGACATTGTGTCGGTGGACATTCTGTCAATGGGCATTGTGTCGGTGGACATTCTGTCAATGGACATTGTGTCGGTGGACATTCTGTCAATGGACATTGTGTCGGTGGACATTCTGTCAATGGACATTTTGTCGGTGTAAATTCTGTCAATGGACATTTTATCGCGTGGACATTCTGTCAATGGACATTCTGTCAATGGACATTTTGTCAATGGACATTCTGTCAATGGACATTTTGTCAATGGACATTCTGTCAATGGGCATTTTGTCGTGGTACCTTTGCAGCAAGTAGCAACATATACGCATTGCGTGCCTCGTGTAATAAGCATAATATAATTATTTGAGCTCTAGCTTTGTTATGCTATTGCAGCGAGTATGTTGGAGCGATAAGGCCTGTGACCCATAGAAGACATTATGTCCAAAAATACCAACACAAAATCCGACAAAACGATGGAAGCTTTTCGGGGTGCGTGGCTGTAGTTCGAAAATTAGATAGCACTTTGATATTTTTATGATTTTACCAGGTTCAATTTAATTAAAAATTGCGGTGATTTTTTTTTTCTATTTCAATTTTAAACTGTCCAAATTTTAAACTTTAAATTTTTTTTTACTGATTTTATTCGGTCCAAATATTCACAATATAGATTCAATTAACTTTTTTCAAAATTTTATTAAATTCCGCACCTGACGCCAAATGCTATGATTGTACCGGGCTCAGGTTAATCAAAGTTGCGGTTATTTATTTTGCACAATTTACTTTTAAAATCTCTCCAGGTCTTTGAGAACAAATGCTTTGACGCGTTCTCGGACCTGTATTTGAAGATGGCAGGTGCCTAAAACTTTGTTTTTCCTTTGTGGCCAACAAAAAAAAACGTGGCTGAAAAAACGCAACTTAGCAACACATACAATGTAACTTCTTGCCGCGCTCTCTTCCAAGGGCTCGCGTGTGGCAAATGTAACTTATTTATTTTTACAGGCTGGCCTTACGCCAACCACTTCAGTCTGCAGGGATTCCCAACTCCCAAGGAGGCTGTTTCTCATTTCTTGTTAAAGCTGAGTAAACCTTACCAGTATTATAATTTTGAGTTTGAAATCAACATCAAAACAGGAAATTATTTTTGATACCCTGCTCGGTGGGATTCGAACCTGAGCTCTTGACATGGAATGCAAGCACTCTACCGACCGAACATCCACCGGTATATCAATCGGAACCTATTTATACTTACAGTAATGGTGCCGGCCTAACGCCAACCGTTTCCGTCGAAGTGGGGGTTTCCTAACTACTGAGGAGGCTGTTTCTCATTTCTTGATAAGGCTGAGTAAACCTTGCCGGTATTATAATTTTGGGTCTGAAAACAACACTGACACAGGAAACCACTTCTTACACTCTCGGTGAGATTCGAACCCGAGCTCTCAGCATGGAATGAAAGCTGTCGTGAAACAGCTGAACTATCGACCGGACTATAAAATATTTTAGTTTGAATTTAAACGGTGATTTTTTTTATCTTTGCTATTTTTTTCTGCATTATCGTATCTGCGCTAAATCATTTCGGGCGGGCTTTATTTGTTTGAGTCGCCACTGTGGGGTTAAGTGAGCTGGAACAATCAATTACTGTTGCGTGCGACCACTGGAGGGTTAAAACTAGACTCTACCCCAAGTATACAAAGCAGTGCGTAAGCTCGCCTCGATCACATAAATGTAAAAAATGTTTGTAACGTAAATCGCTTCCTAGGGGTATCTTTTACTGTAACTGTAACTCTCTCGCCATTCCGCTAGGGGTGGCCAGAGCCTCTGCAGAGCTTCCTCCATTTCTTCCTATCCTTACATACCTCTTTCAATTCATTAATATCCATCACCTTTTTCATGCATTTTCTTATTTTATGCTCGCTTTGTACATCCCATTTTCTCACAATCTCCTCAATCTGATCACTCCATACTTTTCTCGGTCGTCCCTTACCTCTTTTTACTTTCACGCTACCTCTGCTTACATACTTTGTCAGTCTATCATCATTCATTTCTTCCACATGCCCAAACCATCTCATCACATTCATTTGTACCTTAACTTTCACATCCTCTTTTAAATTACATTCTTTCTTAACCCATTCATTCCTTACTCTATTCTTCAGAGTTTTTCCTGTCATGCTTCTCAAATGCTTCATTTCCATCGTACATACTTTACCTTCTTTTACGCTCACTTTGTATATCCCATTCTTTCACAATCTCCTCAATCTGATCACTCCATACTTTTCTCGGTCGTCCCTTCCCTCTTTTTCCTTTCACACTTTCGTTGTATATTTTGTAAATTTGTACATACTTTGTCAGTCTATCATTCTTCATTCTTTCCACATGTCCAAAGTATCTCACTCTACTGTCTATAATCCAAGTTCCAAAGGTATGTATATTGACATTTTAGACTCACATTTAAGTCATGCTCACAAGCAGACACGTGTAAGTTCGCGCTTAGACATGCCGCATGTGAACCTACAACATAAAAACCTAATCTCAAATGAAAATCACGATGAATCTCAAAAACAAGCGCAAGTTAGAACTCCGCCTGCGACGTGTGCTATCAACAATAATCTTGACCCTGGTTTAACAGATGTCATTCAGTTATTATTAATTAGTAATTAATTAAAACTGGGCCAATACGGTGTGAAGCTGACACGAAGAAGAAGAAGATTAATTAAAATATTATAAACTGAATTATTATGTAATAATGTTAATACTTGTTTCTGGCTGGGCAAAATAGGTTGATAAATTGCATTCCTCTTTACAAATCTATGTATCTACTTGGAAAACTAGTCGACCTTCACTGAAACAGAAGTTACAATATGAGTAGTCAGCCTCATACCAACCTGTAAGTCAGGGAATATATAAGGTGCTATTTGAAAATTACTTACATATATTTGTAAATGATGGCTGCGTTTATTTATCAATTATCTAAATTACACAGGTTTTATCACCTGATGATGATTACTGTGTAGTCGAAAACGTTTGTGTCCATTAAAAAAAGAATAAAAAGTGAAAATAAAACAGAGTTTTAATAACTAAATAAGTTACAAAGATATATATTAACATTTAAAGCTAATATCAAATGCATGCCGTGCAGTACGCGCTTACAAATGCTGAATGTGTACTTAAATTAAAATCCAAACCTTAAATGAACATACACCCTGCAACTTTTGCCGAACTTCCCTGAAACAGGGGTGACATTAGCAAAGGGAACCATTTTTTACAGTATGGGTAGTCAGCCTCATACCAATCTATAAGTCAAGGAATGGGTCAAGATCAAGTAATAAATCTCATTTTTGGAAACAATGCCAGGTAATCACTTTTGGTTCCATACAATTCGATTATCTTTTATTGTTGTTCCCTCCCTTAAATCTCTCTACGCCCTTAATGTCAGAGGGCTTTTTATAAAATTAAATAAACAAGACAAAAACCAATAAAATATTATTTATGTCCCGTCTTTTATAGCTTAATTAATTGTTTTCCCATTCTGTAAAATACATTTATTTATGCTTTTGTAAATGCCACCCCTGTTGCGGGTGGAAGCGGTATAAGTGTCAAAATAAAATTTGTGTTGAGAAACTGAACAAAAAAATATCATTAAATTTATAATCTGTAAGTTTGCAATTACACATGCTGCATGTGTAGGTACTTACAAAATTAATGTTTAAAAAAAGACATATCGCCACCTTACGGGCGGACCACCCATACTGTAAAAAAATGTTTACTTTGCCAATGTCACCCCTTTGTCAGGGTGTGAAGGTTGGCAAAAGTGTTTATGTTCATTCGAGGTTTGGATTTCATTTGTAAGTACACATTCAGTATTTGTAAGCGCAAACTAAACGTGTTTGTTTGTGGGCATGCATTTGATATGAGCTTTAAATGTTAATATTTTTTTGCAACTTAGATTATAGATTATTATAGGTTGCATGTAGCGGGTGGATCCTTTTTATTTTTACAGGTAAAGGGTCCGGCCTTACGCTAGCTTCAATTTAAGTGGAGGTTTGTCAGCTCCCGATGGGATTGGTACCAATTTTCTTTTGAAGGCTGAGTAAACCTTGCCGGAATTTTATTTTAGGTTTTCAAAATAAACACCGAAACGGAAAATCATGACACCCTCGTTAGGATTCGAATTCGAAGTCTCGGCACGGAATGCGTGTAGTCAGCCTCGGCACAGAACGCTCTACCAACTGAGCTATCGACCGGACCAAAGTTGTACATAAATCTTCATAATGAGTTCATTTGTAACCTCTTTATTTTATCACATGAAGTGATCGGGACATGAATGAGTAATGTATCCATGTAAATCCGCATCGCCATCTTGATATCGCGGCAGCCATCTTTCTTTCTGTTCGGGTTAGCCCACAGTGAATCGTGTGCAGTCGCCTGGAACAGTGTTCGGCGGGCAAACGTCAAAAGCAGAAAGTGGATAAGCCAAACGATAACAAAAATAATTCCACCGTTTATCTGCATTCTAACTTTTGAAATACTCAACGTGGTTTTTAAATTTATTTTTTCAGAACACAACATCCATAATCTAAGTTGCAAAGATATATTAACACCTAAAATTCATATTAAATACGGTAAATAATAGTCGGTGTTATGGCCGAGGGGGCAACGAGGGAGAAAGTATATGTTGCTAGAATAGATGGATGTCGTGGTAGAGGAAGACCGAGAAAAGTATGGAAGGATCAAATCTCTGAAATAGCGAATGAATGGGATATCCAGAGTCATAATAAAAGGAGGACTTGTATGAAAAAGGTTATGACTCTGGATGAAATGAAAGAAGTATGCAAGGACAGGAAGAAGTGGCGGCTAATCTGCAATGTTGATTTCTAATGTTGGTGTATTCATTTGCTACATTTTTTGCATAGGAAATTTTTGACTTTTTTTGTATAGATTTCTTTGTAAGGTTTTGTTCTTTTTTATATTTAAATGTAATTTATTATTCATATTCCTTGACTTATAGGTTGGTATGAGGCTGACCACCCATACTGTAAAAAATGGTTCACTTTGCCAATGTCACCCCTGTTTCAGGGAAGGTCGGCAAAAGTTGTGGGGCTTATGTTCATTTGAGGTTTGGATTTTATTTGTAAGTACACATTCAGCATTTGTAAGCGCGAACTACACTTGTTGGTTTGTGGGCATACATCTGAGAGCTTTAAATGAATATATCTTTGCAACTTAGATTATAGTTTACTACTACTTTAACCCCGTAACCATAACTTTGACCCTGGTTCAACAGATGTTATTGGGTAATTATTAATAATTAATTAATCATTCATTAAAATAAACAAACTGAATTATTTGATGATATTAATACCTGTTTCTGGCCAGGCAGAATCTATCTATCTATATCAGAATAGGTTGGTAAATTGCATTCCTCTTTACAAATCTATTTAATAAAAAAATACATGCGCACAAACAGACACGTGTAACATCGTGCTTAAAAATGCTGCACGTGTACTTATAAATTTAAATTAAAACCTCAAATGAACATAAACTCTGCAACTTTAGCCGAACTTCCCCGAAAAAGGGGTGACATTGGTAAAGTGAACCATTTTAAATATAATGGAATCAAATTTTAAGTCAAGGAATGGTTGCTTAAAAAAACATTTAATAGGTACCATTTTCGACGAGTGTGTAATCTATTGGTTAGTGCTTTGGACTAAATGGAAGATTGTGCGTTCGAATCCCGGGTTTCCCCTGATTTTTTTTTAAAATATGGCAGCAATGCAAGAATTTTTATTCTTCTCGGCGAGCAAACGTCATAATATTTTTTGGATTTTTCATAGCAACCCGGCCGTGTGACGTAATATTTTTCTTGCTTATGTTATTTTTTCCAAGTCAATTCTCACCTCATAAACGTGATTGGTAGTTATTTTTTTTCACAAAGAATTTGTGTGAAAATGGGGTGTTCACAATTTCACATGAATATAACCTCATAACAATGATTAGGATTTTATGGGGTAATAATGCCTTACTAACTGGAAGGTTTATGGTCACTAGGGATGGAACTACCGCAGAAATTATTTGATCGGCTGCAAATGGCTTTCAACGCTGCTGCCAGGGCAAGATCTGTCATATTTCGCCATTGCTGAGAGAACTGCACTGGCTGAGGGTCCGAGAGAGGGTGGAATTTAAGTTGTGTCTCACTGTACATAGGGCCCTGAACGGCACGGCACCCCCATGTCTCGCTGAGCTATGTTCTGTCGATAAGCCTTCAAAACGACCACTACGCTCTGCCCTCACTGCTGTCAACAAGGTTATAGTGCCCAATAGAGCAAACACATCAAATTTTGCAGACAGGAGCTTTGCGGTGGCCGGGCCGGTTGCCTGGAACAATTTGCCCGTCGGTGTTCGCGCGAACCAGCATACCACCACCTTCAGAAAGGGACTCAAGACACTGCTTTTTTTCCAGAAGCCATGGTGCCCTTAAGATGGTCCTGGACCATTAAATGGCGCCATTGGAAAGAAATCATCCATCATCATCATCATCATCGTGGGCAAATATAAAACCTTAAAGGTAAAACTGAATCAGTGCTGATTCACTGATTTTAGAAAACGTGGATTAAACCTGTTATTCGGTGTAATTTTTAAAAGTAAATGAACTAATCATAAGGAAGTGCTCATGATGAACTTCTAAACTACAGGGTTTTTACATTTTTTTAGTGTTTGCTTTTGTAGAAAATGGAAAAAAATGTGCATTTATCTAAGAAACTGCTAGCTTCATAAGTCACTTATTCAGTCTTAACTTTTAGGTATCGTTATTTTCATAAACTAAATCGAGGAATAATTGTCGATTTTTGGATATTTATGAAAAAAAAATCTAGAGTTAGTGCAGTCACAGAGTGAAAATTAATTTTAATTTTAATTAAAAAAAACCTTTTTTAAAACCCTGAAGATGGACGGATAAAGTCCGATAAGGCTAAGGCATTGTAAACTCAAAAAATGTCACTGGTGGAGGACATCTTTAAAAAAAATCATCTCAAAAAGACGCGATATTGAATACAAAAAGAAAATATCGATATTTTTACAAAAATATATCGGTACTTTTGATATATCGATATCGCCCATCCCTACTAGTTACTCCACCCTCCTTATAAGCAACTACGTTACACTATTATGACTATTAGAATTGCTCCAATTATAGCTATCTTAATTGGGTTGTTTCAAGAAAGCTTAGCTCACTTTTTAACTCAATGGAATTTTTTTTTTTTTACTGGACTCATTTGACGATACTGTTCATTCCAGCGTGTTGGTGGCACTGTTTTTAGAGGAACCTGTTGTGCGCAATGAAATGTGGAGGAAAAAAGTTATGTCACTTGGCCGGGTCAAAGACATGACAGAGAGACATAACTATGTGACCATAATAATAATACAAGGGTGGTTTATTTAGTGAGCGCTGTTTTTATGTGAATCACACTTCAAGAGCCCTCTGCGAGTTTGATCTTCGCTACAGAAATCGCTAATTTTCAAGCAATACCCAAATCGCTACAGAAATCGCTATTTTTCAAGCAATATAGGTTGGTATGCGGCTGACCGCCCATGCTGTAAAAATGGTTCACTTTGCCAATGTCACCCCTGTTCAGGGAAGGACGGCAAGAATTGCAGGGTGTATTTCCATTTGAGATTTTTGTTTTAGAGGTTTTTGTGTTGAAGTTTCACATGCGGCATGTGAAAGCGCGAACTTGTACGTGTCTGCTGTGAAAATACATGTAATGTGAATCTCATATGTAACATATCTTTGCAAATTAGATTATATTAGATTAGGCGCCGATTATGGCGCCCTTGAGATGGTCCTGGACCATTAAATGGCGCCACAGGAAAGATATCATCCATCATCATCATCAATAGACCCAGTTTCTGTAAGGCTGGATGGACCACTGGTGAACGATCTTTGGTAAAGGTGTATGAATTTTACATCCCAGCGAAGAACACATTTGAAAATGTAAATGGCATATTTTTTGTGCTCCGCCGGGATTCGAATCCACAACCTTCCATTTGCGAGTCCGAAGCGTTACTTCTAGACTACGGACCGGTCGTCATTAACTCAATGTCTCACAGAGATTGTCGGAGATTGGACCTGACGGAGTTCCTCGCAAACTTGCATAATTTGTTTTGCGGCTGAGGAGCTCGCTAATTTGCGAAGTTTATTTTAGAGAGCCCTTGACAGCCGGTTGTATCTTCATCGATAGCTGATTTAACTCTCCTTTGTTTTAAGTCTCATCCCCTCCTAGGAACCAGACTGGCGCAATCGACTTTTAAGACAGAGAAAACTAGATATTCGGTTTATCAATGTTAATTTGCTAAATATTTTACTTACACGTGTCTGCTTTTGGGCGTGCATCAAATATAAGCCTTGAATATTAATATATATTTGCAACTTATGTATAATATAAGACTGATTACGCATACTGTAAGAAATGGTACATTTTTGCCAATGCCCTCCTGTTCAGGGAAAGGCGGTAGGAGTTAGAAAGCGAATGTTCATGTGAGGTTTGGTTTATTTAGCGTGTACACATACAGCATGTGTAAGCGCGAACTTTCATCTGCCTGCTTATGGGCATGTAGAAATATTACCATAGAAAATTATCTTGCATATTTAAGTATGCAAGAGAATTTTGAATGCTCGAACCTGATTTCATAGTTTTTTCAAGTTTTCTTGTGTGAATTACAGTAAATATATTATTACTTTCCCTTGACTGTCCCTTTACTTATAGATTGGCATGAGGCTGACTACACACACTGTAAAAAAGTGTGTCAATGTCACCACGGTTTCAGAATAAGTTTGCGTTCTTGTGAGGTTTCGTTTATTTTGCAAGTACACATACAGCATTAAAAGCGAGACCATGCATGTGCCTGCTTGTGGGCATGCATAAAATATGAGCCTTAAATGTCATTATATCTTTGCAACTTTGATTATAGACACAAAAAAATTGTTCGATATATAACCTTTGAGATTTAGATATTAGAAAACATAGACTGTGCAGTGTGCATGTGTGTGTGCGCATATTGATCCAGTTTTGGGCTGTTGCACGAGGTGGCATATTTTAAATTATTTCCTTTGAAGTTAAATAATGTGACGTGGCCGCAAAGGGCAGAGTTCATGCGAGCACATTCATTCAAGGCACGCCCGGCATATATGCTGCTCACTCTAAACCAGGGATGCTCAAACAGTGGATCGCTAGTGCTTTCTGAGTCAATCTCGAGTACAAAAATCCGATACGCAACTAAGCTACACATATAGTGTAACTCCTTGCCTGCTTTATCCCCGAAGGGATCGCATGTGGCGATTCGGGACCTATTTATTTTTACATGTAAGGAGGCCGGCCTCACACCAACCACTTTCAGTTGAAGTAGGGGTTTCCGAGCTCCCGGGGGACTGGTTCTCATTTCTTGTGAAGGCTGAGTAAACCTTTGAGATCGAACACTTGCTCTTGGCATGGAATGCAAGCATTCTACCAATTGAGCTATCGACCTTTTTACGAGCTTGATCGTCGTCGCTACAAAGCGCCAATTCTCAAGCAAGACCCAGTTGCTGTAAGGCTGGATGGACGTTTAGTGACCGGTCTTTGGTAAAGGTATATGATTTTTTTACCCAGCGAAAAGCATATTTGAAAATATAAAATGGTATATTTTTTTGTGCTCCGCCGGGATATGAACCAAAAACCTTCCATTTACGAGTCAGAAGAGTTAACCACTAAACTACGGACCGGTCGATGTATAAACTATTCATAGATTTTGTTTAAGTAAGTAGGTCACTGAAACAAAATTAAATGAATAAACTACAAGCATGGACAGTGAACGATAGCGAAATGGGTAAAGTATGAATTGTGGAAATGAAGCATTTGAGAAGCATGACAGGAAAAACTCTGAGGGATAGAGTTAGGAATGAATGGGTAAAAAAAGAATGTAATTTGAAAGAGGATGTGAAAGTTAAGGTACAAAAGAATGTGATGAGATGATTTGGGCATGTGGAAAGAATGAATGATGATAGACTGACAAAGTATGTATACAAAGAAAGTGTGAAAGGAAAAAGAGGGAAGCGACGACCGAGAAAAGTATGGAGTACCATAATCAGATTGAGGAGATTGTGAAAGAATGGGATATACAAAGTGAGCGTAAAAGAAGAAATTGCATGAAAAAGGTGATGGATATGAATGAATTAAAAGAGGTATGTCAGGATAGGAAAAATTGGAGGCAGCTCTGCAGAGGCTCTGGCCACCCCTTGCGGAATTGCGACAGAGTTACAGTTACAGTTACAGTACACAATCAGGCCAGAATAACCACCTCAACCCTTTCTTTTATCGAATAATCATGGGGTTTTTTTTTCATTTTAGACATTTTAGGGCAGATCTAAACTTACCTTGACTTAAATAAATGCATATTGTGCGGAAAACTAATATCTATGCCACGATACACCCTGCCTAGAGAAAAATTCTGCATCGCACATACATACTTGCAGCCTCTCAGAGTCGATAAATCGTAGTCTTACAATACTGAGGTAGATCGCCAACAGTTCAAGTTTGCGCAGCCCTGCTCTCAGCCTACTCGCTTATTAAACTAAACAGGGAGAACCACCTATCTAGCGCGTTTATATATCCAAGAATTTCATTAAATTTTAAAAATATTTTCATGTTGTAATCTACGAGTACTTATAACCTAAGTTGCAAAGAAATATTAACATATAAGATGCACATTCAATGTATACCCACGAGCATTTGTAAGCGTGAACTGACATGTTTCAGGTTCATATTATGCTGCTGTGTTTATACAAAAAAACTAAAATCTTAAATGAACATCAGCCCTACACTCTTGCTGACCTTCCATGAAACAGGGGTGACATTGGGAATTTGAACTATTTTTACAGCATGGGAGTCAGCCACATGCCAACCTGATATTTTTTTGATGATAATCTGAATGTAAATCTCAATCCAAACTGCACAGATATATATTTATATATATTTAAGATTCATATTAAACGCATTCCCACAAGCAGGCATGTATAAGTTCGCGCTAACACATGCCGCATGTGGACCTACAATATAAAATCCCAATCTCAAATGAACATCAGCCCTGCAACTCTTGCCGAATTTCCTTGAAACAGGGGTGACATTGGTAAAGTGAACCATTTTTTACAGTATGGGTTTGTCAGAAATGGTGAGTATGGTTGAGAGAAAATATGGAAAACTGTCTTCAAGAAAATTAATAACATGCGGTGGTATTCTTAGACATTTTAGTCGTCCGTTGAGCCCACGCTTTGACAAACTAATTATGCATTTGTATGAAGACCTGTCAATCCAAGATGGCCGCAAATGAACAGCTGATTAGTCTTCATACAAATATTACCAAAATTCGGTAGGTAAGAATGACCGTGGGGATGAGACTTTCAGCCCAGGTTTCAGTTTCAGTTTTTCATATTTTCTTAGATTTAAGAGTTAGCAATGGATAATTCTGTAATTAATCCCGAATATAGCACACTAAATGTGAAAAAAAAAGATTGATTCTTTTTTGTGCTGACACTTTTAAGTTGTACATATATTTTAACCTGTATAAATTAGGTAAAAAAAAACAATGTAAAAAAATAAGTAAACACGCCTGCTTTTCTGTCACTGTTTTACTAAAACCACAAAGTCTAAGAAATCTATTCTTTAAAACGAAAAGTTTAGGGTATAAAGCGTCTTTAACAATATTTTAACCATAATAATTACAGATACAAAGCTACGGTTTTTGTTTCAACTATTCAATTGTAATTTGTGAATAATCCCGGTTAATGGCAGCGCGGGGCTTCAACTTTGGGTTTATTTATCAAATGATTTCACTTTCTCTAATACGGGAAAGTTGTGTCTAGTCGACGAAATAATTCTCGGCTTAATGTGGGACCAAGCAGTGAACGCAAACAACAGAGGCCATTTCCAATTTTAACCCCGGCCTCAACATTCGAAAATATTCATTTCAGTTACGTTCGAAAGTGAAAACGCACCAATCTGTTGTGAAACAGACTCTTTGGGGCTATTCTTAGACTTTAGTCGTCGGTTGAACCCACGCTTTGACAAACTAATGATGCATTTGTATGAAGACCTGTCATTTCAAGATGGCCGCAGGTGAACAGCTGATTTGTCTTCATACTAAATCTAAATCTAAATCTAAGCTGCAAAGATATGTATCATTTGAGATTCATATTAAATGCATTCCCACAAGCAGACATGCATAATTTCGCGCTTACACATGCCGCATGTGGACCTACAATATAAAACCTACAATATAAGACCTACATACAAATATTACAAAATTCGGTATGTAAAAAATGACCGTGCTGTTGGAACTTCCAGCTCAGGCACTATCAGTTTGTCAAAGCGTGGGCTCAACCGACGACTAAAATGTCTAAGAATAGCCCCGGTATTTTTAATTTGCGGAATATTGTAATGATTTTTTATATTTCGGGTTTTATATTTAACATATTCCGGGTTTTCATTGTTAATAAATTGCAGTTGAATTTATTTTACGGTATTTTTTTTTTAAATTAAAAACATATGGTTCACTGTGTAACTTCTGTACTGGCGGCTTCGCGGCTCTGATCCTTCACAAAACCGCCGCCCATATTTATATATGACCAATGGCCTAATCTCGCGTGTTCCAGACCATACGAGACGACTCTCGACGCCTTTTTTAGAGAGAACCAAGTGTCACTTACATCTTTACGCACAAACATATGTATGGCAAGTAAATACGCCTAGACGCACAATCATAAAAACACGTAGGCATGAACTTATACATTCGTAACAATATTTCAAGGTAAAACTGAATGAGTGACACATTAAGGTACTCGTAACATGTGTATAACAAAACCGAATCATTTGTATTTTAAATCACTCGTAAAACAAACAGCTCGTTCACCAAATTATTCGATTTTAAAATCACAAACGTTAATACGCATCCCAATTTGCTCGTACATCAAAGCGCTCGTAGATTAAGTTGCTTTATACACGTCCGCCGGAAATGAAGGAACACTCTAGCGGAAGTGCTCGTCCTGAGATAGCGCCGCGACGGCAGCGAGGCGAACTAAAAGGCCGACGACTACATTACTGCAGTGAGGAGGGTCCGCTAAAGTTAGAGTGGTAATTTAGTCGTTTTGCTGTTTCATTTGAATAAGGGTAAACGAATTTATCAACTAAATAAATCAATTATTCTGTTTTCGATTCAAAGTTTATTCAGACTGTTGAGAGATTGTTTATCAAAAGCGATTCATTTTTTACAGCATAGTACGTGGTCAACATGTGGCGAGTGAACCTGTTTATTTTTACAGGTAAGGTGACCGTCCTTACGTCTCTACATCTTGGTAGGTAACAGTGGCGAAGGGTGCCATACAACCCGATTCCCATCGGCTTCCCTTTTAAAATGAGGCAACAAAGTAGTTAAAAAGTATAGGCACAAAGTAAAAAATTACATTTAAAACCAAAGAAACAATACGTATTTTTCCCCCATTGAAACCATGCAGTCTACTTTATTGTCATTTTTGCCTCATATTAAAAGAGAAACCGATGGGAATCGAGTTGTATGGCACCCTTTGCCACGCCTAGGTATATTAGCATTTAATTTAATGTTAATTCTTAACACCCTTCTTCTTCTTCTTCTTTTGCTTTTAAATTATTTATGACCTTCGTTTTTTCTTTGCAACGCCAAACAACTAAGCTACACATATAGTGTAACTTCTTGCCGCATTATCCCTGAAGAGTTTCGCATGTGGCAAAGGGAACCTTTATATTTTTACAGGTAAAGGGGCCGGCCTTGGGCCAAGAAATTCAGTTGAAGTAGAAAGTTCCCAGCTCCTGGGTGTGCTGGTATTTATTTCTTGTGAAGGCTGAGTAAACCTTGCCGGTATTTAATTTAGAATGTGAAATAAACACTGAAATGGGACGTCATTTCTGAACCCGAGCTCTTGGCATGGAATGCAAGCATTCAACTAACTGAGCCATCGGCCGGAATTTTTACGAGATTGGTCGTCGCTACAAAGCGCCAATGCTCAAGCAAGACCCAGCTGGTGAAAGGCTGGATGGACCTTTTGTGACCGGTTTTTGGTAAAGAGGATATGAGCCTTAAATGTTAATGCTTCTGAGCAACTTAGATTATAGATGGGCGATATTTAATAGAAGAGGCAGTAAAAGAAGAATTAAATTGAATATATTATATCCTCAGGTTATTTTACTTGAACAAAGACATTCAGCGATGCTTGTCTTTTTCGTTTTCCCGCCTAGCTGTAGAATGCCGTTGGTAAACAGCGGGGTCTCGCTTGTGTTCGCGCTCTCGAATTACTGCCTCACGTTTCCCGCCTTTTTATCTTCCTCTTCCTCTCTTACTAAATTTTATTTCGCGCGTCAAACTTAAAGGTATATTCACGATAAAAAAAATGCCATCACTTTAAGTATCATGAATTATGTCAATGTTACGATTTACTTGGGTCAATTTCATAAAACTTCGTTCACTCAAATTTGGGTCACAGTTAATTTACGTATTATCTCGCTCAACGGCGGTGATACTAGTCCCCTTCAAAGCATAACCATCTCTATTTATAGATGTATAAGTGGTACTCTGGCATACGCCGGACCATGCTAGAATATACTCACTTAGAAGCTTCGAGTGAACACTGGTACAACCATCTAAATACATACATATAGAGATACACTCCCACACACAAGTAAGTAAAACACACACAGATACGTAGTCATAAGTAAACATACAATCAACCATTCTTTACATAAAAATTGAATACAAAAAAAGACGCGTCAAGTGATAAGAATTAAAGACAACAAAAAAAAATAGTACTGTCAAAATAAAATGAAAACAACGCTTAATCACGAGTTGATTTATTTCCTCGAGCACTGTCGGTGTTATCACACCGTTTAAAAAAAACAATTGAAGAAAATTGTCTAGTAATACCGAAAACGCTCAAGGAAGTATTATTTTACAAAATAACAGTTTTAATTCACTTGCAATTTTATTTGTATTTTTTTTTTCGAATATTTTCGCCTCAAAAAGGCATCTTCAGGAGCAGTGACTTTTGCATTTTTTTTTAATATTATTGTAGTGAAATATACCCAATTAATGAAAATAATAAATTGTTTTTATTGCAACTTAGATTACAATATGGACGCTCCTTTGCATCGTTTAGGCGGGAAACTTGAGCTAAAAGGCGACATGCAAAAATTCTCAAAACCAAAAAATAAAATAAAGAGAGAGAGAGAGACGCCGTCATACAGAAATGTCAGGTGCGAGGGGGAAGGGGGATGTTTTACACCGAGAAGGCATTTTCATATGTAAACAAAAACCATGAAATTATATCATCAAAGTAAACATGCCAACGGAATTCAGTTATTTGGTACACATGCAAAAAGTGCCGCCTTTCTATAAATATATAGGTCATTATTTTATATTTGATTTAATTTCCTTTTTCTACTGAGAGCTCCGGTTCGAATCCCACCGAGGGTGTAAGTAATTATTTCTCTATTCCTTGACTTATAGGTTGGTATGAGGCTGACCACCCATACTGTATAAATTGATTCACTTTGTCAATGTCATCCCCGTTTCAAGGAAGGTCGGTAAGAGTTACAGAGATTTGGGTTTTTATGATGTAAGTACACGTCATGCGGCATGTGTAAGCACAAACTTATACGTGTCTTCTTGGGTCTAATCTAATCTAATCTAAGCTGCAAAGATATATAACATTTAATATTTATATTAAATGCATTCCCACAAGCAGACTGTATAATTTCGCGCTAACACATGCCGCATGTGGACCTACAATATAAAAACCCAATCTCAAATGAACATAAGCCCTGCAACTCTTGCCGTCCTTCCCTGAAACAGGGGGGACATTGGCAAAGTGAACCATTTTTTTTACAGTATGGGTGGTCAGCCGCATACAGACCTATACGTCAAGGAAGGGGTGAATGCATGTAATATGAATGTTAAACGTTTATACATCGCAACTAAGCTACACATAAGCTACCTTGCCTGCGTTATCCCCGAAGGGATTGCATGTGGCGATTCAGGACCTATTTATTTTTACAGGTAAGGGGGCCGGCCTCACACCAACCACTTTCAATTGAAGTGGGGGTTTCCCAGCTCCCGGGGGGGGGCTGGTTCTCATTTCTTGTGAAGGCTGAGTAAACCTTGAGATCGAACCCTTGCTCTCAGCATGGAATGCAAGCATTTTTTCCAATTGAGCTATCGACCTTTTTTTCGAGCTTTTCTCAAATCGGTGATTCAGCACTCATTCAGTCTTAACTTTAATGTAGCGATATCTTCGCAACTTAGATTGTAGATTGATATAGAGTTCAATTTTATTCCAATTATTTTTCGTGCATTATTTTCTGTCAGAAAAATCCGAGAAGGCAAGGCGAGCGTGTTAAGTGATTTGAAATTGTTCCATTCGAAAATTGAAAATAAACAAAGAGAAGGGAAAACGAATGTTGCCGCATTGTAAAAACAATATCCCCGCCAATTGGTAATGGGAAAATAACATACATACCTACCCAACCACATAATGTTAATATATAAAGTTGTATCATATCGAGACACGTTTAATGCTTAAGGTGGTTTGCACGAGCTAAGTAAAATAGTTATTTATGCCACTGTTACGTGCAGTGGCATACAATACTTTTTCTACGACCATGAGAGAATTAACAAAATAGTGAATAATAGTCATTATAATGTACTCGTCCAATTGAAGTAATTAAAACCTTACCTTTGTCAAAACGTGTGATTTATCATTCCCTTCGATTATCTAATCTAACCTAAGTCGTAAAAATAAATTATATTTAGGTTTCATATTGAATTTATGCCCACAAGCCGACACATATGTATAAGGTCGCGCTTTTACATCCTGCATATAAGCTTAAACATTCAAACCCAAAACTCAAATAAACATATGCCCTGCAGTTGTATTGGCAGGTGAACCAAATTTGTACAGCATAGGTGATCAACCTCATACTCACCTATTAACCAAGTAACTTTTTGAGTTTGTTTATTTTTTGCGGTGAAATTTTTTGTATTGTTTTCCTTTCAAGCCTTCTATTTTCCATTGAAAAAAGGAAAGCTTTATTTGGAGCAATTCGATAAATAAATTCGATAAATTTTAGCACTATTAACAATTTTTATTTGACTCTACACATAAAATATACTTATTTATTTTCATCTGAACAGGGCTGAAAGTCTCATCACCACGGTAATTCCTACCTA
The DNA here is from genome assembly GCA_951799405.1 of Agapetus fuscipes. NCBI lineage: Eukaryota > Metazoa > Arthropoda > Insecta > Trichoptera > Glossosomatidae > Agapetus > Agapetus fuscipes. The sequence continues at coordinate 16,272,093 of OX637348.1, forward strand.
CCGAATATCACTAATATTGTATGAAGCCTAATCAGCTGATCGCTTGCGGCCATCTTGGATTGACAGGTCTTCATACCCCCATACAAGGTTGACATTTGAAATTAAAAAATGGTTCCAATTCTGACAATGCGCATGCGCACATGTTCATTTTAATACGGTTACCGGTTGCATAATGTAACATTATGCAACGGGTGTAGAAATGTATGGCATTGTGATTGCGTTAGCCGTTTTGTAATTAGTAAATTACCAAATGGGAGTAGAAAAAATATTTTAAATGTGATGTGATATTTTTTAGTGTTGATCTGTTAACACAGCGAAAGTCGATTTTTATAAATATTTAAAAATATAAATGGTAAAGCATTGTTTTAATTCACTTTATTCAATATTGCATATTTCAAATATTGCAATAACTTGTTTTTTATTTTGTTATTACTATTATTATTATTATTTAACTAACACATTTTATTTTTATTGTATTAAAAATTTTAATTTCATTATACCTAACAATAATGCATTTTTGAATCTTACATTTGTGTGAATTTTTTTTTTGAATTTGTGATCAGTTGCGTTTATTTGTGTTTAAAAAAAAATTATCTATGAATTTTGCTTTTGTTTTAGGAAAAAAATTGTTTTGAAAATTATTTTATAAAAATATATTTGTAACCATAGATAAGTATACTATAATACTACAACCATTTTGCTCTTGAAGATGCCTCATTAGGCGAAAATATTCGAGCAAAAACAAAAAGAAAAAAGTGAATTAAAACAATGCTTTACCATTTCTATTTTTAAATATTTATAAATGTGATGTGATTTGGCCGGGAAAAATTAATTTAGTTAAATTAAGTTATTAATTTAGATAAATAATTATTAAACACGCCTGATTTTTATCAGTACTGCCACTCTTTTACTAAGACCATAAAGTGTAAGAAACATTTTTTTATAAAACGACATGTTTAGGGTAAGTGGTAAGCGGTCAGTGCTAACGACAAGTACTTTCCACTGAGCTGGTGTGAGAGCAGCATCAGGTTGTATTATTGCGGTCTCGCTGTGCATTATATCTGATATATATAATATGTGCGTACTCCGCTTCTGCAGGCACTCGGAGTGTTGCCTCACCGGGAATAAATATTATCCACTCTGTGAATCGATAGGGGAGGAGGGGAAGGGGGCGCGGGGAACAGCGCGGGAACTTTACACGATATCTTGTTATTTTCATAACCGCCACATCTACAGGTCGCTGCCTTAGTGTTTGTTTGTCTTACGTCCATCAGAGGTAATTTCATATAAGGAATGTTTGTATGTGTACTGGACCAATGTGTCTTAAAATCTATAATTTAGATTGCAAAGATATGTTAACATTTTAGATTCATATTAAGTGCATGCCAACAAACAGACACATGTAAAGTACTTACAAATGTTGCATTTGTACTTACAAATCCAATCCTCAAATAAACATAAACCGTGCATTTTGGCTGACCTTCTCTGAAACAGGGTTAACATTGACTAGGTGGACTACTTTTTGGGTGGCCAGCCACTCAAACCCTTCTCGTACCCGTCCTGTATGTATGTGTCAGAAGAACCCACAGCACATGGACGCTCATACAAAGCTATATATTTTCTTAAGTGGCGAAAGTCCTTCCCGTAAAGTAAGAGCAACAACACGACAAAACAAGAACCTCTAGGTCAGAGGCGTGCCCATGACTCTAAAAGTAAATGGTTCGATGTTACTGAAGCTAATATCATACCTCGGGTGGCACTCCTTGTGGGATTGTTGCTAGATCACGAGTAGCGTATAAGTTCGCGTTTGCACATGTCGCATGTGAACTTACAACATAAAAACCAAAATCTCTAATGAGCAACTGCAACTCTCGTCGACCTTCCCTCAAAAAGGGGTGATAGGGCATACTGAACTATTTGCAGTTAGTCACGTAAGCCAAAGGTTCAAACAACTCACCCTGGTGTATAAATTCTCCAAAGTCGGATTTATGTATTTTGCATAAAAAGTCAGGGTGGGATTAGGCGAACAGAAAATGTGCAGCGTTATTCAGAAAGGAAACTGTGAACAATTTGCATAGCGGTGTTGGTACAAGCAAACACTGTTGCTTAGCGTTCCACCTCACTGCATAAAACCTTATTTATAGCGCTTGTAAACTACTCGCTCCCCCAGTTCTTGTTTGCCGTGTACGCCAATCTTGTCAAATACGACTTTTTCATGCAGTTGTCTTATGAATCAAATTCTACACAATCTGAGCTAATAAAAACCGTAAAACTCGATAATGTGAGAGTTCTTTTAAATATTTTTTAAATAAATTTCTTGTTTTCAAAAGACACATTGGTCCAGTACACATGCAAACATTGCTTTGAAAACCGTAAAAGTTTTAGATTTGTTTAATAAGGGGAAATACTCCTTTAGGGGGGACTTGATGAAAACCATATATAAAATGTCTTTTACACCCAGTTTATAGGTGCTGATTGGGCTTTTTGTTCTTCTTTTTTATTCTTCTCTTTTTTCTTCTTTAACTTTTACATTCTTATGTTTTTCTTTGTTTACTCTTCTTGTTTCTCCTTGTTATTTTTGTTTCTTTTACTAATTTTATTACTTTTGAATTTTGACTTCCTCTACTTCTTTTATATTTTTATGTCAGCTACATTAAATTTAAAATATATATGTGGGAAATTTTTTAAGGATGTAGGCATTTTAAATTATATGTATCCACTTTTTTGTTTATTGCAACTGTGTCTGTATCTGTTTTTTCTCCTAATAAAGTAAAAAAAAAAATAAAAAAAATTGCTCATGTAAAATTTTCTCAATGGCGTATACGACAAACAAGAACTAAGGCAGCGTACTGCCAACACACACAAGTAAGATATTTGTTAAATGCATGTGTTTTTCAGTCAAATTCTGATATTGTTATTTTTTTGTTTGCAATTGTTTTCCCTATTGTAGAGAGTAATTATATTATATGAGATAACTTATTTGGTGAGCGCCGTTTTTGTGTTAATCACACCTCAAGAGCACTTTCAAATCACGGATAAGATTTTTAGTAAAGATGTGAATTTAGTGCTCCTTTAAGAATACAAAGAGTTTTTGCCTTCCTCACATTAGGTGGCAGTCTTCCACTCCAGTCCGTGCCGATCGTTTCGTTTATATCGATGTCTTGATTGACATCAATGTCGGGTAACAATATGCCATTGTGTACCGCCATTCCACAAGCCATGGTCGGAAAAGGTTGACGGCCACTGCGCCACTGAAACCTCTGCAGTGTTATTGGAAACAGCACGCGAGATGGAATCGAATCCAGAACATTGCTGCATCAAGAGAGTGAACTTAACACTTTATAGACGTAGAACACAATAAACATGTTATAGAACCGTGGTTCTACAATCTGTAATCTAAGTTGCAAAAATATATTGACTTTTTATATTCATATTCAATGCATGCCCACAAACAAACACGTGTAAGTTTGAGCTTCAAATGCTGCACTTGTACTAACAAATTAAAATTCATACCATAAATGAACATACACCCTAAAACAGGGGTGACTGGTGGTCAGCCTCATACCAACCTATTAGTCAAGGAATAAAGAAAAAAATACAGAAAAATATAGCATCGTAACGTTTCCTCAAAAAAGTGTCGCGTAAGGCGAATGGAACCCATGAATTTTTACAGGTAAGAAGGCCTTACGACCTTACGCCAACCAATCATTTTAGTCAAAGTGGGGGTTTCCCAGCTCCCCAGGGAACTGGTACTCATTTATTATGATTTTTGCCAGAATTTTTATTTGGGTTATTTTTTTATGAAATCCTCGGACCGAATCCGAGACACCCTCGATGGGATTCGAACCTGAGCTCTCGGCATGGTTGATAGCTCAGTTTGTAGAATGTTAGCATTTTTCATTTTTCAATTTTTCTCTTCGCTGGGTTGAACAATTAATCAACCTCTATCAAAGACCGATCACCATAGGTCCGGTCCATCTAGCCTTACATCAACTGGGTCTTTTTGGGGCTTTCTACAGCGACAAACAAGCTCGCAGACGGCCCTTGACGTGTGATTCACACGAAAACAGCGCTCACCAAATAAATCAGCCTAAAATTATACACATGTAAAGCATTTTAGCTTCACTTGAGGTTGATCGTTTCTAAGTATATTGGTAACAAGATACACTGAGAGATCACAGTTCATCTGTTAATGCTCGCTAAGTCCCTGCGGTGTTGGCCCAGCTCAGTAGCCGAGTCCCTAGGGGGGGCCAATACCTCTGCCAACCACTTAACTGCTATTATATCGCGTACACAATAACCAGACCGCGACCTGTCTGCAATTATCATGAGACGCCTTCTCAGGTTAACGATGATTATCACGGTGCACTCTAATCTATAATCTAAGTTGCAAATATATGTTAACATTGAAAAGTCATATCAAAACCATGCCCACAAACAGACACGCGCTCACAAATGCTGAATGTGTATTTACAAATAAAAATCCAACCTCAAAGGAACATAAGCCCTGCAAATCTTGCTGACCTTCCCTTAAACAGGGGTGACATTGGCAAAGTGAACAATATTTTTACAGCATGGGTGGACAGCTTTATACCAACCTATAAGTCAAGGGATTGTTATTAAACCAAATTGAAATATTGTTAGGTTTAAATTGTAATTGCGGTCGTTTTACATATTTACAATTATAGTAACTACACAGTTTAAACAAAATATATTCGGATATTAGACGAACCATTATAATAGAACTGAAAATATTCTCGGCGTTTCGTTAGCGACGTAATTGTACTAGTGTTTGCTCGAATGTTCCGGTTAAGTCCCGAATGTTCCAGTTCGCAATATTTCGAGAACCGTCCTTATGTCATACTATGTAAAGGTTAAAACCGTCTGTAGCGCAGACTTGTGTCGGAGCTGGCGAACACGACAGTAGGTACGAAAGCTAACAAATGTGAACTGTATCTCCAAATGTGTCTCTAGACTAGTTAACTTTCAACTTAGCAAAAAAGAAATAAATAAGTGAATTAAAACTTTGTTTCCATTTAAATTTTTTAAATAATTAGTTTATATTAAATTGAACGCGTAAATCATAAAACAAAATATTTTACAATTACTTGTCATTGATTCACGAATAGTCGTCCCAAGTACAGTAGATACTCGACTACACTCTGCAATATCAATTTACCAGCATTAATCAAATTACCGAGGACCTTCTCCGTGGAGGTTTACTGTACCTAGTTGTAGTGGGTCATACTTGGCATCCCGAAATCATCTGTAGTGATGTAAACACTGGCAAATACAGGGTTACAATGCCAAATAGGGTTCCACGACAAGTTGGTCGCAGACCACCACACAGTTTTTTTTTTTTTTGTGCACAACAGGTTACCCTAACTACAGTGGACCCTCACAGCTATCAACATGCTGGGAGGAACTCTATTGCCAGTTTCTTTAATCTTAATAAATTACACTCAAAAATGTCTATATTAGACTTATTTAAGAGCTTTATACTCCGAGTCACAGGGTATTGCGCTACGACATCAGTACGGCTTTCGGTACATGAAATAGATCATGTCCTCGCCCTCGGGTGAAGTCGTCAGGCACATACAAACTGTAGCTGTCCAACAGGATGGGACTGTCAATGAAGCCGTTCATGACTTTATGAGTGAGCACCATAAGGGACCTGTTGCGCTTCGATAGTTAGGCCATGGACTAATCAGTCACACGACATTTCGTCCATACGACTTTCCGGTTAACAACATTTCAGCACAGACGACTCAGCCACAAATAACTCGTCCACAGACAAATCGGTAACAGATAATTCACTCACACGACAAGTCATTCAAACGACCTTTTGGATAACGACATTTCGGTCACATACAATTTGACCGGTCCGTAGTCCAGTGGTCCGGCACTTCCGGCGGAGCACAAGAAATATACCATTTATATTTTCAAATTTGCTCTTCGCTGGGTTGAAAAATTCATAAACCTTTACCAAAGACCGGTCATCAATGGGTCCGTCCAGCCTTACAGCAACTGGGTCTTGCTTGAGAATTGGCGCTTTCTACAGCGACGCCAAGCTCGCAGAGGGCTCTTGAGGGGTGATACAAACGAAAACAGCGCTCACCAAATAAATCAGCCTATTTCTTTTTTTTTAATATGGCCAACATACAGATCCATCACAAAACACTAGAGTGAATTAAAACTACAGAAATGAGGTCGGAACATTTTTGAGTTTGGAACTTTTTACACGGCAAGCCAACGTCAGTCTTGTAAGGGACTGCCGTCTTAAGCAACCAATATCAAAATCTTTTTATACCTTTTCTTTAGCAAACCAGCCGGGTGACGACACAATATTGTCTAAGCCAATTTACTTGCGGACTTCATTGTTATGGTTTTTTATAGAGAAAGTTTGATCTAATTAAGAATTATTAAAGATTTTAAATTATGATTAGGTACGGTCGTTAGACATTTTTTGGAATAATAAAAAATAAAAATAAAACGGATGTTACTGACCGTGGAAAGAGAAGAACGGTCGAGAACAACAAAGATTTTATCTAAAGAAAGATTTCTCATCCCTCGATTCGTGAATGAAGCAATCGAAAAACACAGGCACCCCAACTTCAACAGAGATGACAGCTACAAACTTTCCAGTATATGGAGGCCAGTACTAACTATAATCCACCCTTTCACTAATCGGACGATTTCACAGAAAGACATAATATCGTCCTTCTGTACAAGTGGAGCTATTGCGACATCTATGGATGCATCACCGAAGGTCAATAAATGTACCTACAACCTTCGACCTAGAGCAAACAACAATAATTCAACAGTTCGTGTTTCTTCCTTGTAGAATACACACGCCTCCTGAAGACGTCGGATATGACTCTGACGAAACATAGAGAAAATCGTTCTTCTCTTTCCACGGTCACTAATTAATTGTGACCCAAAAGTCATGTGGGTCACACAACTGCCGTGTGACAGACAGGTGATCGATGTGTCTTTGGACGATTTGTTTGTGACTAAAAATGTCGTTAACCGATTGGTCCATGGCCGAGCGCCTGTGGACGGATTGCCTGTGACCGATTTGTTGTGGGACCGTTACAATGCCAAATATACGTCCATCTGGCCTATTATCCCAGGAATGTGACGTCACTGTTCTGATGGAAGGTCCGATATGACTAATGAAAATGAGAATGCCTTCCCACGATGCAGCGAATTTTGAGAATTTCTAGAAGTTACAAGTGAGTTATTTAAATTGTTGACTTTGAGTACAGTAATGTCAATTATATGGGTTTTTGTTGCTGCAACATTCTGGTGGCACCATTTTTGCCAGTAGTAAAGTTATTTCGATGTAAACAAATCAGATCTGGACGAAGATGGCATAACGCAAAAACGCAAATAAGCTACACATATAGTTTAACTTCCTGCCTGCGTTTTCCCGAAGGGGTCGCATGTGGCGCTTCGGGACCTATTTATTTTTACAGGTAATGTGGCCGGCCTCACACCAACCACTTTCAGTTGAAGTGGGGGTTCCCAGCTCCCGGGGGGCTGGTTCTCATTTTTTTGTGAAGGCTGAGTACACCTTTGAGATCGAACCTTTGTTCTCGCATGGAATGCAAGCATTCTACCAATTGAGCTATCGACCTTTTTACGAGCTTGATCGTCGTCGCTACAAAGCGCCAATTTTCAAGCAAGACCCAGTTGCTGTAAGGCTGGATGGTCCTTTGGTGACCGCTCATTGGTAAAGGTTTTATGAATTTTTCATCCCAGCGAAGAGCAAATTTGAAATATAAATGGTATATTTTTTGTGCTCCGCCGGGAATCGAACTCACAACCTTACCATTCAGAGTCCGAAGTGTTACCACTGAACTACGGACCGGTCAGCATTTTTAAAAAATCGTTTTTGTGTTCATTCGTTTTGGCCATGTTCTATTTGCAGCTCCTACATCTGCCGACGGTTTTGTAGATTGTTTAATATTCTTTCATTCTCAAGCAAGACTCAATTCAAGCAATACCTTTTTCAACTATTCAAGCAACACCTCTGCGACACCCATCCAGGTTGACATAGACCCCCAAGACTTTCAAGAATTGGAGAACCTCCCGCACAGGATTCCTTAAAAAAACAATTTCTGCAAGGCTGGGGGGACCTTTTGTGACTGGTCTTTGGTAAAGGCAATGAATTTTCCAACCCAGCGAAGAGTATTTAAAAAGAATATATATAAAACGTATATTTTTGTATGCTCCGCCGAGATTCGAAACCACGACCTTCTATTCACGAGTTCGAAGCGTTACAAGTAGATTACGGACCGGTCTCGCCTGGAATAAAATGTAGATCTGTATTTAGCACTTTGCGGTCAAGCGGGCGCACCCTTAAGTAACATGTCATGACATTGTGGTAATTTCCTCGCGACCGAAATGTGTCTCTCCCCGTGCCGCACGTCACGTCACGTCGAGGGGGCGTGCTGTTACGTTAAACGTGCTGCCGATGCGTGGTGCGTGCTCACGAAACGGCGCTCTGTCACGGCACGCAAAGGTATCACACCAACTCTAAAAATTAAATCAAACCGTTACAAAATAAAAAATTTAAAAATGAAAAAAAAATGCAACTAAGCTACACATGTAGTGTAACTTCTAACCTGCGTTATCCCCGAAGGGGTCGCATGTGGCGATTCGGGACCTATTTATTTTTACGGGTAAGGGGGCTGACCTCACACCAAACACTTTCAGTTGAAGTGGGGGTTTCCCAGCTCCCGGGGGGGCTGGTTCTCATTTCTTGTGAAGTTGCTGAGTAAACTTTGAGATCGAACCCTTGCTCTCGGTATGGATAGCAAGCATCATACCAATTGACTACATATCGACCTTTTTACAAGCTTGGTCATCGTCGCTACAAAGCGCCAATTCTTAAACAAGACCCAGTTGCGGTAAGGCTGGATGAACCTTTGGTGACTGGTCATTGGTAAAGGTTTATGAATTTTTTAACCCAGCGAAGAGCAAATTTGAAAATATAAATGGTATTTTTTTGTGCTCCGCCGGGATTTGAACCCACAACCTTCCATTCAGAGTCCGAAGTGTTACCACTGAACTACGGACCGGTAGTTTCGGGGAGAACGCGGCAAGAAGTTACACTAATGTGAAGCTTAGTTGCGTTTGCGTTTTATATTATTTTTAGCGTTAGCTTATGTCACTTTAAACTTATAAAAAAACTACCCGCAGGATAGACTAAGTGCGTCCTTATCGTTCAGTAGTTTAATTAAGTAATTTACTTTACGAGCATACTTTACCTCATTTAACTAAACATTTTTAGTTTATTTCAGCTATCAGGGGAATCCCCTCTCTCGCAATAAAATCAGTCCCACTAATAATAAGGGGACAGGTTAGAACGGCACAGTGACAAAACGGCACATGAGATAACGGCACATGAGATAACGGCACATGACAACACCTTCTCTCAGGGGTCAGTCTCCCTTCCACTGACCCACGCCCTGTATATCCATTCCATCCGGGGATGTGTCACAGGACTCGCATGCAAAACGTTATGTGAGATGCGAGTGGCAGAAGGCCCTCCCGTGAAGCTACACTTTCCAAGTGTTAACACAAAGCAAAGGAGGCTCAGAAAGCACATGACAAAACAACACTATGACAAAACGACTTTCTTGTGATGTGTCATTGTAATGTTTTGTCATGTGATGTACTGTCATTGTGATGTTCTGCCATGTGTTCTCCTGTCATATTGTGTCGTTCTGTAATTTTTTTTTAAGAAATCCGGTACCGAAAACCCCCTAGATTTCAGAGAATCTAGGGGTCTATGACACTTGTTGTAGTGCCGCAGAGGTGTGTGAGGGTTTTTCCTCTGTCCTGCTGATTGACACAATTAATAATATAACATACACAATTTAATATGTTTACTTTTATTTCTTTCACAATGTATACACAATTAACCACAGCACAATAATATTAATTATTCTTAATTACCCAGGCTTGTGGCTCTCACGCCAGGCAAGCTTTTTTTCCTTTTCTTATATTCTTTTGTTTTCCTTTTCATTCAAATTCAAATCTCATGTTCCATTTTACCTAACAAACAAATCCATCTCGTTACAATACACCTCCTTCCTCTCATAAAAAAAAAACATTCCCAATTTTTTTTTTTTTCTTTTACAATGAGTAAATAATGTATCATAATGCTCAGCCGGCGCCACATATTTTGTTTTATTTTAAGGATAAATTTCAAAAATATGAAAATAAAAAAAAAAACCTGTTTCTGATACATTATTCAGTCATTAATACCTTTTTTAACAATACCAATTATTTTCATACTAAAATTAATATATATTTTTTTTTAACACAAATTTCATATTCAATATTATAAACAAATATTTGTTTTTTTTTTTTTAAATACTTAATTCAACAATTCAAAATAATCAAATAACAATACATAATAAACATTCACCAGTTTATTAATCAATTCATTAAAATAACTTTTTTTTTTTAAACATGTATCACATCTTTCCCATATTTAAATTTATTTCAAATTTATTTTTCAATAATAAATTTATCAGTCCATCAATTTTTTTTTTAAAAAACTTTACCTTCATATGTAATACTTTGTTTAATTAATATTTCATACCTTCATTCATGCAATGTTTCATAATTCATTCTTTCACTGATCACTTTTATATCAACTTTCACCGTATCATTCATCACCTCAAATTTTTCATACACATGAAAATATGTTTTTTTTTTTTTTTTTAATCTAATTTGATTATGTCCTTGATGTGATATTTATTTATAACATTTGTGTCTATATCTTTTAATACATAGACTATCTTGCTAATTTTCTTTTCTATTCTGGCTTTGACAAATTTTGGAGCCAACTTTGTACAGAAGTATTTCCCTGCATTTGATTGTATGAAATTTTTACGCCATACAATATCCCCTTGATCACAGACACGATTTGATCTACCTTTATTATAATAATTTGCATTTTTATTATATGCATCCCATAAATTTTCTGTTACAATTTTGTATAATGTGTTTAATTCCTTCATTTTATCTTTATGCATATCTCTATATTTATCTAATTCTTCCTTTGATTCTATTTCATCATTTACTATTTCACCATGAATTTCACCATTTAGTACAATCTCCCTACCTCTTGCTAATACATTAGGTGTGTATCCTGTTGCTAAATTGACTGTATTATTTATTATGCTTTGTACTGAATCTAAAAAAGTATCCCATTTTCTTTGTTCATTTTCAACAAAAATAGCTAATGTGTATCCTATTGTTCTATTATATGTCTCTACATTATTGCACATGGGAGTATATAAAGTTGTATAAAATATTTTCTGTACTCCATATGAGTACATAAAATCTTTAAATGCATTTGACTTTAAATTCTTTCCATTATCTGTTATTATCGTTTGCGGTACTCCTTCTGTTAAAAATATTTTATTTTCTATTAATTTTACTATTTCTTCTGTAGTAGCTCTTCTTAAAGGAAATAACCAACAATATTTGGTAAAAACATCTATTATTGATAATATATGTATATAGCCCGTACTTGATTTTGGTAATGGTCCTATCAAATCAATACTCAACATTTTTAACGGTCTATCCACTCTTTTTCTATTTTCCATTTTTCCTGCTGGAGGTAAATTATTCGGCTTATACATTTTACATTTTTGACATTTATTTATAAAACTTTTTATATCTGCATACATATTTTTCCAATAGTAACATCTTGATATGTATTTATAAGTTTTAAAAATACCTACATGTCCATTATCATGATGATTCTTTATTATAGTTAGTCTATTGTCTATAATAGGTATCTCTTTCCAATTATATTCCTCTGTGAAAGGATTATCATCATTTATTAGTTTAAATAATTTATTATCTACCATTTTGAATTTTTTGTATTTGTATGGTGTTTTTGTACATCCTTCTGCGATATTATTATACCAAGGATCTGCAATATTTGAATTTATTACTTCCATTTCTTTAGTACCAGGAATCATAGATAATACATCTGGCACTGTATGTTCTTTCCCTTTTCTATGCTCAATCTCAAATTCATACTGTGAAAGTCTCATGGCCCATCTTGCTAATCTACCTGTTGGATTTGATATTTTATTCAAGAATTTTAATGCCATATGATCAGTTATTACCTTGAATTTCATCCCATCTAGATAAGATCGAAAATGTTCAATTGACTCTACAATGGCAAGAAGCTCACGTTCTGATGTCGAATAATTTTGTTCTCTAACTGTCAAACTTCTTGAAAAATATGCTATTGGCTTTTCGGACCCATTGATATTTTGTTTAATACTGAAGCTACTTGATTTTTACTGGCATCAGTGTGTAAAAAAAAATCTTTTGTGAAATCCGGACATATTAATACAGGGGCTGTGCTTAAGGCTAATTTTAAATTATTAAATGCATCCTCAGATTCTTTTGACCAATTAAAATTGTTCTGACCTTTTTTACCTCTCAATAATTTATTTAGTGGATATGATATCTCACTGCAGTTTCGTATAACTTTTCTATAAAATCCTACCAAACCTAAAAACATTCGTAGTTGTTTTAAATTTTTCGGTGAAGGATATTCCTCTATAATCTTGACTTTATTTGAATCTGGCCTTAATCCATTTTCATCAATAATGTATCCCAAATATTTTAAACTATCTTTGCAAAATTCACATTTTGAAAATTTTACCGTTAACCCTGCTTCTTGTAATATATTTTTAACTTGTTTTAATAAATTTAAATGTGAATTGAAATCTTCGTAATAATAATTAAGTCATCGATATAACAAAATATGTTAGTATCAAATTTAGGTCCAAATAATTTGTCTAATAAACGCTGTGTTTCAGAACTTGAATTTTTTAAACCGAACGGCATTTTTGTGAATTGAAACAACCCTCTATTTGGTACGACGAAGGCAGTTTTTTCTTTGGACGATTCTTCTAGTGGAATTTGCCAAAACGCCTTGCTTAAATCTATTGAAGAGATATATTTGGCATTTCGTAAATTTGCTAAAACTTGATTTAAATTTGGAATGGGATAGTTATCTCGTTTTGTTACTTCATTGAGTCTTCTAGAGTCCAAACAAAATCTAGGCGTTCCATCCTTTTTAATTACAATCACAACAGGACTGGACCACGAAGATTTGGATTGTTCAACTATACCTTCTTTTAACATTTTATCTAACTCTGTGTTAACCTGTCTCTGTCTTGCTGGACTGAGTGGATACTACTTTTGTTTTATTGGAGGACCTTCTGTCTGAATTCTGTGTTCAATGAGGTTTGTGCATCCTAAGCCTATTTTTTCATAAGAGATGTCCTTAAAATCATTTTCTATTTTTTTTAATTGCTGTAATTGGTTATCTGTTAATTTAGTTCTATTTGTAATTTTACCTAATTCACTAATATTTTTGCTATTTGAATATGTAATTTTACTTATTAAACTCGGTTCTAATTCAAATTTTATCCAAAAATATATTCCAAAAATTAAGTCTTGTTGTAAACCTTGTAAAACATAAAAATCTACATGTTTTATTTGATTGTCACATTTTACCTCTAAATTTATTTTACCAAGTATTTTTATATTTTTACCATTTGCCAACGAGATACTTTCATGGGTTTTTATAATTTTGTAATTTCTTTGTAAAAAATAATCAAATGTTTTTTCATTGATTGCAGAAATAGATGCACCTGAATCTAGTAAACCTGTAAAATTTTTGTTCTCAATATTTACTGTTAAAAATGGTCTTTTATCAAATTGTTTAGCAAAAATGAGTGGTGCAATTTGATAATTTTTATTAAAAATTTGAATGAAATTAAGCCAGCTCTTCATTTCTGATTTTTGTGTTTGTACTGAAGGCCGACTATCTACAAGTTTTTTGAATTACTATTGTATGTCGTATTTGTTCTGTTTTGTATATTTATATTTCTGTTCATTTTTGTTTTGTCTGTATAATCACTTTTTTTATTTTTAACAAAACAATCTTTTTGTACATGTCCTGTACGCTTACATGAGTAACAGATTACTGTGTGTTTTTTAAAATTTCCATTTTTTATAAAACAATTTCTTTCCACATGCCCTCTTTTATTACAATAGTGGCATACTATATTATTTGTGAAACTTCTACATTTATTCTGTATGTAATCTAATTTTCTATTTTTAGTCCAACAATCTATTTCATCATGTCCTAATTTATTACAAAAATTGCATTTTTGCATTACATTTTTCTCTTCTGTGTCATTCATTACATTTAAATTTTTACATTCATTAAATTTGAAAAATGATTCAAACTTGCTACATATTGTAGATAATTCCTCTGTATTTTTAATTTCAGATGTTGTCAGTAAAGTTGCATATTTTTCTGACAATCCATGAATTATTATGTCCATAAGTTCCTTATCATGCATTCTTTTATTTAATAAATTATTTTTGGATTTGACCTTTAAAATATAAACAGATGCATTATCATGACCTTGTACCATATTTAAAATTTCTAACTTAAGATTCCTTTGAAAGTCATATTTTTCAAATTGTTGTAAGAATTTGGTTTTAAAAATTTTCCAATCAAATTCACAGTTAATTGCTCTGTACCAAGTTAACGGAAAATCTGTTAAAAATATAGGCATACACTCTACCAAATAATCTAATTTTAATTTGTAGACTTTGGCTAATTCTTCTAATCTTATTATAAATTCATTTGGTTCACTTTCACCATTAAAAGATATTTTTAATTTGAGAGGATCAAAATTTATGGACTCCATTGTGTTACTTTCTAAATCCTTTTTATTATTTATTTTTTTAGATTTCGTCATTTGCTGTATATTTTCAATTTATGCAATTAAAAAAATCATTTCATTGAAAAAAAATTTTCATACAAATTAAATATAACACCATCTATATATATTTATCTAAACTGATTTGAAACAAACTGGTTCATATCCATTCTTCATTCTCCCGCGACGTTCGATTTTTGAATTTCCATTCTTCTGAACGTAATGTAGGTAGTTTGAATTCTCTCACCTTCAATATTTTCAAACAGCGTTTCAAATCTTGTAATTTCTTGTTGTTAATTGTATAAGTCGATGTCTTCACTAGCTTTTAAACGTGTTGATGCTTTCACAACCATAATCTGTCCAATTTTAATTATTTCATATTGTTTTGAATGTCATTTATTGGAATCGAATGTCATTTGTTTTTGTTTGAGAAAATTTTCTTCATAGGAATTTCATTTACAGATTTTTCTTTTACGTTGGGCGCCAAAATGTGAGGGTTTTTCCTCTGTCCTGCTGATTGACACAATTAATAATATAACATACACAATTTAATATGTTTACTTTTATTTCTTTCACAATGTATACACAATTAACCACAGCACAATAATATTAATTATTCTTAATTACCCAGGCTTGTGGCTCTCACGCCAGGCAAGCTTTTTTTCCTTTTCTTATATTCTTTTGTTTTCCTTTTCATTCAAATTCAAATCTCATGTTCCATTTTACCTAACAAACAAATCCATCTCGTTACAGGTGTTTACGAACTTAGTCGTCGCTACAAAGTGCCAATGCTCAAGCAAGACCCAGTTGCTGTAAGGCTGGATGGATCTTCAGTAGTGACCGGTCTTTGGTGAAGGTTTTATATTTTTTTCAACCCAGCGAAGAGCATATTTGAAAATATAAATGGTATTTTTTTGTGCTCCGCCGGGATTCGAACCCTCAACCTTCCATTTACGAGTCCGAAGTGCTACCACTGGACTACAGACCGGTCATATAAAATATTACTATTTTAAAATGGATACCAGTTGGATATCAACGGTAAGTTCATTAATTCTTTTTGAGGAGTTTTAGTTAAAGAAAAAATCAGTAAAAAGAATAATTATATTACTCGTACCATTATTTATTTAGTGAGCGCTGGGCTACGGACCAGTCAAATTCTGTATCATGTGTCGTTCTGGCATGTGTCGTTTTGTTACTGTGTCGTTCTGCAATGTGTCGTTTTGTCACTGTGTCGATCTGTCATGTGTCGTTTTCTCACTGTGTCCTTTGGCATCAGCTGCGTTCTGTAATGTGTCTTTCTGTCATGTATCTTTCTGTCATGTGTCGTTTTATCATGTGTCGTTTTGTCACTGTGTCGATCTGTCATTTGTCGTTTTATTACTGTGTCATTTGGCATCTGCGTTCCATAATGTATCGTTCTGTCATGTGTCGTTCTAATAATAATAATAATAATATTGGGATGATTTATTTGGTGAGCGCTGTTTTTGTGTGTATCACACCTCAAGAGCCCTCTGCGAGCTTGGTCGTCGCTGTAGAAAGCGCCAATTCTCAAGCAAGACCCAGTTGTTGTAAGGTTGGATGGACCTTTCAGTGACCGGTCTTTCGTAAAGGTTTATGATTTTTTCAACTCAGCGAAGAGCACATTCGAAATATAAATTGTATATTTTTGTGCTCCGCCGGGATACGAATCCACAACCTTCCATTTACGAGTCCGAAGTGTTGCCACTACGGACTACGGACCGGTCCAATATGCCAACGACACGCGGTGTACCTGAGCGGTAACCCATCCAAGTAGGTACTATCCACGCCCAATGTTGCTTAACTTCGGTAATCTATGGGAACCGGTGCTTTCAACATGGTTAACGTCGTTGACCACGTTCCGTCATGTTTCGTTTTATCACAATGTCGTTCTACCAGGTAACCTAATAATGCAAATGCAGTTGTTTTAATTAAACCTGCTGCTCCATATTCTCGCATACAGTATGGTCACCCCACCCCCCAAATATACCGCATTAAACTTAACTAAAGAGTTACACCGAAAACGTATGAAAAATAAAACGCTCACAACGCGCGTTAATTTAGTTTCAATACATTATCGGTTGAGTAATACACATGGATGTTACTAGAACACAGCTTTTATTGGAAGCCACTGGATTCCGAATAATTTTGTGGAATTTGCGAGATTAAAGTTTGTGGGGTTTTTGATAATGCAAGTAGTAAAGTGTCAGGTCAACGCCCATCACACTCCCTGAAACAGGGGTGGCATTGGCAAAGTGGACCAGTTTATAGGTCAAGGGATGAGAGGTGATCTAAAATCTAAGTTGTAAAGATATATTGACATTTAAGTATCACGTTTAATGCATGCCAAAATATACAATACGTAACATGAACATAAATTTGTCGTCTTTCCCTAAAACAGGGATGGCATTGGCAAGAGTGAACTAAGCTTTTACAGCCTCATCCCAACCTTTTAGTCACTGAAGTGTATATGGTATTTTAACATTTAAGATTCATAATAAATGCGTGACCACAAGCAGAAAAGCTCAAACATTCCTTATACCCGCCCTGTATGTACATACTACGTATATGTCAGAAGCACCTACAGCACATGGACGCTCATACAAAGCTGATTATTTTCTCAAAAAGAAAAAAAACATTCCATAAAGTTAACGAGCAGAGACGTGTAAATTCGCGCTTACACATAGTGAATGCATACCAAGGGAGTAAAAACCCAAATCTCTTATCATATAAACCTTGCAACACTTCATCCCCCAAGTGTTTGTTTGGCTTAGCTACCATTTGATTCAAAGATAATATTTAAATTAAATTGTCTTAAAATCAACATTCTACACAATCTGAGCTGAGAAAAAAACGTAAAGCACAATAATTTAAGGGCTGTTTTTAGTATTTTCAAAATCCATTTCTAGCATTCATAAAACACATTGGTACAGTACCTGCACATACAAAAATTGCTCATGTGAAATTACCTCTGATGGACATAAGTCAAACAAGCACTAAGGCAGCGACCTGTAGATGTGGCAGTTATGAAAATAACAAGATACCGTGTATTTCTGTAAAGTTCCCGCACCCCCTCCCCCTCCCTCCCCCTATCGATTCACAGACTGGATAATATTTATTCTCGGTGAGGTAACACTCCAAGTGCCTGCAGAGCGGAGTACGCACATATTATATATATCAGATATAATGTACAGCGAGACCGCAATAATAGAACCTGATGATTGCTTATGAAATCATGTCTGTTGGAGATATGGTAAACAATCACTAAGGTGACGAGTCTTGCTGCCCTTACTTGAAACTAATCTAATCGAAGTTCAACATCATTCATAACAGATCAACCGCCATTTCTTTCTGTCCTTACTAGTTCTTTCATTCCATCCGGATTCATAACCTTCTTCATACATGCTCACCTTTTATTATGACTCTGGATATTGCATTAATTCGCTATTCCGGAAATTTGGTCCATCCATACCTTTCTTGGTCTTCCTCTACCACGACATCCATCTATTCTTGCAACGTCAACGACGTTACCATGTTGAAAGCACCGCGGTTCCCATAGATCACCGAAGTTAAGCAACATTGGGCGCGGATAGTACTTGGATGGGTTACCGCTCAGGTACACCGCGTGTTGTTGGCATCTTGGACCGGTCCGTAGTCCGTAGTGGCAACACTTCGGACTCGTAAATGGAAGGTTGTGGATTGGATCCCGGCGGAGCACAAAAAATATACCATTTATATTTCGAATGTGCTCTTCGCTGAGTTGAAAAATTCATAAACCTTTATCAAAGACCGGTCACTGAAAGGTTCATCCAACCTTACAACAACTGGGTCTTGCTTGAGAATTGGCGCTTTCTACAGCGACGACCAAGCTCGCAGAGGGCTCTTGAGTTGTGATACACACAAAAACAGCGCTCACCAAATAAATCTAATATTTAAGTATTATTTAACGTATACTTTCTTCGTCAGTCTTTCATCACTCATTCTCTCCATATGCCCGAACCATCTTAACATACTTCTTTTAATGTTCACTTTCACACTTTCCCTTACACCATCATTCTTCTCTTACAAAATTATTCCTCACCCTGTCACTTCGTTTTTGTCCAATCATACTTTTTAGATAGTCCATTTCTACTGTTTGGACTTTACTAATTTCCCTTTCACTCACCGTCTAGGCTTCACTTCTATACATCAAGGTGGGCACTAGTACACCACCGTGCACCGTCAATCTATCATTTTTTGAGAGATTTTGGTTCCTGGCGATGCACGCAGTAGCACCCAGTACACACCTGCCTTTCATTATTCTTCTTTCTAAATCACCGGCCATTCTTCATGCTTCTTAGAAAGTCCATTTCAACAGTATGGACCTTACAGGAGTGACATTGGTAAATTTATTTGCCGTGTTTAGTAAGTTCACACCAATAATCAAGCCCAGTGCTAAACAGTTTGCAATTTTCTGAGCAGAATATGCAAAACGTAAATTCTAATTCGCAATATAAACCTGAATGGATATGCTCGAATATATACGTATGGATAAGCCGTGGGTCAGGAGGTGAATCTACTCAAAAGACATTAGAAAAAAAAAAGTACATATTTATTTATTTATTTATTTATTTATTTATTTATTAAGAGGTGCAATACAGACAATTGGTACATATAAACAATAAAAAAAATAATAAGCAACAGTAACACAAATAACCAATCATCCAAACTATGCACACTACATCAATAGACACAAGCATTCATCTTCACACAAACATCACGCAGGCAATCACAGCTATACAACACTAGAAGCATACACAGCATTCACACCATTACAATATTTCTTTAAAATAAATCTAATACACACATAAATTTGTCACTTGCCCCCAAACAATTAAAAAAAAAAAAGAACAAAAAAAAAAAAAAAAAAAAATAGAAAGTGAAAATGAAAATTTAATAAAAATTTAAAAAAGAATATTTACCCTAAAGGTAAAACTGAATATTAAGTGACATAGAAGCCAACATGGGTTTCTCACATACATAAATGCACCGTTTTTTTCTATGTTCTACAAAATAAAATATTTTAAAAAGCGTGAAAATCCTGAAGTTTAGAAATTTTTCATGAGCACTTCCTGAAAATTAATTGACATACTTCTTTACGTTCTTATAATGTAACAACTTTCACCCAATAAAATGTTTTTTCTACTCCCATTTGGTAATTTACTAATTACAAAACGGCTAACGCAATCACAATGCCATGCATTTCTACACCCGTTGCATAATGTTACATTATGCAACCGGTAACCGTGTTAAAATGAACATGTGCGCATGCGCATTGTCAGAATTGGAACCATTTTTTAATTTCAAATGTCAACCTTGTATGGGGGTATGAAGACCTGTCAATCCAAGATGGCCGCAAGCGATCAGCTGATTAGGCTTCATACAATATTAGTGATATTCGGTAGGTAGGAATTACCGTGGTGATGAGACTTTCAGCCCTGTTCAGATGAAAATAAATAAGTATATTTTATGTGTAGAGTCAAATAAAAATTGTTAATAGTGCTAAAATTTATCGAATTTATTTATCGGATTGCTCCAAATAAAGCTTTCCTTTTTTCAATGGAAAATAAAAGGCTTGAAAGGAAAACAATACAAAAAATTTCACCGCAAAAAATAAACAAACTCAAAAAGTTACTTGGTTAATAGGTGAGTATGAGGTTGATCACCTATGCTGTACAAATTTGGTTCACCTGCCAATACAACTGCAGGGCATATGTTTATTTGAGTTTTGGGTTTGAATGTTTAAGCTTATATGCAGGATGTAAAAGCGCGACCTTATACATATGTGTCGGCTTGTGGGCATGAATTCAATATGAAACCTAAATATAATTTATTTTTACAACTTAGGTTAGATTAGATAATCGAAGGGAATGATAAATCACACGTTTTGACAAAGGTAAGGTTTTAATTACTTCAAATGGACGAGTACATTATAATGACTATTATTCACTATTTTGTTAATTCTCTCATGGTCGTAGAAAAAGTATTGTATGCCACTGCACGTAATTAGTCTTTGTAACACTCGTGCTTTCTATTGTGCCATTCGGCTGCGCCTCATGGCACAAACTAGCACTCGTGTTAAAAAGACTATCATTACTTGGCAGTGGCATAAATAACTATTATCTACGATTTCTCAAATCAGTGAATCAGCACTTATTCAGTTTATTTTAAGTAAACATTATGCTTGTCCCATCGATAGTTCAGTTGATAGAGTGCTTGCATTCCATACCGACAGCTCAGGTTCGAATCCTACCGAGGGTGTCAGAAATGATTTCGTATTTCGGTGTTTTTTTTAAGCCCAAAATAAATAAAAAACGGCAAGATTTACGCAATCTTCTTAAAAAATGAGTACCAACCCCCTCGGGAGCTGGGAAACCGCCAAAACGCTCGCCATATACGACCCCTTCGAGGAGAACGCGGCAAGAAGATACACTATATGTGTAGCTTTGTAGCGCTTTTACGTGAAGTGGTATAGCTGTGTCGTCACCAGACTGGGTTGCTAGCGAAAAGGCACACAAATATTTTGTAATTAAATTTAACATACAAAACTAATCTTAGCTCATCTAGAAAAATGTTTCAAATTCAAAAATCTTTCAACCTCATTATCACAGATCTAGTCTTTTTTTTTCATGAGAAATGTCAGATGAGTATTTCACCCTTGCATTGCAGGAGTAATGATTTGATGTTAGGCCGCGGGTACCTGCTCTGCACACACCCCGGTGTTTGCATATAAATTAACGCTCGTGTCGGCCCGCGCGAACACCGACCCGCTGCTTGTGGACAGACACAATATTGGGAACCAATACACTCACCAGTATTATTATAACAAAACATATAATTATTTTTAATATGATCTCTATTTACGTAAAAGATATTTAAAAAAATATATGCATACTCGTGTGACCGGTCCGTAGTCCAGAGGTTACACTTCGGACTCTGAATGAAAGGTTGTGGGTTCGAATCCCGGCGGAGCACAAAAAATATACCATTTATATTTTCAAATGTGCTCTTCGTTGGGTTGAAAAATTCATATAGCCTTTACCAATGACCGGTCATTCAAGGATATCCACAACACGTTTGATCCGTAGCTGGTCCACGAATCAACGTATTTTTGTTTGGAAAATTTGCATTAGCTGACGGTTGAGCCATGGATTTTCTGTGTGTGAATAACACCAATCAAATATTATAAAAAATCCTTGACTTGTACGTTGGTATGAGGCTAACCACCCATCTAAATCTAAATCTAGATGGGTAATAACCCATAATGTAAAAAAAATGGTTCACTTAGCCAATGTCACCCCTGTTTTGGGGAAGGTCGGCAAAACTTGCAGGGTTTATGCTCATTTGAGGTTTGGATTGTAATTTGTAAGTACACATGCACTACTTGTAAGCGGGAACTTACACTTGTCTTGTTGTAAGCATGCATTTGATATGAGTTATGAACTGAGACTATAGATTATTATACAGCGGATATTTTTTAGTAGAATTCCATTAATTTATTGCAGTTCTAACAGTTGGTATGAATTCCAAATATGAGTTTTGTAAGGTCTTGTTTACACGCTGCGCTAAAGGCAGTGTTGGGAAGATTAAGTTTTCTGCTGTTCATACTTCATACACAAGTTGGTTCAGTAAAGCCTCTAAACGTGTGTGCATACTGCGCTCATATGCTGCAGGCTGCGTGAGAAATTAAGACAAATTACTGTGTGCCCGGGCACTTCCCGAAATACCGACAAAACGGTGTTTTACTTTATTTTATTTATTTATTAACGGACATGATAGTCCAATAACATAATTTTATGACAATGAATAACAAAGAAAGAAAAAAATTAAGGATTAGTATGTTCAGAATTCGGGCAGTCGTTTCTCTTGGATTGGGTTTCAATGAAAGATATGCTTCTCGCTTGATATGTAACACTTTATTGCAAAAAAATTTACAGACTTTGATTCACTCTACTCGAGATAAATCTTCTCAGAATATTACAAGAAAAAGTTATTAGAAAGTTTTATGGCCAAGGGAGTCAAGTGGCTGATCTTATTAGCGTATTTGGAATAGAATAAGGTTGGTTCGATTCCCGCTTGGGTCATTTGACCAATAATTTGATCCTGGTTCAACAGATGTCATTGGGTAATTATTAATTAATAATTCGTTACAAATATATAATCATGAATCATTAATTGATGATATTAATACCTGTTTATGGATAGGCAGAATAGGTTGGTCAATTGTATTTCTCTTCACAAATCTATTAAAAAAACGTGAATCAAATAGTATTTATAATTACTTATTACCTATAAAACATTTGATCTATAGTCAATCCAAGGGTCATTGTTATTTATTGGAAAATTCAATTTAGACGGCGCATTAGCCATGAATTTGCTGTTCGTGAATAGTATCATTCATTGGTTATAAGGGATGTCAGTGATACTATTATCTATTATCTATAAATTTTTTATGACTCTGGATGAAATGAAAGAAGTATATACATACTTACGGACTGAAAAAAATAGTGGTTGATCTGTAATGTTGGCGGCTAAGATCACCCACGATCATCATCATTAGTGATGAGATGAGGATGGTGAGTGATCGAATACGTTAGTATATTAACAAATGAAGTGAAAAAAACAGTGTTTTAATAGAAAAAAAATCATCTTGTTTTAGATCTTCAAAATTTACTAAAACATTCACAATTTTAATACACAAACCGTACAAAATATAAATACATTATTGTTAACACTTTCAGAAAAAAAAATGATCTAACCAATTATACAAATAGTCATTTTACAAAACGCCTAGGCGCATGAGCTTCTACATATTCCCAACAGGCCTGCAACATTTTCCTGTGTATAAAGTAAGTGTGCATTGCAGCAAGTTCTGATTTATGCATTTATTTCCAAACTCGACTGCTCGGGGAATTTACGGTAAAACTGTACCAGTGTATGAAAACACTAGGGAAACTCCCCGCAACCGCGTAAACAGAAAAATGTATAGAAACTAAATCCCTCACGTGGAACGCTGTCGTTTACTCCATACAAATTAATACTTACGCGATCCAGGTGAGTTTTGCAAATGATTTATACTCGGAGTACTGTACTGGGGGAGCGGGTTGCTAAGTGAAAATTATTTGCGGGTTTGCGCGCGCATTTTGTTTGGTTAAAGTTTGCATTCCTGCTCAACACTTGGTGCAACAGTTGAATCAAACAAAAGCATTTATAGAATTTATGAACGCTTTAAATATTATGTTTATACATTTCAGATACTCTTGATAATAATTATGATCGGTACGTAGTCTAGTGGTAGCGCTTCGGACTCGTAAATGGAATGTTGTGGATTCGAATCCCGGCGGAACACAAAGAATATGCCATTTGTATTTTCAAATATGCTCTTTGATGGGTTGAAAGAAATCATTTACCTATAAAAAAACAGACCGGTTATCGAAGGTTCATCTAGCCTCACAGAAAATAGGTTTTGTTTGTGCTCGGCCGGAAACTGAACTCACAACCTTCGGAATACGAGTCTTAACCACTCAAAAAAGGCCGTTTGCCTTTAATAGAGTTGGATTTCAGAACCCAGTCAAGAGCATTTTGTTGATAATCGAACCCGAAATAAACTTCAAAAAAAAAAAAAACTGGTTCCAGGACAAGATGTCCACCGACATTACTTCCATCGAAAAAACGTCCACCGACAAAATGTCCACATTTTTGACGCGTGGGCAACTTGTCAATGGACACTGTGTCGGAAGACAATCTGAACTAACCAGGGTACATCTAATCTAATCTAAGCTGCAAAGATATGTGACATTGGGGATTCACATTATATGCATTCTCACAAGCAGACACAGTTGCGCAAGCCCATCCTCATACCCGTTCCGTTTTGTACACTTCCATCCGGGGAAGCGTACATAGAACGCTCATGCAATGCTATAATTTTTCAGCGGCGGAAGGGGATCCGACCCAGCAGTAATTTTAAATCTACCTGTTCGTCCAGAGAAAACTTTATACATCGTCGAGAGAAAACAAGGCAAAATCCGAAGTTACTGACTCGATGCAACTGCATCGGGATGCGCTCTTTGCACAAGCAGACACGTACATGCCGCATGTGAACCTACAACATAAAAACCCAAAGCACAAATGGACACACACCCTGCAACTCTTGCCGTCCTTCCCTGAGTATCACATTTAACATCGGATTGAAAGAGGCTGACAGAAATAAGAAGACGAAGAAGTCTGTTCACAGTGTGGTTAACCCGCACGCGATCTCTCCTCCAGCCCGCGACATACTCCAATATTGATTTCCAGTCTGACTCCGACACGACAGCGTGCAAGAGCTTTGTGTGTTTTATTCAAATACTGCAGGCTAGTGGAAGCTAATGTGGCAATGTAGCGGGGTAATGCACAGAGATATGCAAATGGAGTCGAGCATTCTGAATTTAAAAACTGGCACACATGCATCTATAATCTGTAATCTAAGCTGCAAAGGTATGCTAACATTTAAGGCTCATATTAAATGCATGCCCATAGACAACACCTTCTCTCAAGGTCGGTCTCCCCTCCACTGACCCACGCCCTGTATATCCATCACATCCGGGGATGTGTCACAGGACTCGCATGCAAAAGTTATGTGAAATGCGAGTGGTAGAAGGCCCTCCCGTGAAGCTACACTTTCCCAAGTGTTTACACACAGCAAAGGAGGCTCAGAAATCACTGAAAGATTATAGCCGTGAGGGTTGGCTCGAGGATTTTAAATTTACCAACAAAAATGCAAAGTGATTGATAAAAAATGTTGCACTTTGCCAATGTCACCCAACAAAAGAAGAGCTTGTATGAAGAAGATTATGACTCTGGAGGAAATGAAAGAAGTATGTAAGGACAGAAAGAAATGGCGGTTGATCTGTAATGTTGGCGCCTATCTATCTGTAATCTATAATCTAAGCTGCAAAAATATGTTAACATTTAAGTCTCATATAAAATGCATGCCCACAGAGAGGCACATGTAGGTTCGCGCCTACACATTCTGCATACGTGCATACAAATAAACAAAACCTCACATGAACATAAACCTTGCAACTCCTGCCGCCTTTCCCTGAAACTGGAGTGGCATTGGCAAAAGTGAAGTGGGTCAGCCTCATACCAACCTATCAGTCAAGGAGCTACTTAATTTTTTATCTCTAAAAAATTGGAAAAATCCTGTAGCTTAGGAATTTGTAATGAGCACTTCCTTATAATTTGTTCACTTACTATGAGAAGCAAAAAAACGCAAAAAAAAACGCAACTAAGCTACACATATAGTGTAACTTCTTGCCGCGTTATCCCCGAAGGGTCGCATGTGGCGAGTTGAACCTATTTATTTTTACAGGGAAGGGGGCCGGCCTTACGCCAACCACTTCAGTTGAAGTGGGGGTTTCCCAGCTCCCGAGGGGGCTGGTACTCATTTCTTGTGAAGGCTGAGTAAACCTTGCCGGTATTTTTATTATGGGGTTTGAAATAAACACCGAAATAGGAAATCATTTCTGACACCCTCCTCGGTGGGATTCGAACCCGCGCTCACGGGGTAGAATGCGAGCACTCTACCAACTGAGCTATCGACCGGACTATGAGAAGCTATTCGCAATAAATTGTTATATCCACGATTTATCAAATCAGTGAATCAGCAATTATTCAGTTTTACCTATGAGGTATCGATATATTGGTATTTAAGGCTTATACTCAATGCACGCTCCCAGGTTGAAACATTGCACAAGCTCACCTCATACTCGGTTCGTACTCACAAGCACTGCATTTGCACTGACAAAAAGTAAAACCTCACATGAACATAGATCTTGCAACTCCAGCCACCCCTCCCTTTCTCAGGGAAGTTTGGAAAAAACTTCAGGGTATATATTCATTTGAGGTTTGGTTTTTGAATTGTAAGTACCTACACATGCAGCATATTTTGTAAGCTTGAACTTACACGTGTCTGTTTGTGGGGATGCATTATATATGAATTTTAAATATCAATATATTTTTGCAACTTAGATTGTAGATTATATTTTTTCTGCCAACGTGAAGTGCTGCCGTCAGTTATTTGAAATAAATTAATTTAAATTGATTTATTGGAGTTGCCAGGATTACCGCGAGATAATTAAACATTTCAAATAATAAATTAATTTTACGTGACGCGTGAAATGCAGCGCAGGCAACACCAAATAAATGAAATAGAATTGTCATTAGACTTAAATCAAAATCCGATAAATCTATTATTATGCCCGGTCGATAGCTCAGGTGGTAGAGTGCTTGCATTCCATGCCGAAAGCTCGGGTTCGAATCCCACCGAGGATGTCAGAAATGATTTCCCGTTTCAGTGTTTATTTCAAACCCCAAAATAAAATACCGGCAAGGTTTACTCAGCCATCACAAGAAATGAGTACCAGCACTCTCGGGAGCTGGGAAACCTCCACTTCAACTGAAGTGGTTGGCGTAAGGCCCTAAGAATATCATAAAGCCTTACCTGTAAAAATAAAAAGGTTCAACTCGCCACATGCGACCCCTTCGGGGATAACGCGGCAAGAAGTTACACTTTATGTGTAGCTTAGTTGCGTTTTTTTTTGCGTTGCGTATATTCACTAGCTGAATGGTTAATAAAGTAAGAACATTTTGAATTTGGAACTTTTTTCTCGGCGAGCAAACGTCAGTGTTGCGTGGGGCTGTCGTTCTAAGCGAGCAATAAAAAAATATTTGTATGCCTTTTCCTTAGAAACCAAGCCAGGTGACGACACAATATTGCCAACTCACGTGCGGACATCATTAAAAAATGAGATAGTGGTCGAACTGAAAAAATGAGATAGTGGTCGAACTGAAAAAAAGAGATAGTGGTCGAACTGAAAAAATGAGATAGTGGTCGAACTGAAAAAAATGAGATAGTGGTCGAACTGAAAAAATGAGATAGTGGTCGAACTGAAAAAATGAGATAGTGGTCGAACTGAAAAAATGAGATAGTTGTCGAACTGAAAAAATGAGATAGTGGTCGAACTGAAAAAAATGAGATAGTGGTCGAACTGAAAAAATGAGATAGTGGTCGAACTGAAAAAATGAGATAGTGGTCGAACTGAAAAAATGAGATAGTGGTCGAACTGAAAAAATGAGATAGTGGTCGAACTGAAAAAAAGGCAAAATATTTATTTTTCTAAAATTCAACAGTAACTTGTTTTTCTGTACATTTTGGTAAAAACTGCCATTTAGTCTGCGTGTTATTTAGTAAATGTATAGTTACGAAATTAAAACTCCATTGATCATAAATCTTACAATTTTTGCCACCCTTAAAAGGTTTTTAAAGATTAATTGCCCAATTTTACAACCTCCAGTTATCATTTATCGGTATTCGAAAAGTGACGTCACAATCAATTTAACTTCCCCGTAAAATTCCGATGCAATATCCCACGCACTGTACTTTACACTTTAGAGCACACAAATGGAACAGAACGTTAATTGATGTGCCAGATTAACTGATGCTGCAGCTCCGCGGGTGATGAAGAGTGATTGATTAGCGATAATCAATTATATAATTATCCAACTGATTTCGTTATCAAATCAATTGACTGATAACAAAGCTCAAGATAAAGAAGAGAATGAAGCTTACATGGCCGGCTGATGATGCTGAAGAGTAGTTTTTCGGGATCCGTTGCCGTGGTCTGTGGGAGCTGGAGCTTCCAGATATTTCATCCATTTCTACGATGAGCTTCATCAGTGTGAAAGTGAAGTGATAAAGATGATGCTGATGAAACTGTGAACAACGCCTTCACGCTGAAGAAGCCCATCGTAGACATAAGTGAAACGTCCGGCAGGTCCAGCTCCACAGACTATGGCAATAGATCCCAAAAAGCAACTCCAGGATTATTAATTCATTATTCATGACTATTATTTGATAGCTTTGGATAATAGATATGTATATATTTCTAGACAGTAAAAAATAAGTTGATGAAATGCATTACTCTTCAGGAAATTAAAAAAAAAACACACAGATGTTTCTGAAAAAAATTGCCATATCAACAGCTGAATATATGCAAGAAAATTAATATTTTCAAGTAACTTACACTGTACGCAGTCTTCAAGTTGATAGGAAATATTTAAAAAAAAACAGCCAACATACCTGAAACAAAAAAAAGCATGAAATTAGTTTTGAGTTCGAGTTCTTGAAGGATGACACACACAAAAACTACGCTACGCTACAAAGCCACACACATAGTGTAACTTTTTGCTGCATTCTGCCCGAAGGGGTCGCATGGGACCAGGGTATCCTATTTAATTTTACTGTTAAGGGAGTGGGCCTATACTTTTTGACTTTGCAAGAATATCGTCTCTGTTTCAATAACAAACATCTTCATTTCTCCTGTACTGTCCTGTATCCTCTAGCCGTTTCACTAGGGGCGGCCGGTACCTCCGCAGATGCGTCTCCACTTTTATCTGTCCTTGCATACATATCTCTTTCATCTCTTTAATATTCATCACTTTCCTCATACATACTCTTCTCTTATTCTCACTCTGCAGGTTCCATTCTATTGCAATCTCACCTATTTGGTCTATCCATTCCTTCCTTGATTTTTCCCTTCCACACTTTCTTCGTTAGTTCTCTACTCCTCATTCTACTTAAACCAAAGTACAAAACACCGAGTAATTTCTCTCGATCGTGCAAACATAAAAAAATATACGAAAACTAAATGACTCTGTAGGGTTGCTGCTGAATCTTCCATACACTTTTATATTTTCGCAATCGAGGGGAGCTTATACGAGGTTGTATACTTTTCTCTTTGGGTAATTAAGTGTCCATTAGCCTCCCTTCCCCCCTCCTTTTTACCCCGACCCCCCCCCCCCCCCCCCCCTCAGTCAGTCTATTAGCCAGAAACAAAAAGCCGGTCTAGAAATGGTTAGGAGACCATCAAAAGAGCGCTCTTTATAGGGTTATCGTACATTTTGCGAGAAAAATCCCATTTCCTATAACGACGGCATGAAAAGGGTTATGACTTTGGATGAAATGAAAGCCTATGCAGGGTTTGAAAAAAGGCTGTTGTTCTGCATTGTTGGCGACTTACTATATGGTTTTTTATGTATATTTTTTCAACAGGATAATAGATTTGTGTAGAGGATTACTATTCACAAACCTGTCTTGCATGGGGTTGTAATCTCGACGGCCGTTGGTTGATCTTGTCTATTTGAAGATAGTAAGGAATAAAACATGGTGCTGCCTTAACAGCTGATTGCTGTTCCACACAAAATGTATCAGTTGTTGATGAACCACCATGTTTTATTCCGTCCTATCTTCAAATACATACGGTAAGATCAACAGACGACTATCGAGACTTCCACCCCAGAGCTGTTGAGCTCATGACGGTGATGGTGTTAGATCTAACCACTAGACTACAAGCGGTGCAGGAAACGGCATTTATTGCTGAACTGTCATTAGTGAGTTGGTAGCACTGAGAGGATAGCTAGACGACAAGATGTCAATAGACAGAATGTCCAACGACATAATGCCCCCCGGCAAAATTCCCACCGACAAAACGACCACCCGGCAAGATTGCCACCTGACATAATGTCCACCCTGAAAATGTCCACAGATAAAATGTCCATAGACAAAAGGTCCCCAACATAATGTCCACGCGACAAAACGTCCACTCAACAAAATTTCCACTCGACAAAATGTCCACCTGACATAATGTCCCCCCTCAAAATGTCCACTGACAAAATGTTCACCGACGAGATGTCAAACAATGTAATGTCCACCGGTGAATAACCGACATAATGTCCACCGACATTCTGTCACGTGAACATTTTGTCACGTGGACAATTTGTCTGGTAGGCATCACATCGGTGGACATTATGTCTGTGGATATGTTGTCGCGTGAACATTTTGTCGCGGGGGCAATTTGTAAAATAAATAGATATCATATAGATATCATATCAAATAGGTTCACTTTGCCAATGTCACCCCTGTTTCAGGGAATGTCGGCAAGAGTTGCAGGGCTTATGTTCATTTGAGGTTTGGATTTTATTTGTAAGTACACAATCAGCATTTGTAAGCGCGAACTACACGTGTTTGTTTGTGGGCATACATCTGAGAGCTTTGAATGAATATATCCTTGCAACTTAGATTATAGATTATAGATTATAGATATCGGTGGACAATTTATCGGTGGCCATTCTGTCAATGGACACTGTGTCGGTGGACATTCTGTCAATGGACACTGTGTCGGTGGACATTCTGTCAATGGACACTGTTTCGGTGGACATTCTGTCAATGGACACTGTGTCGGTGGACATTCTGTCAATGGGCATTTTGTTGTGACACGGAGGATGAATGCAATGCACAGTTGGTATAATCGTCGCTCTGATCGGTGAACAATTGCGCCCTCTAATTACAGGCAGAGTCTTATATACATAGTGCAGCTGTGGAGGTGGGCGACAGTACAATCGATATTGTGGAAGGTGGGACGAGTAGGGAGGTCCCAAAAATTGTTAAGACACTCGTCTTTCAAAAGGACAAATTTACAAAGGCAAGAAACATAGTACATAGTCAATATTCAGTACGAAACATGCACAATGGGTTGTGCCTAGCGTAGAAATCCGTTTTTCTCTAAATCAAGGTTCGTAAAATAGGTTCTCACGCCAAGATCAGATATAAGACAAATGCAACTAAGCTGCACATATAGTGTGACTTGTTGCCACGTTATCCTCGAAGGTTTTTGCAAGAAGCGAGTAGAACCTATTTATTTTATTTTTAAAGGTAAGGAGGCCGGCCTTACTTCAGTTCAAGTGGGGGTCTCCCAGCTCCCGAGGGGTCTGGTACTCATTTCATGTGGAGGCCGAGTAAACCTTGCCGTTATTCTACTATGGGATTGAAATAAACACCGAAAGCGGAAATCATTTCTGACGCCTTGCACGGCTTATGTTCATTTTAGATTGGGTTTTATATAGTAGGTTCACATGCGGCATGTTCAAGCGCAAACTTAAATGTGTCTGCTTGTGGGGATACGTTTAATCTTCTTCTTCTCCAGTTCCAATCCTGGGATTGGCTTGCAGCAATTTCTTTCACTCTTCTCCTCCATTCTTCCCTGTCTTGTGCGGCTCTTTTAAGCTCTGCATTCGTTTAATATGAATCTTAAACGTAATATATCTTTGCAACTTAGATTGTAGATTATAGATTATTATAAAGACATCTGGACTATGTTTAACATCTGCCAATATTGTATTAATTATACTTGAAATAGTCTTAGTATTATGCAGAGTCTCACCTCGCCAGTGCAAGGGAGAAGTCTAAGCAAATGTTGGTCCAAGCAATGGAGGGGATTAGGGAGCAAACACTGATCCAAGTTACTCTGCAGTTATGCAACTCATTGCAGAATACACTTACGAGCAGAACCTATTTATTTAGTGCAATTAAGGTAGCCAGTCTAGTACTACAGCCATTTGAAAAAAAATCAGGTGTAAGTTTTTTTTTTTCAACTTAAACCGGACTTGACAGAGCTTTAACCACCCCTAGCGCAAAGGTAACTACTGAAAGGGTAACTGTTTCACTTAAATGTTATAGAAGATACGATAAAGTTACAATTTAAGTACAATTTTACGACAAAACTGTTGAATTTTAATACAAAATGGGGGACTCGTTCCGTCAACAATTTTGAGAGCAAAGTCAATCTACATAAAACAAAGTTTAGACGGGGCGGAGACAATAAAGACGGCTGGGTGAACCTAGAACACAGCTCGTTCTCACAGTGCTTGTTTGACTTATCTACCATTTGATTAAAAAATAACGTAACTCGCAACTAAAACGCAACTAAGCTACACATAGAGTTTAACTTCTTGCCTGCGTCATCCCCAAAAGGGCATGTGGCGATTCGGACTCATTTATTTTTACGGGTAAGGGGTCGGCCTCACCCTTACCACTCTTAGTTGTAGCGGCAATTTTCCAGCTCCCGGAGGGGCTGGTACTCATTTTTTGTGAAGGCTGAGTACACCTTTCCGGTGTTTATTTTGGGTTTGAAATAGATATCGAAACGGGAAATCTTTTCTAATACCCTCGGTGGGGATCGAACCCTTGCTCTTGGCATGGTATGCAAGCATTCTACCAAGTGACCTATCGACCGGACTTTTTACAAGCTTGGTCGTCACTACAAATCGCCAATTCTCAAGCAAGATCCAGTTGCTGTAAGGCTGAATGGACCTATTGATGACGGGTCTTTGGTAAAACCATATGAATTTTTCAACCCAGCGAAGAGCAAATTTTAATATAGAAGTGCTCTGCCGGGATTCGAACTCACAACCTTCCATTTACGAGTCCGAAGTTCTATTTTCGACCACGGAACGGAGTTTTCGATGAAACCGTCTTTCGTGATTCTTAAATCAAATTCAATCTGAGCTAAGAAAAAAACTTTAAACACGATAATGTGAGAGTTGTTTTATATACTTACATTTAAAGTTAATTTCCGGTTTTCATAAGACACATTAGTCCAGTATACGTACAAATATTGCTCAAGTAAAATTACCTTTGATGGATCTAAGATAAACAAGCGCTAAGGGGACGATTTGATGGACAAGTTTTGTAACTCCTTAATACATACATTTGTAATGAACGTCTGGAGTAGCGGTAAAGAAAGGTTAAAAGTCGCTGATATGGTCGAGCGGATAAGGCATTGGCACTCGAATTTACGTTATTAAAACAAGCGCAAGTTCGAACGCCGCCTGCGTCGTGTCTGATTTGATTGGGTAATTATTAACTGATTTGATTGGGTAATTATTAGTTGATAATTCATTAAAACATTAAATAATTAATTATTATTAATTATTAATGTTAATACCTCTTTCTGGCCAGGCAAAATACGTCGTATAATATAAGTTGCCAAGAAAATGGCATTTAAGGCTTATATTAAGTGCATGCCCACAAGCAGGCACGTGTAAGTTTGCGCTTACAAATGCTACATGCGTCAGAAATGATTTCCCGTTTCGGTTTTTCTTTCAAACCCAAAATAAAATACCGGCAAGGTTTACTCAGCTTTCAAAAGAAATGAGAACCAGCCCCCTCTGAAGTGGTTGGCGCAAGGCTGCCCTGCATGCCTGTACCATGCCACAAGCAGGCACGTGTAAGTTTGCGCTTACAAATGCTGCGTGAGTACTTACAAATTAAAATCCCAACCCCAAATGTAAACATAAATCATGCAACTTTTGCCGATCTTCCCTGAAACAGAGGTGAAATTGGCAAAGTGAACCATTTTTTACAGTAAAGGTGGTCAGCCTGATACTAAAATCTAAGATCTAAATCTCAGCTGCAAAGATAGTATCATTTGAGAATCATATTAAATGCATTCCCACAAGCTGACACGCATAATTTTGCTCTCACACATGCTGCATGTGGATCTACAATATAAAAAACCCAATCTCCAATGAACATAAGCCCTGCAACTCTTGCCGATCTTCCCTAATACCAACCTAATAATATCATTATTTATTATTATCTACCAAAAAAAATATTTAAAAACTCCATTGACGGTTTGAATTAACTGAAAAGCTTAAATCTACCCTTTACTGAAAATTCCTGAAAAGATTAAGTTTCAAGGGCACTTTTGGGGTCTGGGTTTTGAGGTTCGCCAGGCCCTCTAGGTTTCGGCGACGCGATGTGCCGTTTTTACTGCCTGGGACCCGTAAAACATTTTATTGGGAATTAAATCCCAAGCCATGATAGGCAGAGCTTAAAACAGTGCAAGACAAAAGACTGACGGATGTGTACTGAATTATTAAAGGTCACATTTTCCATACATGTTTGTAATCTACACTGGAAAACACACTGAAATATGCAATTATTTATCTAATCTAATCTAAGTTGTAAATATATGTAACATTATATTTTATTTTTTTGATTTATACAGCAGACAAACAGTGTAAATACATACATGATTTGTATTGGTACAAAAACAAAATTAATACAATTCAAAAACTAGCAAAAAATTATATTCATTTTCACAAGCAGACACGTACAAGTTCGCGCTTAAACATGCCGTATATGGACCTACAATATAAAAATCCGAATCTCAAATGAACGTACACCCTGCAACTCCTGCCGACCTTCCCTGAAACAGGGGTGACATTGGCACAGCGGACCATTTTCTACAGCATGGGTGGTCAACCGTATACCATTTATTTTAATAGAATTTATTTTACACAGTTTGGTTCACAATTTACAACAATTTTAATCGACACTCCATTATGCCTCATTGCAGTTCCTTCATATAGGTACAAAAGAGATCTTTCTTGCATATTCCAGACCATTCGATCTCTTTCTCTCGGAGAGATCGGTTTTGTTTGTAAATTTAAAATCCTCGAGCCCCAAACCCTCACGGCTGTAACCTTTCAGTGATTTTTGAGCCTCCTTTGCTTTGTGCAAACACTTGGGAAAGTGTAGCTTCACGGGAGGGCCTTCTGCCACTCGCATCTCACATAACTTTTGCATGCGAGTCCTGTGACACATCCCCGGATGGGATGGACATACAGGGCGTAGGTCAGTGGAGGGGAGACTGACCCTGAGAGAAGGTGTTGATCATTCTAGCGTATTTGGAATAGAATAACGTTGGTTCGATACAATTGGGTCATTGACCATAACTTTGACACTGGTTCAACAGATGTTATTGGGTAATTATTAATTAATAATTCATTAAAATAAATAATAATGTATAATTAATTGATGATATTAATACCTATTTCTGGCCAGGCAGAATAGGTTCGTGAATTGCATTTCTCTTCACAAATCTATTTTTTTTAAAAAGATATGTAAATTGCGTCATCCGCTTCTCGATTAATGCGGTTACCAACGAACGGCATTTCATTTTTACAACATGAGGCTTCGAGTACGCTTTTCCTTCCCAATTTCTTCCCCGAGTGCGTGTATCTGTACACAATACAGGTGTCGCTCTCTGTAAAGGTCTCGCCTTGCCATTATTGCCGCTTCTCACAGGGTGTAGCCTGCAGAGCGCCGTGCCAAGCGAACCTGCTTGCCTGTGCCTGTGCCTGTGACTGTTGCGCGAGCAAACGATCAGACCACAAAACGGGGGCGGCGAGAACGCGTCATATTGATGGCTGTAATATCAGCTCACGTCAACCTTGTGCAGTCAATTAAATTTAATAATTTAAAAGATAGAAACAATTTTGGTTTCGATTACGGCGAGTATTTTACAATTCCATGACCGGTTTTGCAAACAATCCGTTTGCACCTTCAGGTGACTAAATAAATACAAGTAAATTTAAGTATTTATTTAGTCCACGGCCGGTTTCACAAACTGTTTGTTTGCGAAACCGAAATTTTTATTACACTCACCGTAATCGAAAACAAAATTGTTTTTGTCTTTTAAGATGAACGATTGCAAAGGGAATCCCTCTGTAGTGGCCATAATCTATAATCTAAGTTGAAAAGAGCTAAAATGTTGACATTTACAGTTAATTGTAAATGCATGTCCACAAATAGGCACGAGTAAGTTCGCGCTTACAAACGCAGCAGGTGTACTGACAAATATAAATCCAAACCTTAAATGAACACAAACCCTGCAACTTTTGACGACATTCCCTAAAATAGAGATTACATTGACAAAGTGAACTATTTTTACAGCCTCGTATC
This sequence comes from Agapetus fuscipes, assembly GCA_951799405.1. Lineage (NCBI taxonomy): Eukaryota > Metazoa > Arthropoda > Insecta > Trichoptera > Glossosomatidae > Agapetus > Agapetus fuscipes. The sequence continues at coordinate 16,308,567 of OX637348.1, forward strand.
AACCTGAAAGTGAAGTAATCTGTTTTGCAATCAATTATTTTCAATAAGTTTAAATTGAATCACTTGTCAGACTGTGAATAATAGGGTGTGTAATGACTGGGCTATTATTAACGAAGCTGCACATATAATACAACTCAATACCACGTGGTTTCCGAATATATCGCATGTGGCTGTGGCATGTAGAACCATTGTATTTTTACAGGGAAGAGCACTTTTAGAAAATATGTTATTGTCGTGCTCCGCCGGGAATAGAACTCATTGAGTCAATGCCAATCGACAACTCATCGGTCTACTTTCAACCTAAATCTAATCTAATCTAAACTAAGTAGCAAATATAAGTAACATTAAAAATTCACGTTATATGCATTTTCACAAGCAGACATGATAAGTTCGCGCTTAAACATGCCGCATGTGGACAAAATAAAAACCCGAGTCTCATGAGCATGCACCCTGCAACTCTTGCCGACCTTCTCTGAAACAGGGGTGACATCGGCAAAGTGACCCATTTTCTACAGCATGGGTGGTAAGCCACATACCGACCTATAAGTCAAGGAACATACACAACAAAACAAAAATTACAAAATTATGATTTTATTAAAACCGCTTAAGTATGTAGGTCTAAATATTTTTGGCAAATGTTCCGCGCAGCTGGCTTACGATGAGCTCTGACAGTGACAAATGTATCAGCGACAGGCTCCCATTATAATATTTATTCCATACACTGCACGCGCCGCTAGGTATTACATTGTATCTAATACTGCTTACATTGTATCCGATACAGGGTACACTGATTGATTTCACGTTCCGCGAACTTTACAGACGCTTCACATAATGGTGACGGACTCGACACAAATTTCAATTTAGAACTTCCTCTCTCGGTGGGCAAACGTCACACTTGTATGAGACTACGGTCTAACTATATAATATAACCTATAATCTAAGTTTCAAAGATACAGTTTACATTTAAGGTTCATATTAAGTGCATGCCCACAAACAGACACGTGAAAGTTCACGCTTACAAATGCTGCATGTGACCTTCCCTGAAACGGGAGTAGCATTGGCAAAGTAAACCAAGTTTTAAAAGCATGTGTGGTCACTGGTCAGCCTCATACTAATCAAGAAAAATTAACTTAGTCTTGGGTCTTGTTTGCAAAATTTGCGCTTTCAGAAGCCATACCGTGAGCTCGGGTTCGAATCCCACCGAGGGTGTCTCAAAATCATTTTTCTACTCCCATTTGGTAATTTACTAATTACAAAACGGCTAACGCAATCACAATGACATACATTTCTACACCCGTTGCGTAATGTAACATTACGCAACGGGTAACCGTGTTGAAATGAAAATGTGCGCATGCGCATTGTCAGAATTGGAACCATTTTTACTTTCTTGCTATAGCCGAAGGCTATAAAGAAAGTTATGATTTGGTGTGAAAAAAAAATTTCGAGGTTTTCACGGAAATGAGTTGTCCTGGTGCAGGACATGCCAAAAAACACTATCTTTCAAAAACGTCCGTCTGTATGTATGTATGTATGTATGTATGTATGTATGTATGTATGTATGTGTGTGTGTCACTTTCCAAAGTATAAGACCTAGAGATACCAAATTTTGGCTACATCAACTTTTTTGGACATGTATTAAGTATGAATAACATGGCATTACACCAACTTGAAAATTCAAGATGGCTGCCATACAAAAAAAACATAAAATTGCACTTTTCTCATAAACGACTCCAAGAATTTTTCTTAAATTTTCATAGTTGCCACTAATTATTTTTTAACTTAATAAATTAGTTATGACAACACTCTTACTAATCTGTGTCTATGGGCTGCCATATGAAAAAAACAAACGATTGTGATTTTCTCGAAAGTTAAGGGGTCAACAAAAATATAATGTTGTACAATATTATGGACAACATAAATTTGCACAAATTAACAAAAAAAAATTTTTGAAAAAATAAATATAAAGCACCGTTTACACGACCTGAAATTTTAAATCGAAAATATTACAAAAACCTATTAAAACGCAAGATATTTAAATTTGTTTTAGATTTGATAGAAAGAACAAGTTTATTACTTTAATTCGTAATCATTTTTTTTTTACTTTTTTGAGAATTCAAGATGGCTTCCGAAGAGCTGAAAATTTAAAATGCGATTTTCTCAAAAACGGCTCCGACGATTTTTCTGAAATTTTTTGTGAATCCATTTTTATAATAGTGCTATCTAATAATTATAATCATTTCTTCATCATAATCTCGGTTTAGGGAGTTGCCATATAAAAGAAAAAAATAATGGAAAAATTCTCGGCAGTTAGAGGGTTAATAAAAAAATAATGTAGCACAAATGTAAAACAATAATAATAACCTATATATTGCCATCATTATTTTTTCCAAAAAGTGAATCAAAAGTATAGCCGCGATACAAAGTGAAAATTTTCCATACAAAATGTATTAGCAATTTTCTTGGTAGTCAAAGGGTTAAAAATAGATAAAAGGCTGCGATTCTTAAAATTTTATAAATACCAATAATAATCAGTCGTTAATTTTTCAAAATATAACTAAAAAGTGTACCCACCATACAAAGTCCTAGTTTGCATACAGAAGGGTTTAATGACCATCTATAATAATCTAGAATATAAGTTGCAATGAAATATAAACATTCAAAACTAATATGAAATGCATGCTCACAAACAGGTACGTGTAAGTTCGCGCTTACGAATGCTAAATTTGTACTTACAAATTAAAACCAAATCTCAAATGAACATAAAACCTGCAACTCTTGCCGACCTTCCTTGAAACAGGGGTGACATTGACAAAGTGAATTATTTTTTACACTTTGGGAGGACTGAGAAATGCGAGAAAATTGAGATAAGACTGAATGAAAAAAGAGTGGAGGTCGTGAAAGAATTTGATTATCTGGGAAGCAAGTTTGAGTCGAATGCGAAATTGACGAAATAATTGGAAAAGCGCGCTAGTAGAGGAAGAAGTGTAATGGAAACGATTGGAAGAATTGCAAGAAATAGGAAACTTACGAAGAATATGAGATCGGCGGTCCACAATGGCATATTGGTTGGTGGAAGTGAGGCTTAATGAATGTGAGCTGAGTAAAGTATGTAAGTACGGTTGAAATGGCTTACCTGAGAGCAATGGCTGGAAAGACACTGAGTGATAGAGTAGGTAATGCTTGAGTGATGAACGAGTGTGGTATAAAAGAGAATATGAGAATGAAAGTACAAAAAAGTACGATGAGATGGTTCAGACATCTTGAAAGAAAGGATGATGAACAACTAACGAAGAAAGTGTACAAAGGAAATATCAGAGGAAAGCGCGGAAGGGGAAGGCTGAGGAAAGAATGGTTAGACCAAATAGGTGAGATTGCGAAAGAATGGATTCTGCAGAGTGAGAATAAGAGAAGAGTGTGTATGAAAAAGGTGATGAATATTGAGGAAATAAAAGTGGTTTGTTAGGGCAGAAAAAAGTGGAGGCGCATCTGCAGAGGTACCGGTCACCCCTAGTGGAACGGCGGCAGGATACAGTACAGTACAGTACAGAGGTCAGCTTCATACCAACCTATAAGTCAAGGATCTTTCTTTTGTAATTGGCGCTTTTTCCAGAGAAGACCAACCTTGCAGAGGGCTCTTGAGTTGTGATTCACACAAAACGGCGCTCACCAAATAAATCATCCAAATATTTTTTATTCACTTAATAATTTTAATGGCTTTATCCATATTGTACGAGTATGCAGGTACACACCGCGGTGGAATAAAATTGATTTTTTATCGATATATTATATTTTCATTGAAACTGCATAAGCTGGTAGATGATTCTAGCTTTACATACGTCATACAGTGGGTTAATTTTTGCAAGAAAGTCGAGTACAGATTCTGTGCAATTTATTTTAATTTCAAATGTCAACCTTGTATGGGGGTATGAAGACCTGTCAATCCAAGATGGCCGCAAGCGATCAGCTGATTAGGCTTCATACAATATTACTGATATTCGGTAGGTAGGAATTACCGTGGTGATGAGACTTCCAGCCCTGTTCAGATGAAAATAAATAATATATTTTATGTGTAGAGTCAAATAAAAATTGTTAATAGTGCTAAAATTTATCGGAATGCTCCAAATAAAGCTTTCCTTTTTTCAAAGGAAAATAAAAGGCTTGAAAGGAAAACAATACAAAAATTTTCACCGCAAAAAATAAACAACCTCAAATAGTTACTTGGTTAATAGGTGGGTATGAGGTTGATCACCTATGCTGTAAAATCTTGGTTCACCTGCCAATAAAACTGCATATGTTCATTTGAGTTTTGGGTTTGAATGCTTAAGCTTATATGCAGGATGTAAAAGCGCGACCCTATATGTTCCGGATTGTGGGCATGAATTCAATATGAAACCTACATATAATTTATCTTTACAACTAAGGTTAGATTAGATAATCGAAGGGAATGATAAATCACAGGTTTTGACAAAGGTAAGGTTTTAATTACTTCAAATAGACGAGTACATTATAATGACTATTATTCACTATTTTGTTAATTCTTTCATGGTCGTAGAAAAAGTATTGTATGCCACTGCACGTAATAAGCCTTTGTAACACTCGTGCTTTCTATTGTGCCATTCGGCTGCGCCTCATGGCACAAACTAGCACTCGTGTTACAAAGACTATCATTACTAGGCAGTGGCATAAATAACTATTCCCGTTTCGGTGTTTACTTCAAACCCCATAATAAAATACCGGCAAGGTTTACTCAGCCTTCACTAGAAATGAGTAGCAGTCCCCTAGAGAGCTGGGAAACCCCACTTCAACTGAAGTGTTTGGCATAAAGCCGGCTCTCTTACCTATAAAATAAAAATCCTGAATCGCCTTCGGAGATAACGCGGCAAGAAGTTACACTTTATGCGTAGCTTACTTGCGTTTTTTTGGAAGCGTTGGACAAGCTCCCAGTAGACCTTTTTGGTGTAACTTATTCTAAAAACGCTTACTAGATTTATCAACCAGAAATTAATTATATATTTTGTAGAGTACCTACACCTTGCTGTCTCTACGAAGCGACAAGTAGAGACGAACTTTTATATAAAGTATAAACGAATACTTGAGCACGTGTTTATAAAGTTTTATAAGGAAACTGTCTTCCATTCACACTGTTCACTGTTTAAATGAGTTGGCAACACAATTTCTCTTCAGTTTAGTTAAAATTTTGCAATTTTACATCAAATTATATGAAACTGTGAAAATGGAAGTCTGGATGCAACTTCTTTGAAAGGATCGTATTCAGCGTACGCGGTAAATAATAATAATAATAAAAGAAGATCACAGCGACTAGCCAACCGCTGATAATGCCCATCGGAGCAATGGCCGAAACTGTCCGGAAAGAATCAACCAGTACCCTTAGTACGAGTTGCAAAACTTAAAAAAGTACATTATAAAATCCCGAATCTCAAATTAACATCATCCTGCAACTCTTGCCGACCTTCCCTGAAACAGGGGTGACATTGGCAAAGTGAACCATTTTTTACAGTATGGGTGGTCAGCCTCATACCAACCTATAAATCAAGGAAAAATACATGGTAAAAAAACCCTTTACACTTGATATTAAACTTGATTTAAAATTAAAAATTAAGTTCGATTGGATCCATCCATAGCACTTCAGTCAATGTCAAAGCAGTTATTTTAAAGGAATGGGAGAAAATAGTTTTTTCTGAAATGTATTTGCGTATGCACGCGCCTGCTGGAAAAGGAATATGATTTTATCCACCCAGCAACTAAGCTACATATTAAGTGTAACTTCTTGTCTACGTTATCACCGAAGAAGTCACCTATGGCGATTCGATAAGAGAAATAAAAATCCAAATCAAGTAGAAAAGAGGAAGAAAAAATATTCTGTGCAAATACTGCTACCTTGACTGATAGGTTGGTATGAGGCTGACCACCCGTGCTGTAAAAATCGGTTCACTTTTGCCAATGCCACCCCGGTTCAGGGAACGGTGTCAGGAGTTGCAAGGCTTATGTTCATGTGAGGTTTTGTTTATTTGTATGCACACTTGCAGAATGTGTGGCGCGCACCTGCATGTGGCATGCATTTAATATGAGCCTTAAATGTTAACATATGTTTGCAGCTTAGATTATAGATTATTATAGATAGTAGAACATCTCGTTTTTGGTTCTACGAACAGACAGTTGCCAGCATGTAGACAAGTCTACGAATAGATGCATTGCTTCAAATCACGTCTGACTTCCGACTTAATTAGAGCCGGCAGCATTGGTGACGTCATGATTTCTATTACCTCCTCCCCCCCCCCCCCCCCCCCCTCCACGAAATATAAGATTGGCTTCATTGAGTTATAAAATACTCGTAGATCAGTAGAAACTAATTTACTGCATTGATACTATAAAAAACCCAATCTCAAATGAACATAAACCCTGCAACTCTTGCCGGCCTTCCGTGAAACAGGGGTGACATTGGCAAAGTGAATCATTTTTTACAGTATGGCTGTTCAGCCTCATACCAACCTTGAAGTCAAGGAATACAAGCAATTAATAATATTTGATAAATAAACGCTAAACAATTAAATAGTAAAAATTAAAACCTACCAAACATATTCTATAAAAAGGTAAAAAATATTTTTTGAAAGCCTCAGCCTTAAACGCCAGCATTACAGATCAACCGCCATTTCTTTCGGTCTATGTATACTTCTTTCATTTCATCCAGAGTCATAACCTTCTTGATACAAGCTTTCCTTTTATTATGACTCTGGTAAATCAATCAAATATGGTAAAATCAATTATTTTGTATTTTGAAAGGTATTTCTGTGAAAGTCCATTGTATTTTTTTTATAAATTCAATAGAAAAAAAACAAAGTTTTAATTCACTTTTTTTTCTCAAACGTTTTCGCCTAAGAAGGCATCTTCAGGAACACAATTGTTAATGCAATTATTTTATGTCGAATTAAAACAAAGAAAACTAAATTTTGAAAACTGCTATTTTTAATAGTTTAATTCATTCTAATGTTTTGACAGGTCTGGCCCCTTGACACATTGTGCCCCATAGTAAGCTTAAATTCCGTAAGCCAGATTCGGGTTCATTTATATTACAAGCAACGTTTTTAAGTCAATAAAATGTACCTCCTGACACACTTAGCCAACCGTATTCAAGTTATTGACCTAGCTGAGGTAAATGTTTACACTTTTATGAAAAAATATTAATACTCAGAGTGTGTTTTTTATCGCTTTTTGTGCGCTGGGGAAATACTGCTAATCGATTGTTGCTGGGGTCAAACGCAGGGCTGATCTAGTTAAAGATAAATCCAGAGCGTATGGGTGGCGCGAACCACGCCACATGGCATGTGAAAGCAGCAAATAGAACAGCCTGCAGTAAGGTGTAACTCCCAGCGCGAATACAATAGTATTTGCATGATAGAAACGGTTTTAAAAAGTCCGCGATAAAACGTGACTAAGCTACACATATAGTGTAACTTTTTGCCGCATACTCCCCGGAGAGGTCACATGTGGCGAGTGGAACCTATTTGTGGAGCCGGCATTACGCCAACCACTTCATGGGGGGTTCCCAGCTCCGGAGGAGGCTAGTACTCATTTCTTGAACCTCGCCGGTATTTTATTTTAAATTTGAAATAAACTCCGAAACGGGAAATAATTTCTGACACCCTCGATGGGATTCAAACCCGAGCTCTCAGCATGGAATGCAAGCACTCTGCCAACTGAAAAAAAACTCGACTACTGAGAGAGTCGAATTTCATAGTGTCGTATTATTCAGGGACAGGCCTAGAGTTTTCTTTTCCCTGTTTCAGGGAAGTTGGGCAAAAGCTGCAGGATTTATGTTCATTTCTTATCTAATCTAAGTTGCAAAGATATGTTACATTGGAGATTCACATTACATGCATTCTCACAACCAGACACGTACAAGTTCGCGCTTGCACATGCCGCATGTGAACCTACAACATAAAAACAAAACCTCAAATGGACATACACCCAGCAACTCTTGCCGTCCTTCCCTGAGAACCATTTTTACAGCATGGGTGGTCAGCCGCATACCAACCTATAAGTCTAAGAGAAAACTTACACGTATCTGTTTTTGGAAATACACTTAATATAAATCTTAAATATTAACATATCTTCGCAACTTAGATTATAGACTAAGGGCCTGTTGCACCAACCTCCAATCAATATTTGATTGAAACATCAAATTTGATTGCTTAGTTCTGGTAAGGACCCCGGTTAAATATTTCTCGAAAGTTGGTAAAAATGTGATGGAATTTGAACAGGAAATATGATTCACATCAGCTGACTTACGTATATGCAATCAATTGTTTGATTTGAAAGGGAGAAATCACACTTAATTTTGATTTTCGTCTGATTGGAGTTTGGTGCAACAAAAGGCTACACAATTTGTAGACCTTGTTAGTATAACCGTTGACTTTGTTTACGACTCTGCTGATTGACTTGTTTTTGACTCACTTCTTCTTCAAAAAAGTCAGAACGTTTCATTGTTAATTACTGGCTAGAGTCTCTCTCAATCAGAGGCGGCCATCAATCATGCTCCCGCCAAAACGAAAGCACCGTGACGAGCAAAAGTTGGAAGCGAAAACATGCATATACCCAGTTACCTAGGTACCGAATAATATTACCGCCAATCTGCGTTCTATAATAATATAAAGTCTAAATTGCACAGATATTTTGATGTTGTGGAAGAGAAGACTGAGAAAAGTATTACTTAGTCAGCCACTTCTTGTCCACTGCTGGACATAGGCCTCCCCCATATCTCTCCAGGCGTCTCTGCCCTTGGCTCTCTGCATCCAGTCACCAGCAACTCTTTTAATATCATCTGACCATCGTGTAAGAGGCCTTCCTCTAGTTCTTTTGTCTTCACGAGGTCTCCATTCTACCACTCTTTTCGTCCATCTTTGTTCGCTCAATCTGGCTACATGCCCTGCCCACGACCACTTCTGCTTTGCCACTCTTTTGACTGTGTCAGCAACTCCCGATCTTCTACTATTTCGGTATTTCGTATCCGATCTGACAGTCTTATGTGTAGCATAACTTTTTTGTGCTTTCGTTGTGCTACACGAAGTTTCCTGATAGTCAATTTGGTGAGAGTTAGTGTCTCTACTCCGTAAGTCATAACTGGCAGGACACACTGGTCGTACATTTTCCGTTTCAGGCATTGGGGGATGTTGCTGGTGAAGAACTTCATAAGACTGCCATAGGCCGCCCATCCTAGAGAGATCCTCCTTTGCAGTTCAGTCGTTTGCTTGTCTCTGGAAACTGCAATATTATGACCAAGGTATTTATAATCATGGACCTCTTCTATTGGTCGGCTGTCGATGTCAATCTTACCACCCAGGACGAGATTTGTCATGATCTTTGTTTTTTCGCCGTTGAAAGGAGCCCAACTTTTTTGTCTCCGTAACGAGCTCTTCTAACATTTCACGGACGTCTTTCAGATCTTCAGATATTCGGAGAAAAGTATGGATGGATCAAATTTCTGAAATAGTGAATGAATGGGATATCCAGAGTCATAATAAAAAGAGAGCTTGTATGTAAACGTTTATGACTCTGGATGAAATGAAAGAAGTATGTAAGGACAGGAAGAAATGGCAGCTAATTTGTAATGTTGGCGGCTAATTCAATCATAAGTTTATGTTATGTTTGTTGTATAGGTACATATTGGCTTTTTTGTATGGATTTATTTTTAAGGTTTTGTTGTTATTATATACCTGCATGTTATTTATTATTTGTATTCGTTGACTCATAGGTTGGTATGAGGCTGACCACCCATACTGTAAAAAATTGTTCACTTTTCCAATGTCACCCCTGAAACAGGGAAGGTCAGCAAAAGTTGCAGGGCTTATGTTAATTTGAGGCTACCAAGCTCCTTTGAACTCTCTTTTAAACTAGCTCCACCCCTTTATAAACTGTACAAATTGTTCCTTGGATGCGGTACCGTGCCTTCTAACTGGAAGGTTGCAACCGTTCATCCCATCCCCAAAAAGGGAATTCGCTCTGACCCTGCCAATTATCGTCCAATCGCAATCACTTCCTTACTTTCAAAAGTCATGAAAGGGTTATAAAGGATAAGCTTATGGAATATCTGGAAACCCATAAACTGCTTAGCGACCACCAATACGGTTTTCGCCGTAACCGCTCCAGTGGTGACCTTCTCACTTATGTCACACACGTCTGGGGTCGACGCCTCGATCTTATGGGCGAAACACAAGCTGTTGCTCTTGATATTTCCAAAGCTTTTGATAGAGTTTGGCACTCCAGCCTCCTTAACAAATTGTCATCATTTGGACTTCCCCTTCTCCTCATATAATGGATTTCCAGCTTTCTAAAAGACAGATCTATCCAAACAGTCATCGATGGTAGTAAATCAGCCCTGCTACCAATCAATTTCGGTGTCCCCCAAGGATCCGTCTTGTCTCCGACACTTTTTCTTATGCACATCAATGATTTACTATTCTGTGCTCCTATCCACTGCTATGCCGATGACAGTACAATACATGACGGTTTCTCTTTTACAAAGCCCCCAAATAGTTCAGCGATATCTATTGCTCGTGAATCATTAGCTTCAAAGATCAATACAGATCTCAGGGCTGTCAGCCGTTGGGGCACTGACAACCTTGTAGAGCTCAACATCAAAAAGACTCAAGCATGTCTGATATCCTTAAAGAGGATTCCAAACAACTATCTCCCAACTTTCGACAATGTCTCCCTCTCTAACCATGAACACTTAAATCTTCTTGGTGTTTCTCTGTCATCAGAGTTAAAATACCATGATGCTATTGAGTCTCGCACAACTTCCGCTTTCCGGCGACTCGGCATATTATACAGAGCCCGTAGGTTTTTTACTTCAGCCCAGTTATTGACTCTGTATAAATCCCAAATCCGCCCCATTATCGAGTATGGCAGCCATCTCTGGTGTGGTATGTCCAAGAAGTTGAGTGACCAACTTGATTCCGTGCAAAGAAGGGCAGTGAGGTTGATCAATGATCCTTCTCTGACATCCGATCTGCAGCCGCTCTAGCACAGAAGAAAAGTTGGAATGCTCAGTCTTTTATATCGATATTACCACGGAGCTTGTTCTAATGAGCTCCATTCATTAATCCCTCCCCCTCGCATTTCAGAAAGGGAAACTCGTAGTACGACTCTCATTCATCCCTTTGCAGTCGATCTCACAACTATGAGAACTTGGCGTTTTCATGACTCATTCCTTTGCCAAACTGCCCGTTTATGGAATGGTCTACCAGTATCTGTGTTCCCTTCCCAATTTAATCCGGTTTTATTCAAAACCAACATCAATCACCACTTCCTTGCAGCGCCTCACGACAGAACCAAGAACTCAAGCAACACCTCTGCGGCACCCTTCCAGGGTGACATAGACCCCCAAGACTCTCAAGAATTGGGGAGCCTCCCGCACAGGATTCCTTAAAAAAAAAAAAAAAAAGGTTTGTATGTTATGAGTCCACACGCGGCATGTGTAAGCGCAAACTTATCCTTGTCTGCTTGTGTGAATGCATGTTATATGAATCTTAAATGTAATATATCTTGGCAACTTAGATTATAGTGTCTTACTTTATTGCTTTAGTTGCCGATGACTAGCAATAACCGACCTCAGAGTGCTCTAGATGTATGATATACACTAAAACGATATGCATCAAATTAAAAAGGCTTCGGTGTTATTCACAAACAGAAAAGCCATGGCTCAGCCGCCACCAAACATGAATTTTTCAGGCAAGAAAACGATAACCCATGGATCAGCTACAGATCAAACTTGTTGTAAATAGCCCTGTTTGTTTATTGTTTGTTTGCATACATAATCCTTAAATCACGGCGTTAATCTAAAAAAAAATATACTCAGAAAAAAGGAACATAAAAATAAAAAAAGCAAAAAAATCAAAACACAAAAATCACTAAAAATACAAAATGTTTTCGCATTTGGGCAAAAGAATACGCTTTCTGATTTTCGGAGAGTATTCTCAAAATCCAACCCTTTGGGGTAATAAAAACAGCATAGAATAATAGATTCCATCGTAGAACAACACAGTGGCAAAACGACACATGACATAATGACACATGTCAGAACGACACATGACAGAACAACAAATGACGAAACATCACAACAACAGTACATCATAATAGCAAAGATACCGAAAACTTTATTGAAATAAATGTACTCTAGTGGTAAAAAACAAAGTTTTAATTTTAAAAACATTTAAATCTTTTTTTATTATTTTAAAATAAACCTTAAAACATCACAAGAAAAAATATCACATACCTAAAACAGAACATATTATAAACGGCACATAAAAAACATCACATGACAAAACAACACAAACATCACAAAATATTTCTTTGGCTATTATAAGTCCTTGACTTACAGATTAGCGTGGGGCTACCTACCTGACCTGTAAAAATTAATGCACACTATGCCGATGCCATCCCTAGTTTTAGGTTAAGGGAGCATCTAAATCTAAATCTAAGTTGCAAAGATATCCATCATATGAGATTCATATTAAATGCATTCCCATAAGCAGTGTAATGTTCCCCCCTCTAGTGAAGTAAAAATGGGGAGAGCGGTCCGGGTTCTGGAAAAGGTATTCTGGTGAACTCCTGGTTGATGAGGAAAGATCAGAGATCTTAGAACGCTGGTACTGCTGGTACTGCTCGTACTGGTAATCTCTCGTTGATGGGGAATATCCCTCGCTGCCTCCTCGAAGGTCGTCGTCGTAGTTTTGGCCATTTGTGTGATCGTCTAGCCAAGGTAGGACTCCTCGTCGTGTGGAAGATAATGAAACGGAACGTTGTGTAAATTTTTTTGTTTTACCGTTTCAAAATCTACTTTAGTGGCAAACCCAAATTCGTTATCGTTTGGTGTGGAACATACGCATTTTCTAACTAAATTGTAAATTCAAAATTATAATTAAAAAGCTTACGAGATTTACGTTACGTGTAGGTATTGTAAAATGACTACATGATATTAAATCCGATTTTAAAACAAGTGACTTTCATTTTTAATGGGATTTTGTTTTCTGTGAAATTTACTAGGACCCGCCCTGGCAAGGTCACGGCGTATAGAAAAAAACACGGCAGTCAACGCATTCAAGGGCGTATACAAAATAGGGAACAAGGAAAAAGGGGGGACGTAGATCGCGAAAAGTTACTTGATGTGTTAATTTTTGTTAGTCTTTTTATTTGACAGATTACATAAATTTACAAAATAACATTATAATAACAATATGAATAAATTACATTGCGTCTAAATATATTACGTATAAAATATTTATAATAATATGAAAAATCTACCTCCACCCACCCCATAACTATTTTAATTAAAATCCCACCTCTAAGTAGAAAATCTGCCTGCTAGCTCCAATGGAGAAGTCGGGGACTTGCGACCCCGAAGTGAGATTAACCGATCGGTTTACAAGCTTGACGCTCTCTCTCCTCTACCAAAGAATCGTCACAGGACTTTAGCACGCTAATTCTTGGAAAAAGGAAAGGAAGTCTTGTCACCAGCTTCGACTAAGTGTTACCCCACTGGATCGGATATTTCAGCATTCCCGTTACCAAAACTTAACGCGCGCCTACTCCATACTCTATTCCAAGCTGCTTTTGTTAGAGAAGACAGCTTCTAATTCACCCCATCATTCTACCAAAATTCGCAATACCATGGCACCGTCTGATGCTCAGCAAGTCCGGCCAAGTAGACCCGAGACAGATGCCAAAATAAAGAAAACCTGGCAAAACAATATTTGTGGAAATATCTACTCCATAACCTGTTCCTGGTGCACCTCAATATCGGGAATTCCCGATATGGGTGGAAGACCCGAAGTACAGATTACGAAAGACCTTTCCACATCCCCATAAATAATGCCTTAACCAATCGAAATTCGAATGGTAGAAAAATAATTGTGCAAACCGCTGTACTCACGGACAGGAACACGCCACTGGTTTTAAGTTTGTATTAATGTCGCGACATTAGTTATTTTTAATGCAATCAGCCTAATTATTTTCTCCCGGCAGCATCTCAGGTCCATTTTCAGCTCCATCCTCACACAAACACCCACAAATCAAATATTAAACAGCAATTTTCAGATTTTATCTAGAAGAGACGCGTCACCTCCAGGAAACAGATCGAAACTGAATACAGCCCAGCAATGCGTCAAAGGACAGCTCAAGGTTTTTTTGTAAGGGTACCTTTTTTTGTTCCAAGTTTTTAAGTGCCATAGAAAGATATATAATACTTTGTATAAAATTTTGGATGTATAAACGAATATAGATGGAGTCAGATCTTTACAGCAGACACGTTCGCCCTAACACATGCCGCATGTGGGCCTACAATATAAAAACCCAATCTCAAATGAACATAGGCCCTGCAACTCTTGCCGACCTTCCCTGAATCATGGATGGCATTGGCAAAGTGAACCATTTTTTACAGTATGGGTGGTAAGCCTCATACCAACCTATAAGTCAAGGAATAAGTTGCAAATAAATGTTTGTGTTTTGTGATGTTCTGTCTTGTGTTTGTTCTGCATTTGTCGTTGTCATATGTCGTTCTGTCATGAGTCGTTATGCCATGTGTCGTTTTGTCATGTGTCGTTATTTCATGTGTCATTCTGTCATGTGTCGTTCTGTCATGTGTCGTTATGTCATGTGTCATTCTGTCATGTGTCGTTCTGTCATGTGTCATTCTGTCATGTGTCGTTCTGTCATGTGTCGTTCTGTCATGTGTCGTTCTGTCATGTGTCGTTATTTTATGTGTCGTTATTTCATGTGTCGTTATTTCATGTGTCGGTCTGTCATGTGTCATTCTGCCATTTGTCGTTCTGTCATGTGTCGTTATTTCATGTGTCGTTCTGTCATGTGTCGTTCTGCCATGTGTCGTAATATGATTTGTCATTATGTCATGTGTCGTTTTGTCACTGTGCCGTTCCAACCTGTCACCAGAATAATATTCCACCACCCCTTAGGCAAGAAATGGCGGCAAAAACAACAGGTGAAGCGATCCCGTTTATCATAACGCGATACCAGGCTAGCAGAACGCTGC
The DNA here is from genome assembly GCA_951799405.1 of Agapetus fuscipes. Lineage (NCBI taxonomy): Eukaryota > Metazoa > Arthropoda > Insecta > Trichoptera > Glossosomatidae > Agapetus > Agapetus fuscipes. The sequence goes on from OX637348.1 coordinate 16,323,631, forward strand.
AGCAGGTACGGCGTGTAATATTGCGTAAAGCTCTGCGCACAGTATGGCAAGTCCCACTATTCAAGTGTTGTGTGTGTCGTAGTTTGTACCGCGCGGTGTGTTTGTGTGCAGAGCATTTCGTCGTGGGCGGAATAAGGTCAGTCGAGCCCGGCGCGGATCGATGGCCGTCAATAAGTAAGCAGCTCGCTAATACTCCAAGTATAAAACTTTCCTCTCAAACTAAACCGCAGCGTATAACACAAATATATTAAATTTCAAGTAGCGCAACTGGTGGGCGTTTTAATTTACATACACATTTTTGTTTAAGTCTGAACGTTGAGTTTTATAAGTTCTAGTATGGGATTGTATGTATGAACGCGATACCTCTTTCTGCTCTCTGTGCTCCTGGTACATGGAATCGAGCATGGGAAGGCTGAGTGACGTCATACGAACAATAAACAAACCATCTTGCGAATGGTTAACTAATCTAATCTAATCTAATCTAAGTTGCAAAGATATGCAACATTGGGGATTCACATTACATGCATTCTCACAAGCAGACACGTACAAGTTCGCTCTTGCGCATGACGCATATAGAAACCAAGTCTCAAATGGATATACGCCCTGCAACTCTTGCCGACCTTCCCTGAAACAGGGGTGACATTGGCAAAGTGAACCATTTTATACAGCATAGTTCCTCGACTTATAGGTTGGTATGCGGCTGACCACCCATGCTGTAAAAATGATTCACTTTGCCTATGTCACCCCTGTTCAGGGAAAGACGGCAAGAGCTGCAGGGTGTTTGCCCATTTGAGATTTGGTTTATGTTGTAGGTTCACATGCGGCATGTGCAAGCGCAAACTTTTACGTGTATGCTTGTGAAAATGCATGTAATGTGAATCTCCAATGTAACAGATCTTTGCAACTTAGATTAGATTAGATTAGATGGGTGGTCAGCCGCATACCAACCTGGAATCCAATTTGGAATTCATGGAATTTATACAACAAATAGCATTTTAGACATAAACAAATGGATAAACATTAAATCAAATACAAATTACTAAAATCTAATTATTTATATAATTAATTATTTAATTATTTAATAATTAAAAAATTTGAGAAACTATAGCCCTAGCCGCCAGAATTACAGATCAACCGCCATTTCTTTCGGTCCTTGCATACTTCTTTCATTTCATCCAGAGTCATAGTTAACGGAATATAAAATGGTCTCGGAACAAATAACACAGACAACGAAATTGTGACGTTTCACGGCCGGTTTGCAATAAATAAGGGGGAAAAATCCTTGCTGGAAAAAAAATTAAGCTTTTGTTCAAGCATAGCTTTTTCCTGGTAATTATTATAGGCGTTTCAGGAAACTGAAAAATCCTATGTTGTTTCCTAACCACGAGTGAAATTCTGGGCACGTCCCTGATGTTCACATGATTAAAGAGTCACTGAAGAAGCCTATCGAAGCTATGGACGAAACATTTTTTTTTTTAAGAAATCCTATGCGGGAGAATCCCTAGATTTTAGAGACTCTAGGGGTCTATGACACTTGTTGTAGTGCCGCAGAGGTGTACGAGCTTGGTCGTCGCTACAAAGCGCCAACACTCAAACAAGACCCAGGTGTTGTCAGGCAGGAAGGACTTTGTAGTGGCCGGTTTTTGGTAAAGATTTTTTTAATATTTTCAACCCAGCGAAGAGCATATTTGGAAATAAACTCGTAAATTATATATTTTTTGTGCTCCGCCGGGATCCGAATCCACAACCTTCCATTTACGAGTCCGAAGTGTTGCCACTGGACTACGGACCGGTCCAAGAGTATAAATAATAAATACACGTGTATTTATTTAACGTTTTCCCTAATTCAAAACAGTTAAAAATATTATATTGATGCCTTAAATGTAAAACTGAAAAGTGACATATTTACCTAACATTGGTTTTGTCAGATAAATGCACCTTGTTCCTATTTTCTACAAGAGAAAACACTAAAAGAATATGAAAATCCTGTAGCTTAGAAGTTTTCATGAGCACATCCTTAATTATATTGTCCTTCGTGTCCTTAGAATTAGTTCACTTACTATGAGAACTCTCTACCAATAAAAAAATATCCACGATTTGTCAAATCAGTGAATCAGTTGTTATTCAGGTTAACCTGAATAACAACTGAAACGTCATACTACAACGTCATTTTTTTCATTAAAAAAAACTATTAAATAAAGTGCTGACTTCTAGTGCGGCCTCCAGAAACGATAACAGTGGCGTAGCCACCGGGGGGGACTCGGAAACTAGAAAATATTGCAGCGGCGAACTTTCATGCATTTCACTATTTCTCAATTAAATACTTTCATTGTATTTTCTCAGGAAATTTTATGAAAATAAAAGCTAAGGTAATAAGCCTGCATTTTATACCCGGCGGATATATTAATAGAATTACGGTAGTCGGGCATGTCTTTTAAATAATACAATAGGTCGATATTCGCTAGCACTGCTAAGCTACACATATAGTGAAACTTTTTTGCACTAAAGCAATTGTATTACTCGTGGTATTCCCGGTCGATAGCTCAGTTGGTAGTGTGCTTGCATTCCATGACGAGAGCTCGGGTCCGAATCCCACCGAGGGTGTCGGAAATGATTTTCCGTTTCGGTGATTATTTCAAACTCAAAATAAAAATACCGGCAAGGTTTACTAAGCCTTCACGCAACTAAGCTACACATATAGTGTAACTTCTTGCGGCGTTATCCCCGAAGGGGTCGCATGTGGCGAGTTAAACCTATTTATTTTTACAGGTAAGGGAGCCGGCCTTATGCCAACCACTTCAGTTGAAGTGGGGGTTTACCAGCTCCCTAGGGGGCTGGTACTCATTTCTTGTGAAGGCTGAGTAAACCTTGCCGGTATTTTTATTATGGGGTTTAAAATAAACACCGAAATAGGAAATCATGGGTGGCGTAAGACCTATTCTGTTACCTCTAAAAATACATAGGTTCTACACGCCACATGCGACCCTTTTGAAGAAACGCTGCAGGAAAAAAGAAGGGGTTTTTTCTCTTTTAAAAATGTCACACTTGTTTAGCACTAGGGTCCTAAACAACGCAACGCAACTCGCAACTAAGCTACACATATAGTCCAACTTCTTGCTCTGCTATCTTGCCATGCCAACCCCGAAGGGTGTTGCATGTGGCGAGTGGAACCCAATTATTTTACAGGTAACCCTTACACCATTTTAATTGAAGTGGGTGTTTCTCAGCCTCCGACAATTCACAAAATATTGTTTTGGCTTTTCCCTTGCGACCTGGCCGTGTGACGTCACATTTTTTTTCTATGCCAATCCCTTTGCAGACCTCATTCGGACCACCTGCGTTTTTTTTTCAGGCTGGTGTAAGAATTCTAGTGTGGTCATAATCAACCCAGTATAAAGGTAAGAAAGAGGGTTCGTATTAGGCGAAAATAGCACCTGGTGAAATAGATGGCGCGCAAGAACGTGAGAGATGGGGTGGAGGAGGCAAGAGTATATCACAGCTGCGTTTGTGGAACGTTCTGGATTCTGTGGGTCAGTGGATCGCAACTAGTTTCCGGCACTCTTTCAGTGCAAAGGTTAAAAATTAACATCTAAAATATATTTTTCATCTACATAAGCTGCAAGTATACACTGTCATTATAGATTCAATTTATGAAATGTTTCAGCGGAAACTTTGTAGAACTCTATTTTTTTAAATACACTAGACATGAAAAAAAACTCTGTTTTATTTTATTAATAGTGGCCGAATTTAGCCATTCTGTAAGTTAGGCGCTGGGTTTTGGAGGAATCATCCAAATGATGTCTGCTACACTGTTGTACCATTGTTTATAATATTTATTCAACACATTAAATCACAATTAGAGCACGATAGTAGTTTATTAAATTGGATGAACGCAAGCGGACATGTTGCTAGCACAAAGGTTCGAGAGAGAGAGGCGGAATAGGATACAGCTGTCAAAAACACTGATATGAAGTTGGCAGCAAAAAACACCATCGACAAGAATACAAATGTATCTTAGTAGGTATGTTAACATTATTTAATATTAAATTCTTAACAAATAGTACATCTCGACTGGTCCGTAGTCTAGTGGTTAACACTTCTGACAAGTGAATGGAAGGTTGTGGGTTCGAATCCCGGTGGAGTACAAAAGATAAACCATTTATATTTTCTACTATACTCTTCGCTGGGTGAACAATGAATATATCTTTACGAAAGACCGGTCACTAAAGGTCCATCCAGCCTACAGCAATTAGGTCTTGCTTCAGAATTGGCGATTTCTACAGCAACGACCGAGCTCTCAGAAGGCTCTTGAGGTGTGATTCACACAAAAACAGCGCTCACCAAATAAATCATCCCAATTCTTTTTTTTTTTTTAATCGATACTTTAAAGGTAAAATTGTATAAGTGACATATAAGCTAACATTGGTTTCTCCGATTAGTGCACCGTTTTCCCTATTTTCTACGAAAATAAACACTTAAAAATATGAAAATCCTGTAGTTAATAAGTTGTGCATGAGCATTTCCTTATAATTAGTTCACTTTCTATGAGAAGCTACACACAATAGATGTTTTATCCACGATTTTTCAAATCAGTGAATCAACACTTATACAGTTTAACCCTTAAGGTGGCAATAGATTAGCATTTAAAGCTCATATTTGATGCATGCCCACAAGTATGTGATTCTGTGTGAGAATCGTATCTGAAATGAATGGTGTACAAATAAATCACCGGAAATTTAGATGAATTGAACCCGCGAAAATCATAAAATTATAATGAATGCAAACGGTTTTGATCCACTGATTTAGGCGAAGTGATCCACATACAATATACAGGCAACTATCTGCTTTTTGCAAAAAAAGCTCCCATCTCTGGTTATCTTTACGACTTTTTCCCCAATAACGCGTTACTTAACGACAACTCCCACAAATATTTTATGAAAGTGAATAAAAAAATGTTTACGATAAGAGTGCTACCATATAATGGCGGTTTTAAAATGTACTTTATGCATTTCTCTGCTACACCATTGGAAGCGAATACGAACTGCGTTTTAAAAAAAAACAACTTAGATTAATCAGTGACGAAAAGTCGATAGAGGCAAACAGTTTTTTCCGTACTAAATTGTGAACAAAATGCATTCGATCATAGCGTATCTGCAACAAAGGAAAATAAGCTGCAGATATAGTTAGCTTTCTTACCACGATGCTTCCTTGCCTTTTTTTGTAACAAAAAAATTGTGAAGAGGAATGAAATTCGCCAACCTATTTTGCCTGGCCAGAAACAGGTATTAACGTTATCAATTAATAATGAATTAGTTAATATTTTTAATTCATAACTATCCAATGCCATCTGTTGAAACCAGGGTCGAAGTTATTGTCGATAGAACATGACGCAGGCGGGGTTCGAACTAGCGTTAGAGCCAATAACACAAATTTGAGCACTGACACCTTAATTCTTGACCATCCCAGCGACTTATAGATTAGTATGAGGCTGACCATCCATACTGTAAAAAATCGTTAACTTTACGAATGCCAACCCTGTTTCAGGGAATTTCAGCAAAGATTCCACAGCTTATGTTCATTTGAGGTTTGGTATTTAATTTGCAAATACGCATTAAAAATTAAAAATTAAATTAGGATTATTTATTTAGTGAGCGCTGTTTTTGTGTATATCACACCTCAAGAGCCCTCTGCGAGCTTGGTCGTCGCAAGCGCCAGTTCTCCAGCAAGACCCAGTTGTTGTAAGGCTGGATGGACCTTTTGATGACCGATCTTTGGTAAAGGTTAATGAATTTTTCAACCCAGCGAAGAGAAAATTAGAATTACACGTGTCTATTAGTGGGCAAGAACTTAATATGAATCTTAAATGTTAACATACCTTTGCAACTTATATTATAGATTATATAGATTTAAACGATAGTATTTTTAATTACAATTCATGTAAATTTCTTAATTGTTTGGTAATGCTAAATTATCAACCAGTTTTGTTATATCAATTTTCCTTTCCAATAATCCTTACTAGTTGAGTATACCAATCAAGGCTAACATTTTTGCACAACCTCTTCTAGCGTCTGAAATAAAACATTTTCACGGAATCGAGTTGAACAAGAACCTGAAAAAAATATTTGACATTTAAGAGTGCTGAAATTTGTGAAAATTATTCTGAAATTCACTTCGTTAGGTGTTATTCACGATTTTATTAAAAAAAAAATACATCTTCACGGAATGCTTGCTTCTTTTGAACAATTTCCTTAATTAAAAAGGACACCATTGGATGAAAAAAATAATTACAATAAACAAAATACTTCTTCTTTTGTATGAGGCTGTATTTTGCTTAATCAAAGAAGTATCTAAAAATTAACCTAGAATCCATTTTTTTTATTTGAATTTTGTAAAAATACAAGAGCATAACAATAATCAGATATTTTTGTTAAAGTTTGTGTAATTACAAAGTAAAACATTATTTTTATGAAAAGGTATATTTTTTTTACACAGAGTTTTATTGTCACAAATTGACTCAAGGACTTTTGACTTCCTTGAGGTGTTCTCTTGAAAATTATGTAACGGAGATCATCAATCATCTATAATCTAAGTTGCAAAGATATATTGGCATTTAATGCTTATATTTATTACATGCCCAAAAGCAGAAACATGTACACATGCTGCATGATACAAAATAAACCAAACCTCACATGAACATAAACTTTTACACTCCTGTTGCTTTTCCCTAAAACCTAGGTGGCATTGTCAAAAGTGAACCAAGTTTTTACAGCATGCGGGATTAGCCTCATACCAACTTATGAGTCAAGGAACATCACTACGGTTAGTTTTTACTTAGATGCTGCAGCTCGGAATAAAACCGTGATATATCTAAACGTCACAACGTGAAAAAAACGTGACTAAGCTACACATATACTGTAACTTCTTGCTGCATTCTCCCCGAAGGGTTTCGTATGTGGCGAGTAGAAACCTATTTATTTTTACAGGTAAGGGGGCCAGTCTTACGCCAGCCACTTGTTGAAGTGGGGGATTACAACTCCCGAGGGGCTGGCACTCATTTCTTGTGAAGGCTGAGTAAATCCTGCCGGTATTTTAATTTCGGGTTTGAAAAAAGCATCGAAAAGATAAATAATTTCTGACGCCCTCAGTGGGATTCGAACCCAAGCTATCGGCATAGAATGCAAGCACTCTACCAACTGAGCTATCGTCCGGACTAGACAGTATTTTTTATGGTTTGTGTGTTAACACTGTGAAAATTCATATTGGTTGATTTTTATATTTTAGAAACAAAATTCTAATGAAACACTGTATTCTTACCTGATGATGATCAACAAGGTCGAAAACGTTCGCAATTATTATAATTTTTTTTTTTTTTTTTTAAGAAAATCCTGTGCGGGAGACTCCCTAGATTCTGAAGACTCTAGGGGTCTATGACACTTGTTGTAGTGCCGCAGAGGTGTACGAGCTTGGTCGTTGCTACAAAGCGCCAATACTCAAGCAAGACCCAGTTGCTGTAAGGCTGGATGGACCCTTGGTGACCGGTCATTGGTAAAGGCTTATGAATTCTTCAACCCAGCGAAGAGCACATTCGAAATATTAATGGTATTTTTGTGTGCTCCGCCGGGATCCGAATCCACAACCTTCCATTTAATTATAATCTATTATTATTATAATCTAAGTTGCAAGGATATATTCATTCAAAGCTCTCAGATGTATGCCCACAAACAAACACGTGTAGTTCGCGCTTACAAATGCTGATTGTGTACTTACAAATAAAATCCAAACCTCAAATGAACATAAGCCCTGCAACTCTTGCCGACATTCCCTGAAACAGGGGTGACATTGGCAAAGTGAACCATTGGTGGTCCAAGGTGGTCAGCCTCATACCAACCTATAAGTCAAGGAATACGAGTAAAAAATAACATTTAAGTATAAGAAAACAACAAAACCTTAAAAATAAATCTATACAAAAAAAGTAAAAAAAAAAAAGAAATGTCTTATGCAAAAAATGTAGCAAGCCAATAAACCAACATTAAAAATCAATTAATGAAAACTAGGGGCTACGCCCCTGGCTGCTACGCAGCCCAACCCCTTAACATTTGGAGAATCTGTATATTGCGCATAGTTTACTCACGTTAAAATTCGTAATATTAAAAAAAACATGTAAAATAAAAACATGCAGTTTTTGTAAAAGAAAATTTAAATTTTGTAGGCTTTGATAAAATAAAATTTACGGAAGCTTACCATTCAAAAATTAAAAGACAGGGATTATCTCGCATTGTAAACGGTTGTACATACTGTTATAGATACATCAATAGTGTATGCAAATCTTGATTTAATATCAATATTTCCATATTCTCATTTGCCCACCCTATGATCTGTCATTCATCGGGATTATCATGCACCGTAAATCGTTATAGATTTTATCAGAATAAGTTAATCGACACTGTTAGAAAATATCGATTCGATATAGGAAGGCACATCGATATATGAATGCCATTAAAAATATATCGGAAATCTGATAGATTGGTATGAAACTGAACCCCATGCTGTATACACCTAGTTCACTTTTGCCAATGCCACCCTGGCTTCCGGGAAGGGCGTAGGGCGGTTCGTGTGAGGTTTGTTTTTTGTGCACATGCAGCAAGTGTAAACACGATCGTGCTTGCTTGTAGGACTGCATGTAATATGAATCTTAAATGTACAATACCTTTGGAACTTTCGTTGAATCATATGTTGGCATGAGGCTGACCACCCTGTAACCAATGATTCACTTTGCGAATTTCACCCCTGTGTCAGGGAAGGTCGCCAAGAGTTGCAGGTCTTATGTTCATTAAAGATTGGGTTTCTATGTTGTTAGTCCACATCTAGCATTTGCAGGCGTGAGCTTATAGGAACGGGTCTGCTTGTGGAAATGCATTTAATATGAATCTCAATTTAATATATCTTTGCAACTTAAATTATATAGACCTAAACTAAATAATTTCCTCGACTTATAGGTTAGTATGCGGCTGACCACCCATACTGTAAAAAATGGTTCACTTTGCAAATTTCACCTATTTTTGAGGGAAGTTCGGCAAGAGTTGCAGGGCGAATGTTAATTTGATATAAGGTTATTATGTTCTAAGTCATCATGGGGCATGTGTAAACGCGAACTTATACCTGTCTACTTGTGGGAATGCATTTAATATGAATGTCAAATGTAATGTATTGTGCAACATAGATAATAGATTATATAGGTATTAGGTAGTATATCTCTCAAAAAGCTTGTACGTATTTGAAAATATTTGATGAGAAAAAATAATAACTGATAATTTTGTTGAAAAATTATATGCAAAATCTTCTTCTGCCATGATCTGTATTTCTAAAAACTGGTTTGCGTCCCCGCTCGAATTTTTAAATATTTATTAGAGAACGCAAAATAGATCGATGAATTGCATTCCTTTCAAATTTATTAAAAAAAAGGGACAAAGAAAAAAAAAAAAAAAAACAAAAACAAAAACAAACATTGCATCTCCAGGCCCGAACCCGAGTCCTTCTGCATCAAAGACGCGGACGTTACCGCTAGCCCACGACGCCCTTGCGGGGTAGTGAGAAAATTGTTGTACATATTCAGAACGTTTTTCCAGGCATATTTATTATCGTTTACTGTTATTTTCGCGAACTACATAATGTTTACATCGACAGTGTTTAAAAATATCTATTTAAAATAGAGATATCGATCCATTAATGCAATCAAAAATATATCGGAAATACTATGTTTTTTTAGTGCACATACAGCATGTGTAAGCGCGACAGTACACGTGTCTGCTTGTGGGAATGCGTGTAATAAGAATCCTGAATGTACTATATCTTTGCAACATATTTGAAATTCTTATGTTGTAAGTTCGCATGCGTTAAATTTCATGAATCTCATTTTTCAGAATCAGAATTTCATTCATCAGTTTTTTTTTGTCAAAAATTATATTTGTTATGAATTGAGTTAATGTGCTTAACCCCTCGAGCGCCCGAACGTGGATCTACGCTCATAGTACTAAATGCGATTTTTTTCATTTTTCTTTAATTGTTACACAGCAATAAGATCAAAAATCGCATGAAATACTGCTATGCCAGAAAATCACTGGCACTCCAGGGGTTAATATGTTAATGCCTCTATGTTCTAATTTATGTACATAGTTTTGTATGTAAAAAATATTTGTTTAAAAATAGGATAGCGCCTCTATATAATTACAATTTCTATACATAAAATATGAGGTTTGTATCGCTTAAATACATTTTATTTTCACACACTGCCGAGCAGGCAGTTTAGCGTAATCGGCTAAACCACCGGTTCTTTCGGCGGCCCCGCCCGGGAGACGCGGGTTCGATCCTCGCGGCGAGACATTTTGAAAATTGAAAATTTGAAAGTCCAAACGAAAGACGACGACGAAGGAGAATATAATAAAGGATAAATCGATATTTGTGAAAAGAAACAGTGTGTCATTAGAATTTTGTTTCTAAAATATACAAATCAATTAAGAAATTGTATTTGAAAAATATTTTTTTTGTAATTTAATAAATAAAAGTTAATTTTGAAGAGTCGCTAGTATCAGGGCAGCATAAAGTGCTGAGGGCAGAGATTCCGTTGTTGTCACGTCCTAGGCGAATGTCAAGTGGAGAGAGGAGGAGCCCACCGGCACTGGCGCCCTCTCCGCTGTATGGGCGCCTGCTACTTGTGTGAGCTCAACAAACAAACACACCGGACAGATGCCGCCCTGCTTAGTGTTTACATGCCCGGGAGAAAGTGGAACACTCGGGGAAGGAGGGCAGGGAGGGGGAAGACCAACGAAAGTGTGGCGAGAGATAAAAACTGTGTATTTTAATTGTTAAAATTCTTTTTTTTTTGGGTTTTTTTTGTAGGGATGATGCGGATATTGAAAATCGTATCTCGGATTCTTTGACTTATCGGTTGGTATGCAGCTGACCACCTATGCTGTAGAAGTAGTAGTTTACTTTGCCAATGTCAACCCTGTTTCAGGGAAGGTCGGCAGGAGTTGCAGGGTGTATGTTCATTTGAGATTCGGGTTTTTATATTGTAGGTCCACATGCGGCATGTGTTAGCGTGAACTTATACATGGAATGCGTTTAATATGAATCTTAAATGATATATTATACATATCTTTGCAGCTTTGATTTAGAAGCTAAAATAAATCCCGAGTAACGTTTTGTGGGTCATTAGCCAAGGTTCTCTTCGGCTCAGGTGTAGCCATATTTGTTGTGTGTGTGTGTTGGTGTAAGGCTGGTACTTAGAACTCCAGTATCGCGGTGATTCCCCCTGGGAGGAACAGGGGAAGAGAAATAAGGCAGAACAAATAACAACTGCCAACATCTCACCTCAACTCTCTCTATACCTACCTATCTGATAAATTACTTCAAGCATCTAGCAACTTATGGTTCATTTCTTAACAAGTAAGATGGAATCAAATATTTTCCGTTTGCTACATATTTACCTACGTCAGAAAACTGTATTGTAATTTTTTGTTTTGTTTTTGTTGTTACAACATTCATTGTAGCAAGGTTTTTTTGTTGCAATTTTTTCTTGTTGCAACATTTTCTTGTTGCAACATTTTCTTGTTGCAACATTTTCTTGTTGCAACATTTTTTTACTGCAACATTTTCTGATTTTCTTGCAACATTTTTTTGTTGGAACATTTTCCTGGTGGAGCATTTTCTTACTGTGAAATTTTGTTTTTGCAACATTTTATTGTGGGATGGTTTTTTGTGATATATTTGTTTGTTATTTGCAACATTTTGTTGTTGCAACATATCATTACTGCAACAACATGTTATTGTTGCAAAATTTTGATGATGTCATAATATAATTATGACCGGTCTGTAGTCCAGTGGTAACGCTTCGGACTCGTAAATGGAAGGTTATGGGTTCGAATCCCGGCGGAGCACAAAAAATATACCATTTATATTTTCAAATTTGCTCTTCGCTGGGTTGAAAAAATTTTAAACCTTTATCAATGACCGGCCATCAAAAGGTACATCCAGCATTGCAGCAACTGGGTCTTGCTTGAGAATTGTCGCTTTCTAAAGCGACGACCAAGCTCGCAGAGAGCTCTTGAGGTGTGATACACAGCGCTCACCAAAAAAATCAGCCTAATTTTTTTTTTAATGGCTGCCACATTTAATTTTTACAGCATTTTGTTTAAGTAACATTTTCTTATTATATTATTTGGCTTATAACAAGTAAGAATATCCCAAATGTAATGCTTCCTCTTGAAACTTAGATTAATATAATAGTAAGAAATCCTTATTTCGTGCTGCAAATTTTTAAAACCCTTTATTCAGGCCCTTACAATATTAGTAAGCAATATATAAAGTAATTCATGAAAGATTCAATAAAATATATAGTAAACATTTTAATTACAGGTAGGTACAAAAAATATTTGAATCTCATTTATTTTCAAATTTGGAACACTTAAGTTGGCAGTTTTGATTTAATTTTGTTTTTCAAGATATTGTTACCAGCTTCGTGGCGTTCTCCTTACCTACAAAATTGAAATTTGAATTTCGAATAAAAATATTTTTCTAATTTCCTCGTTTGGTAGGTTTCTAAGCCTGAATGGAATATTTAAAGCTTTTAAAATTATTGGTACGTAACTTTATGGTGTTTTTCATACTTTTAAAATCTAAATTTCATAAGTATTGTCAATTTTTGACAAATAAGGGATGGTGTAGTTTGATACATTTATTCAAGATACATTTTCATTTGTGTTCTGTATTTTTTCATCAATTTGCATGAAGACGTTTGTAGCTCGTGGGCGAAACAAATTTTACGTTATTTATTCTACAATAATTCAAGAAAATTATTCGCTCGTTCATCCAGGCAGCTCAAAATACATCCTCGCCCGCCTAATTCCACTATTTAAATGATAACAATCAGTTAATGTACGCAGCGTAGGCGGTAGAACGCAATATTTAAAATGAAATGAAAAATCCAGCCGCCATTTAACCCACTTCTGACAATGTGCCGCCATATTTTATTCAAACGTCAAACTGAATTATTATTGCCATTATTATTTAGAATTTTCCCGACACCGCGTGACCTAATATTGAAAACTATGACGTACAACTATTTGTCGACACAGAATTATTTGCAATTCTAATTCTCTGACGTCACAGCGTCGTCACGAATACAACCACAAAGTAATATTTTTCCATTGAAAAGTCGGCGTACAATGAAGACAATGTTTTTTCTATTCAGCCTACCATGTCTCTTTTTTTATGTTCAGGGATTTTTTTCACGTATCAGGCAACACTGAAAATTGACAAGTCATTCGATTTTTAAATTGATTAAAAACGCTCAGTGCGGTAAACCGTATCATAATTATAAATACCTACACGCTTTCGCACACTTTTTTTCAACCTACCGATTTTTTTTTACGGAAGTAATTTTGCAAAAAAGCTTAATGTACCCGCGTCGTTAAATTATAATGAAGCAAACACAACAAAAAAGCTGGGAAATTGAAAAAAAAAAGTATTCGCATTAAATTTTGTAATAAAATGACTAGAATGAAGATAATAAAAAAATAAAAAAACACTGCCGTAAATTGAAATGAATTCATTTCGTTTTGTTTAAGACAAAAAGACTTGCTTTCCATTTACTTCGCAATGAAAATAAAACAATTGTTTTTTTTTTTCTTTTTGTATGAAAATTTTACTTTGAGCTATTGTGTAACAAATGTTGTCTGAACTTCAAACGTGATTTCCCAACATTTTTGTTTTTTGAGTTATTGCTCTTTATTATTAAACGTGCGATATATTCATTTAAAGCTCTCAGATGCATGCCCACAAACAAACACGTGTAGTTCGCGCTTACAAATGCTGAATGTGTACTTAAAAATAAAACCAAACCTAAAATGAACGTAAGCCCTAAAACTTTTGCCGACCTTCCCTGACACAGGGGTGACATAAGCAAAGTAAATATTTTTTTACAGTATGGGTGGTCAGCCTCATACCAACCTATAAGTCAAAGAATTTTTAGCTTTATTATTAGTAAACTTTTAGCTTTATTATAATTAATTTTTTAGCTTTATTATTAGTAAATTTTTAGCTTTATTATTAGTAAATATGTGCCGATACTTCTCACTCTTGGAAAACGTATTTTTAGCGATCAGCCCGGTTTCAGGGAAAGGCAGCAGGAGTTGCAAGGTATATGTTCATGTGAGGTTTCATTTTCATTTGTATGCACACATGCAGAATGTGTAGGCGCGAACCTACATGTGCCTGTCTGTGGGCATGCATTTAATATGCGCCCTCAATGTTTACATATCTTTGCAGCTTAGATTAAACATATATTATAAACACGAAATTAAATAATTTACCAATCGAAACAATAAAAAGGCTCGCGCACGATTTTCACGCAGGGATGACATTTAGTAATGCCAACATTGCAGAGAAATTTTCTAGAATCTCTCACACTTGTCAACAATAAAGTAACGGTACGAGCATCTTTGTTCTCTCTCTAACTAATGGCAATTTCCTAGCCCAGGGCTGGAAGTCCTTACCTACCTAATATCGGTAATATTTGTATGAAGACTAATCAGCTGTTCACTTGTGGTCATCTTGGATTGACACGTCTTTATACAATTATTACCGATATTCGGTGGGTAAGAATTACCGTGGTGAGGAGACTTCCAGCCCAGAGCTGTGCTTAGGAGCCATGCGGCGTACAAGCGTCCGCAGCGTGTAAGCTTACACAGCAACAGTGGCTGTAGCTCCCGTACAAAGCGCCGCGCTAAGCAAGGCCCGGCTTTGTTTAATTCCGGCCGCGTGCATTATTGAAGCAGCGGGTCCACCTGCACGGCTATACACAACACGAGATTATACCTCAAAATACGACCGCCTTACTTAACGAGCAACTTGTCGAAATTAAGTTTTTATTGCACAACAGGTTTGCCTCGTTGCAGTGCACCCTTAATACAATATTCAAACTGCAAGGAGCTCTATCGTTTCTATCTAAAAGCAGGCACTGGTCTGAATTTAATATGATAACTTGACGTCTAATAGGTATCATTTTGTCTTACAACAAAAAAGTTAAAAGAGGAAGAAGACTTGTCTGATATCTCATGTCATTTTTTAGTTGTAAAACTTTCTCTCGTGTTCTACCAGCCCTACTGTCAACATGTGTTTGCGGCAGTGAGCCAAATAAATGGCGTGTTGAAAATACATAGAATTTGATTTCTGCGAGTTGTAGTCCTCTCCAGTTTTGCCCAGGTTTTTTTTTTTTTTTTTTAAGAAATCCTGTGCGGGAGACTCCCTAGATTCTAAAGAGTCTAGGGGTCTATGACACTTGTTGTAGTGCCGCAGAGGTGTACGAGCTTGGTCGTCGCTACAAAGCGCCAATACTCAAGCAAGACCCAGTTGCTGTGAGGCTGGATGGACCTTTGGTGACCGGTCATTGGTAAAGGCTTATGAATTTTTCAAGCCAGCGAAGAGCATATTCGAAATATAAATGGTATATTTTTGTGCTCCGTCGGGATCCGAATCCACAACCTTCCATTTACGAGTCCGAAGTGTTGCCACTGGACTACGGACCGGTCCAAGGATTCCTCTCTTCCCTACAATCCTTTCTGATTCCGACATCCGAACCAGCTTAGACCATTTTTAGACCAGGCACATTTAAGAACGTGCTTACACATGCTGCATATATACGCACAAAACAAACTAAACCTCTCATGAGCACCTCAAAGATAAAACCGAATAAGTGGCATATTAAACTGACATGAGTTTGGCAGATAAATGCACCTTTTACCCCATTTTCTACGTGAGACAACACTAAAAAAGTGTGAAAATCCTGTAGCTTAGAAGTTTTTCTTGAGCACTTTATTTTAATTAGTTCACTTACTATGAGAAGTTAAATCCAGTTACACGTTTCATCCACGACTTCTCAAATCAGTAAATCAGCAGCCACCCCCACCTTGCCTGCACTGAACGCAACTAAGCTACACATATAGTGTAACTTGTTGCCGCGTTATCCCCGAGGGGTAGCATGTGGCGAGTTGAACCTATTTATTTTAACCGGTTAGAGGGCCGGCCTTACGCCAACCACTTCAGTTAAAGTGGGGGTTTTCCCAGCTCCCGAGAGAACTGGTACTCATTTCTTGTGAAGGCTTAGAAAACCTTGACGGGATTTTATTTTGAGGTTTGAAATAAACACCGAAACGGGAAAATCATTTCTGACACCCTTGGTGGGATTCGAACCCGAGCTCACGGCATGGAATGCAAACACTCTACCAACTGAGCTATCGAGCAAGCCTGCGATTTCGTATCTTTAATCTACCAATAGTATTGTAATGACCCATCCTCAATTTTGACTCTTAAGATCAATTTACAATTCTCTAGATAGTTTCTTTGTGTGTGATTTTTTCATTTTGATTTTTCAGGTCGATCTTGTGTCGTATACTGAGGCAAGGCCGCTGCAAAATCTACGAGGTATTTTACACTGTACGAGCTTGTATTCGTAGAGGAGAGAAACAACACAGAGAGCAACAGAACAAGGGAGAAATGAGAGATGTGAAAGCACGGATACTCCACCCAGCACGGATAGCAAACACGGATACAACCTAGCAAGTACCTTAAAAAGAGAAACAACGCATAGAGCTACAGAACAAGGGAGAAATGAGGGATGCGAGAGCACGGATAATATACCCATCACGGATACGACCTAGCAAGTATCATGAATAGTACCTAGAGGAGAGAAACAACGCAGAGAGCTACAGAAGAAGGGAGAAATGAGAGATGTGGAAGCACGGATACTCCACCCAGCACAGATAGCAAACACGGAAACAACCTAGCAAGTACCTTAAAAAGAGAAACAACGCAGAGAGCTACAGAACAAGGGAGAAACGAGGGATGCGAGAGCACGGATAATCTACCCATCACGGATACGACCTAGCAAGTATCATGAATAGTACCTAGAGGAGAGAAACAACGCAGAGAGCTACAGAACAAGGGAGAAATGAGAGATGCGATAGCACGGATACTCCATCTAGCACGGATAATATCTTAAAGTGTTCTTAGAAGAAAAAAACAAATCAGAGTTCTACAGTAAACGGGAGAAATGGGAAGTGTGATGGCAATACTCTATACAGCACGGATAACGAACACGGATAATCTCTAACAAAATTCTTAGAGGAAAGAAACAACGCAGAGGGCTACATAACAAGGGAGATGTGAGAGATGTAATAAGGTATGCTGTCTCGGGAAACGGATAGAGTTCACGGATAAAGAACAAAATAGTTATGAAAGTTTATAGGTATGCATTCAAAATGCAATGCATTTTAATATTTCCATAGGTAGTAAACAAAATATAAGTTATAATATCTTTAATCTTTGACTTATAGGTAGGGACTGGAAAATTTCGCGATCGCGATAAAACGAATTTATTCGCGAATTTTGATGTTTTCACGCGAATAACGCGAAATTTGAGGTTTTACGCAAATATCGCGAATTTTCGTACTATTGGTAGAAATTTTGCGAAAAAGTTGTCATGCGTCGCTTCTGCAACGCAACAATTTTGTGGGAAAGAAAAGATTCCTGCGAAAACCCTTTGCAAGGTGCAAAGCACAGAAAAATTGGTCGGTGTTATAGCCGAGGGGGCTAAGTGGGCTGATCTTTCAACGTTGAAACACGCTAGAACGCTAGACGCGGGGTTCGATCCCCGCCTGGGTCATTTGACCATAAATTTGACCCTGGTTCAACAGATGTAATTGGGTAATTATAAATTAATAATAATTCATTAAAATAAAGAATACTCGTAATGATTTTTTTATTAATGATATTAATAACTGTTTCTGGCCAGGCAGAGTAGTTTAGTGAATTGCATTCCTATTCACAAATCTATTTGATTAAAAAAATGAATGATAAGCAGAACTGTCCTGGATAATCCAAGCAGACTTGAATCGTGAAATCAATGAAGGAAAATACATCAAGAAGTGAAGCTGCTGCTGGATTAGCCAAGAGCACAACATGAGGCTTTCATAAAAGCCAGCATCCCTTGAAAAATTTAGATAACCGCACAAAAATTCAATATTTTAAAAGGATATTACAGGGTATTCGGAGTTTCATGAAATAATTATACTTTTTTCAATCAATGGTTTTTTGTAAGTAAGGTATTCAGATGTTGTTTATTCATTGTTTTTGAAGGTACATATTGTTGTTTATATAATTAATTGTAAATATTAGTAATATCTATTGTTTTGCAATTACCTAACCCTTTATTTCGATCAAATCAACCCTAATAATTACACCGAATCTCCCCGTTTATCATGAAAAATAACGCGAATTTTCCTGTTTTCGATCAAAAATAACGCGAATTTCCCAAAAAAATAACGCGAATTTCGCAAAAAATAACACCACTTTTTTCCAGTCCCTACTTATAGGTTGGTATGTGGCTGACCACCCTTGCTGTAGAAAATGGTTCACTTTGCTAATGTCACCCCTGTTTCAGGGAAGGTCGGCAAGAGTTGCAGAATTTATATTCATTTGAGATTTGGGTGTTTATGTTGTAGGCTCACATGCGACATGCACAAGCGAGAACTTATAGGTGTTTGCTTGTGAAAATTCATATAATATGAATTCACAATAGTAGATATCTTTGCAACTTAGATTAGATTAGATTATATTAGAATTTATAATCTAAGATTATAGACAGTATAATTTATCTTATACAAAGTTGGTATCTAAATCTAAATCTAAATCTAAGCTGCAAAGCTATGTATCATTTGAGATTCATATTAAATGCATTCCCACAAGCAGACATGCATAATTTTGCGCTTACACATGCCGCATGTGGACCTATAATATAAAAAACCCAATCTCAAATGAACATCAGCCCTGCAACTCTTGCCGACCTTCCCTGAAGCAGGGGTGACATTGGCAAAGTGAACCATTTTTAAAGTATGGGTGGTCAGCCGCATACCAGCCTATCAGTCAAGGTATGATATTGATAAAAACTAAGGCCCGGTATTTTCAACTTTAACATAGCTACTTAATACAGCATGAAAAGGACGCACTTTTGTCAATCGTGTGTGTAGTTTTTTTTTATCGTTTATGAGGCTGACTACCGATATTGTAAAACATGGTTTACTTTCCCAATGTCACCCCTGTTTCAGGGAAGGTCGGCAAAAGTTGCAGTAAATAATAATAATAATAATAATAATATGCGTTTATTCCAGCTTAGTCATGTGGAGGGTGCAATACATGACCAGCCATAAAAAAATAATACATCAATAGAAAAAGTACATAGAAAATTACAAAAATGTAGAAACATGAAAAATATGTGATGAAATATATGAGAAAAAAGAGCAAACAAAATATATAGTTAAACAGTGAAAGAAAAGAGAAATACATGGTCATTGTACATTAGAATATCAGGAACATATTAAACAGGGAAAAAAGGCTATGTAAGCTTCAAGTTCCTTGCCCAATGACGCCATATGCCCAACTCCCATTTCAGGCCTCTGATTGCTACGATCAGATACTACGATAAAATAATACGTTATTTTAATGAATGGGTTATTCAGGGTAACTCATTAATAATTACCCAATGGTATCTGTTGAGCCATAGTCAAAGTTATTGTCGATAGGAAACGACGCAGGCGGGGTTTGAACTTGCGATTGTCTCAATAACGCGGATCTGAGTGCCGACACCCTATCCCCTTGACCGTACTAGTGAATTATATTTAAACCTTAAGGCATCGCGAAAAATAAATGAAGCATGTAAATTCTAAACCGTTAGTACACATGGAATTGAACCATAGCTCTTTGATTTCCAACGCAAGAGTTCTACAACTTATTCAATAGAAATTCTGGCGGTGGATTTTCAGCGAGCGAGTTCCTTGACTTATAGGTTAGTATGCGGCTGACCACCCATACTGTAAAAAATGGTTCACTTTGCCAATGTCACCCCTGTTTCAGGGAAGGACGGCAAGAGTTGCAGAGCTTATGTTCATTTGAGATTGGGTTTTTATATTGTAGGTCCACATGCGGCATGTGTTAGCGCGAAATTATACATGTCTGCTTGTGAGAATTCATTTAATATAAATCTTAAATGATATATATCTTTGCAGCTTAGATTAGAATTAGAATTAGAATTAGAGAATAGAAAAGGTACATAGTACATTATCGAATCACGCTATTGAGAGTCTGTGTCACGCCATCGTTCTTCTTTTCTACAATCTGTGTACGCACGCGAGCAATAAGTCTATAGTTAACGTATCTTGCTTTGTAACGTGCCTCTCATATGCTACAGTGTGTGAAAGTCTTTCATGACTAATCTGGAGACATGATCTCTACCAAATCCCCTCCTGGATATGCTCTTTCTCACTATGTCCTATTTTTCACAGAATTTTCGTATGAGGCACTGACGAAAGCTTGTGTCACTACATTGTGTTTCTTTTCTATAAACTGTCTACGCACGTAAACAATAAATATATCGCAAGCATTTCTCGCTTCCGTCTGCCCACTGCTTATTTAGCCATTTGATTCAAAGATAACCTTTCAATTAAATTGTCTTAAGAATCACATTCTACACAATCTGAGCTAAAAAAAAACGTAATTGTAATTTAAAATACCGGCAAGGCTTACTCAGCCTTCACAAAAAATGAGTACCAGCCCTCTCGGGAGCTGGGAAGCCCCCATTTCAACTGAAGTGGTTGGCGTCAGGCCGGCCCCCTTACCTGTAAAAATAAAAAGGTTCAACTCGCCACATACGACCCTTTGGAGATAACGCGGCAAGAAGTTACACTATATGTGTAGCTTAGTTGCGTTTGTTTCGTAATGGGCATAAGACCAAAAAACACTAAGGAAATGATGCCTCCCTCGCAGTTGTTCACTTTCCTTTTTTTTATTATTTTTTTTACGGCATAAGCCTTTATAAAAAGTACAATATTAAGGGAGTTTATACAAAACTACAAAAAAAAAAACAATAAAATACAAGAATAAAAAATTATGAAACATTACAGTAAAAAACATCTTTTGAAGCATCCATCCGTTTTTCGCGGAATAGAAATAGCAAAATAGCAACCCTAAGCTATCTATCGACTGGACGACACAACCTTCAGGAATGAGGAACAAGAGTCAGAAGAATAATATCTCTTAAAATGCTAATTTTCTCTTAAAATGCAAGGTTCCCCTTCAGTTCACGGGATTTGAGGCGCAGGTACAGAGCTATATTTCTCCGCGGCGGCCGAGCAGGACCGGATCAAGCGTTTGCTCTAATCCTCCCCAACTCCGGCCCTGTGCAGGATAATTTATTAATTATGACTCCGGACCTGTAAACCCAAACCCGGAGAGTTAAATATTAACTCTATTATATATCCGAGACATACCATCCTTCATGCTTGACATTTTGGCATGTCGTTACGCTACTGTAGAAAATGGTTCACTTTGTCAACGACGATACCACGTTGAAAGCACCGGCTCTCATCAGTACCCTTAGTACGAGTTGCAAAACATGGGTAATGTAAAGTTTATGGCAATTATTAAAGAGTGATTTCCCCCAAAATCTGCCGTTTTTGTTTGTTTATACTTTGTCTAAACCATAAAGTGTAAGAAACAACAACGGCAGATTTTGGGAGAAATCACTCTTTAATATTTTCCGTTAACTTTACTTTTCCCAAGTTTTGCAACTCGTACTAAGGTACTGATCACCGAAGTTAAGCAAGATTGGGTGCGGATGCTACTTGGATGGGTGACCGCTAGGTACACCACGTGTTATTGGCATTTCTTGGACCGTTCTGTAGTCCAGTGGCAACACTTCGGACTCGTTAATGGAAGTTTGTGGATTCGAATCCCGGAAGAGCACAAAAATATACCATTTATATTTCCAAAAATGTGCTCTTCGCTGGGTTGAAAAATTTATAAACCTGTACCAAAGACCGGTCACTGAAAGGTCCATCCAACCTTACAACAGCTGGGTCTTGCTTGAGAATAGGCGCTTTCTACAGCGACGGCCAAGCTCGCAGAGGGCTCTTGTGGTGTGGTTCACACAAAAACAGCGCTCACTGTTCAGGAAAGGTCGGCAAGAGTTGCAGGGTGTATGTTTACTTGAGATTTGACTTTTTATATTGTAGGTTCACATGCGGCATGTTTAAGTGCGAACTTGTGCGTGTCTGCTTGTGAAAATGCATGTATAATGTGAATTCCCAATGTGACATATCTTTGCAACTTAGATTATTAGAATCGATTGATTAGAAGATCGAAATCACTGGTATTGTTGAGCAGATAAGGCTTCGGGCGCTCGAATTGGCGTTATTGAAGCAAGCGCAAATTCTAACCTTGCCTGCGCCGTGTCCTATCGTCAATAACTTTGACCCTGGTTCAACACATAGCATTGGATAATTATTAATTTATAATTCATTAAAATACAAAATAGTGAATTATTACTGGAAAATGTTCATATTGACAAAACAACCACTTTATTCGGGCTACGTAGCCGTGGTCTGGTTTATTTATTCCGGACAGTTTCGCCCATTGATCCGATGGGCATTATCAGCGGTTGGCTAGTCGCTGTGATCTTCTTACAGGATCTGGTGTTCAGGAAGCTACGCTAGCCTTTGAGTTGGTGAATTGCATTCCTCTTCATTAATCTATTTACAAAAAAATGCACTTTTTCCGCTGTCATTCTCTGACATAAAATAAATTTACCTCGTCTTACACCAAACATTTTTCCTATATTGGGTTCTCGCGCCTTACGCATATGCAATTTAAGTTGTTTTTTTTTTAATAAACAACATAATAAAACTGACATTAAATACAATTCAATTAATTCTAGTTCAAGAAAATAAGACTTAATTGACATTCTTTCACCATTGTAATTGTACCTTTGTCACCATTCCGCTAAGGATGGCCAGAGCCTCTGCAGAGCTGCCTCCATTTTTTCCTATCCTTACATACCTCTTTCAATTCATTCATAATTTCATGTCCATCAACTTTTTCATGCATTTTCCTCTTCCCCTCAATCTGATCAATCCATACTTGTCTCGGTCGTCCCTTACCTCTTTTTCCTTTCAAACTTCCTCTGTATATATACACCAGTGGCAAAGGGTGCCATACAAGCCGGTTCCCATCGGCTTCATTTTTGCCTCATTTTAAAAGGGAAACCGATGGAAATCGGCTTGTATGGCACCCTTCGCCACTGATATACACCATTCATTATTTGATTATGACTACAAAGCAAAGTAACCTTCATAGCTACATGCAAAATTGACACGTTTGAATGAGCGTGTGTCGCTGGTTTTAAATTCGCTTCTGGCTTCCGCAGTTTTAAGTAAACAGAGGGATTTTCCCTCCATATAAAACCAACAGGAGCTCCACACTCTCTTGTATTCAAGGAACATATTTGAAGAAGCTTTAAGCTAAAAATCAGAAATTTAATCACATAGCTGTCCTATATAAAGTATGCAGCAATACGCAATGCAAAAACGCAACCAGGCTACACATACAGTGTAACTTTTTTCTCTTCGAATAGGTCTCCTGTTGCGAAGGAACCTTTTTTTATTTTTACAGGTGAGGGAATTACAGAATTCCTTGACTAAATTATGTCACAGTATACAATGTTTAAGCTTTACTGGATTTTCATTGTCTAAGGCCCGGTATATTGAACTGTAGTAATATTTCAGTAAGCTACGCCCCCAAATCTTGGAAATAATTAAAATGCCATTCAAAAGCTTTAAAACAAACAACTATTCATAAAAATCATATCCTTTACCTTCATTAAGCTAGAAAACGAGACAAAAAATGTTCAGTTTGCAACAATTTTGATGTATCCTCACATTAAAAAAGAACAGCTGCTGTCAGTGAAGCGCCGCCATCTTGAAAATCGAAAGTTAAAGTTACTAAATAGTTACTGGTGAAATTCGGTGAGTGAAATATTATGATGATTTAACTAAAATTGCATTTTAGTTAACTTTACGATACTTCAAAATACCAGGCCTTAATCATATTTTTATTCATTATTTCCTTGACTTATATGTAGGCTGACCAACCGTACTGTAAAAAATGATTCACTTTGCCAATGTGACCCCTGTGTCAGGGAAGGTCGGCAAAAGTTGTAAGGTTTATGTTCATCTGAGGTTTGGATTTTATTTGTAAGTACACATTCAGCATTTGAAAACGCGAACTACACGTGTTTGTTTGTGGGCATGCATTTGATATGAGCTTTAAATCTTAATATATCTTTGCAACTTAGATTATAGATTATAGACAACCAAGCTCGCAGAGGGCTCTTGAGGTGTGATGCACACAAAAACAGCGCTCGCCAAATAAATCATCCTAATTTTATAATAAATATTTAGTTACATTATTTTGTGTAAACTTGCCTTGTGTGCGTGACGGTTACAGCAGGGAATGATAAACGGCCGAGTGACGTCACCTAGGTATTAATTTTCATACAGTGTCGCGCCTCTGCCAGGAAATGTAGAGATTTCCCGCGACTTCACCTTTATGCCGTAATAGCAGAGATGTCAAATTCCTCAAAAGAGACAGGCTGAGATATCGCGGGAAGAACTTTGTAAATTAAGTTAAAGTTGCATAAAATGCAAAGTGGCGAAATTATTTTCATTATTATTAATATTTTGGATGGTTGGTGCATTAACACTGTGAAAATTCATCATTATTTAGTAATTATTATTATTATTAATTAGGATGTACGTAGCGAAAAATACAATAATACCTAAGAAAATGAAAATGGCGGTACACAATTGTATATTGTTTCCGACCCTGAAGTATGGAAGCGAGTCGTGGACGGTGAATGAAAGAGAAGTAAATAAGGTATGCACCGTAGAAATGGCTCATTTGAGAAGTATGACAGGAAAAACACTGAAAGAGATAGTGAGAAACGAATGGGTTCGGAATGAATGTGAAGTAAAAGAAAGCGTGAAAGTGAAAGTTCAATGGATGGTTTGGACATATTGAAAGGATGAATGAAAACCAACTGACAAAAAAAGTGTATAAGGGGAATGTAATAGGTAAGCGTGGAAGGGGAAGACCTAGGAAAAAATGGATTGATCAGATACGTGAGATTGCGAATAAATAGAATTTACAGAGTGGAAACAAGAGAAGAGTGTGCATGAAAAGAGTGATGAAACTAGATGAGATGAAAGAAGTATGCAAGGACAGAGTCAAGTGGAGGCACTTGTGCGGAGGTACCGGCCACCCCTAGAGGAATGGCGGCAGGATACAAGACAAGACAAGTCCCAGGGTACGAAGTGATTTGTGACAATTATCTCGGGTCGGTAGCTCAGTTGGTAGAGTGCTTGCATTCCATGCCGAGAGCTCGGGTTCGAATCTCACCGAGATTGTCAGAAATGATTTCCCGTTTCGGTGTTTATTTCAAATCTAAAATAAAATACCGTTAGAGTTTACTAAGCTATCGTAAGAAATGAGAACCAGAACCAGAAAGAGAAGATCTGGGAAACCTTCATTTCATCTGAAGTGGTTTGCGTAAGGCCGGCCCCCTTACCTGTAAAAATAAATAGGTTCACTCGCCACATGCGACCTTCTCAGTTGTATTTGCGTGTTATTAAAAATTAGTTCATCCTCAAGCAGAGAGGGTGCCTGCTGAAGACGTTGACTACGTCACCAACAAAATCTTTAGAATTATGTAAGTTTTCCTGCGGTTCGTCTAATATCCGAAAAATTTCCAATCCCCAATGTTACATATCTTTGCAACTTAGATTAGATTAGATTAGATTGTTAATTTCATAAAAATATCAGCATTATAATTGTCATGTTAATATGCAGAGGGTACTTCATAATCCAGTCAGCAGCTTCTTGAAGAAGTGGAATTAGTGTCGCAGAAACACAGCAAGCCCCCCGAAGCCAGATAATCCTTCAGTAACGAGGATTATTCAACGTCTGCCCGCCGAGTCTGCTTAGCGAGAAATGCCTCCTAAATATTATTCATGAGACGGAGAAGTCTTTGTTAGCGCTGTATCTTAAATATGATAATTGTAAATTGAAAAAAAAACCCCTAAAAAAATTAAAAAAAAAAAAACCTACCATTTGGTAGTTTACTCAATACAGAACGTGTATAATTTATACATCCCGTGGCGTAAGGACCATTACGCAACGGCTAACCCGTGTTGGAATGGAAACAAATTTGAATTTCGTTTTTTTTTTTCTCGGCAATCAAACATCAGTTTTGTATGGGACTGCCGTTTTTAGCAACTAATAACAGTTTGCATTTTCCCTAGCAACCAATCAAGAAGAATGGAGAACAACTATTTTGTTTAAATAATTTACTGAAAATGTGACGTTAATTTATTTTAACGATTTAGGAATGACTATCTTAATCAAAAAAATATCGCATGCTTTTTAAAGCGTCAAAAAAAAGCATCAGGTCATTCTCGATTGTCACACAACAAGAATGTCTCCTGAAGACGTTGGCTACGACGCCAACTTAACATCGAGAATAATGTTAGTTTTCCTACAACGGTTCGTCAAAAATATCTGAAGGTTTTAAAATCATTTTTAACATATTAAAACGAATACAATTGTACACCTAGTTTATAGAGCAAGAGTTCCTACCTCGTCATAGATGAAGTTGTCAATCTCCTCCAGAGGTCTCCCGTACAGGTTGGGTGGAAACGGCTCATACTTGAACGGCAGCCTGGCTCCATCCTCCACACTGAGCTTCCTCCTGGGCTGGAAGCCGTACTCCTTCACCAGCTGGATGGTCTTCGTCTCCAACCGCTCCAAAGACTCCTTGGTGAACGGCTTGACAGTCGCCTTTCCAGGGGTTCTGTTTCCATCACTCGGAGTCTTGGCAGAAGCTATTGAAGGAGGAGTCCTGGCAGATCCACCTCCAGGAGTAACTTTCCCTTTCTCATCACTCAGAGGAGTCTTGACTTTTCCATCACTTCCTTGCGACAGGGGACGCTGCTTCTTCTCTAGAGGCTCCACAAAGGTCACCCCTTCCAGAGGTATCTTCAGTCCTGTCCGAACCTTTTTTGGAGAGCTTGTCTTGCTTCTCATGGTCAAAACAGGACTCAAAGCGTCGGGATTGTTTCTCTGCAAGGTCTTGACTATCTCCCCTAGAAGGCTGGACTCTTCGCTTGCAGGAGATGTGACGCTTTCAGGGCTTTGGACGCTGCTGGCAGCTTGCGCCACTTCTTCCGACATTTGAAGAGATGGATCTTCATCGTCCCTGTTGCTCTGGATGGAAACATCCTCGGCTCCATCGGGGCTCAGCACGCTTGAAGGCCGAGAGCCCGGAGACACTGGCATGATGAGAGGAACTTTCACTCCAAACACTCAATTAATCTAAACACCACTTTCCCCTCCATCTTAATTTCTTTTCTGTGGACTTTTATCAAATGACGTCAGGCTGCTATGGTCTCTAGATCTTTCGCAATCGATCTAGATCGAGATTCTTAGCAAGCAGACTTGGTGTGGTTCTACATGACCATCTTACCAAAACGCTTCATAAATTCCACTTTTTAATACTATTGTATATTTCCAGTAAACCAACTGATTAAATTACATTATTTTCAATTTATAAATAACTTAAAGATGACGTATATAATAATATATATGTTTACACTTTTCTAAAACAAAAAAATAACATTATTGCGGATCCGATTTTGTTTTATCTCTTTGACCAAAAATATTACGGCTTTTTAAACTTATTCACCTTTACTGTTTTTTCTAAAAAATAAGTTAAACGAAAACTTTATGAAATCATTAATTTAAAAAAATACGATTCCCAAAATTATTATTAATTAAAAGAAATTTAACGCTTATCCTATTTTTATATAAATCACAAAACAATAGTTATTAATATTTTTCAATAAAATTACAAATCAAAGATTCGCGTAAATTTATTATTATTATTACGTATTAACACAAAATAAACTTGTCCGAAAAAGATCGCGAATCAAATCATATCTCATAACCTCAAAAAAATTCTAACAATTGTTATCTCAAATCAGTTTGTGGATTTTATAATTTTGATTGCAATATTTACCGTAAGTGAAGCGAATATATGGATTTAAGTTTTTAATTGAAAATCAATTAATTTATTTTGTAAGATTTGGCTTCAAGAAAACGGCATATTTTTTTTAAAAATGACGCTCCACTTTTTGGTAAGAAAAACTTGATTTTTTAAACAAATTCAACTCTTTTATTGCACATAGATTCACTAATTTAAAGCACAACAAATATTAATTTAAAGAATTCATTTATATTTGAGAAATATTCACTTTTTTATTATTTTCAAATTCAGTTTACGTTCGACAATTTTATCGCGGCACCATTTTGAATTTTTATGCGTAAATAATATTTTATTGAATATTGTCGCAAAAACCAGGCGGCCAATGTTTTTCAACAAAATTAATATTATTTTTATCGAATCATATTATGCATTCTTAGAGATTTTTATTTTTTTGCTCTGTTACAAAAATAATATTAATAAACATTGTAAAAAAAGTAATTAAAAAAATTTCAGTACATATTTTTCTTTTTGAAAACCTAAATAAAAATAGGCCTTGTTTTTTTTTCAAATTAATCTAAGCTGCTGATTTAGTTTACAACTTTTACTACTTTATCTCCCAAATGATAACACTGGAAGCTATTTATTTTCACATGTAAGGAGTGAGCCTCAAACATTCGATATACTGCTCAAAGTCTTATGGGTAACGCCTCAAACTTTGAATCAAAAGATACGTTCGAATCAGCAAAGTTAAAAATGTATTGTTTCTATATCTATCTATCTATAATCTCAGTAACTGTAACTCTATCGCCATTCCACTAGGGGTGGTAAGAGCTTCTGCAGATTTGCCTCTATTGTTTGTTGTGTGCTAAGTTGCACGGCTTATGTTCATTTGAGATCGGGTTTTTATGTTGTAATTCCACTTGTGGGATGTATAAGCTCTCACTTTTACGTGTCTGCTTATGCGAATGCATTTAACATGAATCTTAAATGTAAATCTTCGCACCTTTGATTACCCTTCGGGATAAACGCGTTAAGAAGCTACACCATATGTAAAGCTTAGCAGCATATTTATGTTACTTTATTAATCTTACTATGCTACATTTAGAAATCTATTTCACCAAATTTATTTCCGTTCAGTGATTCACGGCGCCAATAAAAGCCCCCAGCTTTTCAATTTGAAAAGTTGCCACATAAATAAGGCAGGGAGGAGAGTGTCGGAGGGTTCTGGCCACCCCTGCAGGCACCTGCCAGCGATGGGCAATCAACTGGTCGCGTAGTGTGGTCGGGGCAGTTGCCCGTATTGACTGGGTGCCAAGAAACCGCCCGGATCCTGCCGTATTGACCTATCTGTTGCTCCCAAAGCTTCCCCCACAAAAACATCGGGTCAGTGACAAGCAGTTAGTTAATATTTAGTAAGCAGTGGTTTGTGTAAATCACAGTTTTTTGTCCGGTCTATACCTAGCTCAGTTTCGATAGTAAGTGAACTTATTATAAGGAGCAAACATGTTTTAACATTTAAAATTCCTACTATAATATATTCCTACCTGATGATGACTAGATTAATGTCGAAGTCGAAAACGTTCGTATACTGTTATTTAAAATTTAAATATATTATATGTGAGAATTAAAAACAGTGTGTTTTTGAAAAAACAAATCATTTAAGATTCATATTAAAGGCATGCCCACTAACAGACACGTATAAATTCGTGCTTAAACATGCCGCATGTAAGCCTACACCCAATCTCAAATGAACATAAGCCCTGCATATCTTTTCAACCTTCCCTGAAATAGGGGTGCCATTGGCAAAGTGTTCGTAACAAACTTCTAAATTACAGGATTTTCACATTTGTGTAGTGTTTTCTCTCGTTGAAAATAGGGAAAAATCTGACGAACCCATGTTAACCTAATACGTAACTTATTCAGTTTGACCTTTTAATCTGACTTTCGGGCCAGTCGATAGCTCAGTTGTTAGAGTGCTTGCATTCTATGTTCAGAGATTGAGTTTGAATCCCACTGAGGGTGTCAGAAATTATTTCCCGTTTCGGCGTATATTTCAAACGCAAAACAAAATATCGACAGGGTTTACTCAGCCTTCACAAGAAATTAGTATCAGCACCCTCGGGAGCCGGGAAACCCCCGCATCAACTGAAGTGGTTAGGGTAAGGCCGGCCCCCTTACCTGTACAAAGAAATAGGTGCCACTCGCCACATGACAACCCTAAGGGAAAACGCGACAAGAAATTACACTTTATGCATGTGTAGCTTCATTATTGTCAATGTCACCACTGTGAAATGTTTTTATGTATCGTTAGTTTTGTTGGATTTTTATCTACATGTTTTTTTGTATGGTCACTCTGCCAATGTCACTCCTGTTTCAGAGAAGGACGACAAAAGTTGCATAGCTTATGTTCGTTTGATTTGAAACCAAATCATTTATGTAAGTACTATCCTTGTGTGAAACGCATCATATAGACCGACAACTTTCATAACATTACACAAATGAA
The DNA here is from genome assembly GCA_951799405.1 of Agapetus fuscipes. Classification (NCBI taxonomy): domain Eukaryota; kingdom Metazoa; phylum Arthropoda; class Insecta; order Trichoptera; family Glossosomatidae; genus Agapetus; species Agapetus fuscipes. The sequence continues at coordinate 16,354,116 of OX637348.1, forward strand.
CTCTCCCAATATTCAGCGTGTGCCTCAACACTCCCAGCCTTACTATAGAGAGATTGTTTTTCACTGAATTAACTTTGAATATTCAATTTTCATCGAATCGCCGTTTGAATATTGAAAGGTTGGCCAACTTTCACCTTTTTTTCCAACTGTAACATTTTCAGTTTTCATCCAAAGAGGATTACATTCTCCAACATAATTTGAATTTTAAACATTCAAGAGAAAAATTCTGAAAAGTTTCAGGTTTTTTTCTAAATTCAAAATAACTGAAAAATCGCAAAAATGTAAAACGGATTGCAGCTAATCTAATCTAATCTAAGCTGCAAAGATATATATCATTTAAGATTTATATTAAATGCATTCCCACAAGCAGACATGTATAATTTCGCGCTAACACATGCCGCATATGGACCTACAATATAAAAACTATCTCAAATGAACATAAGCCCTGCAGCAATCTATAATTAATATATTTCTCAATTAAATATTTACATACCAATCTTATCTAATCTAAGTTGCAAATACATGTATCATAAAATATTCATATTATCTGCATTTTCACAAGCAGACACGTGTAAGTTCGCACTTAAACATGCCGCATGTGGACCTACAATATAAAAACCCGAATCTCAAATTAACATACACCCGGCAACTCCTGTCAACGTTCTCTGAAACAGGGGTGACATTGGCAAAGTGAATCATTTTCTATAGCATGGGTGGTCAGCCGCATACCAACCTGTAAGTCAAGGAACATACACAACAGATTACATTTTTTAAATCAATTCAAGATTAATATTAAGTTTTAAACATTTCATTTTAAATATTTAAACATTCAAGATTAATATTTAATACTTTCTCACTAGCCGAAACATGAAAGTTTGCGCTTACACAGACTGCATGTGTAGATACTCAAAAAATAAAGAAAAAAAACAACCTCAAATGAATATCAACCTTGCTTCCTAAAATAGAAATGCAATTTTTAACAGTATGGATGGTCAACTTCATACCAACATAATCCTTGTTCCTTGACTTACAGGTTTGTATGAGACTGAGCACCCATACTGTACAAAAAATGTTTTTTTAAGTTTACTCCTGATTCAGGAAGGTCAGCAAGAGTTGCAGGGCATATGTTTATTTGAGATTTGGATCACTAGCAGACACATATAAGTTCACACTTCCACATTCCGCATGTGGACTTACAACATAAAAACTCAATCTCAAATGAACATAGGCCCTGCAACTCTTGCCGACTTTCCCTGAAACAGAGGCTATCATTAATAAAGGCAGACACACGTTTCAACCCAGCGAAGAGCACATTCGATTCGATGTTTTTTTGAACCCACAAACTTTCAATTACAAGACGTTGCGTTAACCACTAGACTGCGGACCAATTGATCAAATATTTTTTCAATAAAAAATCCAAAATACAAAGTAAGTTCTGAAAAAAGATTGTTTAATATTTTAAAGTACGATTTCTTCACTAGCGTGATTTTTGTGTGATCTACTCGTATAATCTATGTTGCTAAGATATAAGGTTCATATCTGATGCATGCCTATATGCACACACATGTATGTGCACGCTTACACATGCTCCATGTGCGCATGCATAATATACCAAACCTAAAATAAATATAAAACTTTCAACTCCTATCGACTTTTCCTGAAACCAGGCCGGCACTGATAGAAGTGAACCAAGCTTTAACAGTATGGGGGGTCAGCCTCATACCAACCTACTGGTCAAAGAACACGATCAGTTAAGTATAGTCTAAACGAAAAGCCTTTTTTGTATCCATGGGAATGTTTTTTTAATTAACTGTAAAAATATTTCATACGAAAAAAACGTATTTTTCTAAATATTTTAAGTGATTTTTTTTACCGTGAACGACATTGGCTTTATTCATTAGATTGTGTTAAACCAAAAACTTGAGTTGAACCCACTTTCAAGTACGTTTCCCCATACGGGAAAATTAACTTTAAGCTGGTTTATAAATTAAGACCTTTTCATGAATTGGTTTAGTTCCTTGACTTATAGGTTGGTATGCGGCTGACCCCCCATGCTGTAAAAATGGTTCACTTTGCCAATGTCACCCCTGTTTCAGGGAAGGACGGATGGAGTGGCAGGGTGTATGTCCATTTGAGATTTGGTTTTTATGTTGTAGGTTCACATTCCGAATGTGCAAACGCGAACTTGTACGTGTCTGCTTGTGAAAATGCATGTAATGTGAATATCCAATGTAACATATCTTTGCAACTTAAATTAGATTATATTGATTGTAGAGGCATTAACTTTGTAATCGTTCATCATTAATGATAAAAGAAAAACAGTTTTGTTTTCGATTACGTGAGTATTTATTTTTATATACCACAACCGGTTTCGCAAACATCCGTTCGCATCAACGGATGTTTGCGAAACCGGTTGTGGTATATAAAAATAAATACTCACGTAATCGAAAACAAAACTGTTTTTCTTTTATCATTAGATTAGATTAGATTAGATAGATTAGTTTAATAATAATTGGACTACAGGCGATTTTGCGAATCGTGCTGAAAGCACTTTCCTTATGATTCCTTGACTTATAGGTTGGTATGAGGCTGATTACCCTTACTATAAAAAATGCCTCGCTTTGCTAATGTCTCGACCCTGTTTCAGGGAAGGTTGAAAAAATTGTAGGGTGTATGTTCATTTGAGGTTTGGATATAATGTGTTAGTACACCTGCAGCATTAAAAAGCGCGGACTTACACGTTTCTGCTTGTGGGCATGCATTTAATATGATTGTGTTAATGTTGGTATATCTTCGCAACTTAAATTATGGATTACAGATCATGATATGTACATAGATAGAATCAAAAAGGCTTTCATTTGAATGAAAGCCACTTCCAAAATATTCCATTTTAATTTTAGAGAGAGCTTTTACGGACAACTGAAAAACTAATATTTCTAGAGTTCGCTAAGGCCTGAAGGAATGAAATTCTTAATCTTATAAATTAACATTTTACAGGTAATATAAATGACTAGGTATTTTCTGATTGCAATCCTGAATCGGGTTAAGCTGAACTGCCTGAAAAATCAACTGAAAATTCTCATCGACGCGTTTTATTTATTTCAGCGCATTTTAAAATTTTCTTTCATATTTTATTTTTTGAAAAAAAAAAGACGATGCATTATTCTAACTATATATCACTATGTTTTTTAATTCAACAAAAATCTTCAACCTTCATTTCTTCATTCTCAAATTCCAATTAAATTATTTATTAACAAAACTCATTCTCTATCGCATTATTTTTACATTAATTAATATTAAACTATGGTTTAATTGAATTCCAGTTTTCTTATTTTAAATAAATAATTTAAATAAAATTAATTTTCACTAAGTAAACCACCAAACCCTTTTATTAATATTAAATTGTTGCATCGATTTACTTAAACATACATTATTTTGTTAACCACATCACTGTACACATATTTATTATTACTCTTTTGCATGTACAACTTTTTCACCTTTGTATATATTTTGTAGCTCGTCGGTAAGTATGTGTTTAGTGTGTGTGTGTGTGTTGGATGGATCGCACACTGTTTTACCGACCGCGCGCGTCTGCGTTGGCGAGCGACCGCTCTGCTCGCTGGCTGGTCGCTGACTGCGAGCAGGGCGGGGGGGGCAGCGCGCAAGGGGAGGGGAAATGGGCCGACGCCCTCGCAGCAAACCCCTGAAAACGGGGAAAATTACCCTGAAAATTCTTTATTAGGCTTGAATATTGCCAACGAAGAGATATCTCGTTTGCATAGATAGATATGTTCTCCTCTGAATACGACAACATTCTCTTATACCCTCTTTCAGGATTCGTCTTTGGAAGCTGAAACACTATTTTCAAAATAATTTACCAATATTTAAAAAAAAAACCTTCTTCTGGAGACTCTTGTGAGGGTCTCGTCATTAACAATACGAGCTTTAATAAATCAGAAATAAAGCAGTATAGAGTAACTTTGTAATATTCTAAAACCCATTTTTCAGGGCTCGTCTTTGTGAACTGCAAAAACCTTACAGCCAGAAATGCCTACAAACTAGAAGGCTTCAAGTACCTAAGTTCAATAAAAATATTTTTAAATACTTGTGACCCCGGCACTGAAATCTTATAACGTCACACAGCTGGGTTGCTAGGAAAATGCGTACTAATATTTATTTATTGGTTGATCATTGCAGTGAGTGACCTGTGACTTTCGTCCGCTGAAAAGAAATTTAATTGTTAATTTTATGCCAAGTCCGTAGTAATTACCTGTAAAAATCTATGAATGTTAGTAACAGTCATAGACAATGCTTGGTATTGCTCTTCCTGGCTTAGACCGTGATCCATGGTTTCGTTTTTCTTGTTTCTTTTTTCTTTCTTCTTGCTTACGTTTCGTCATCACTGTGTGTAGCTTCTTCGCAGCTCTACTCCCTTCTCATAGACATTAAACATTACTTTGATTATAACTTTATTGTTTATTCAACTTTTACTGCAAGTTAACATGATCTGAAATGTAATAACGTTGGTTCGATCCCCGCTTGGGTCATTTGACTATAACTTTGATCCTGGTTTAACAGATGTCATTGGGTAATTATTAATTAATAATTCATTAAAATAAACATACAATAATGATATTTTAATTAATTTTAATAAAACATGTTTCAGACCAGGCAGAATAGGTTGGTGAATTGCATTCCTCTTCACAAATCTTTTTTTCTTAAAAAAAAAGTATTGATAAAAATCCTGAAAATTTTTACTTCAAAACCTGTTGGTAAATAAACTGGGGAAAATTTTGGGGAAATTGGAGTTGCAGGTGTGGCAAGTTATTTGTGTGGAAAGCATGGTGTCCCGGGCAACCCCGAGGGCAGCCACGCGACACCGCGCCAAAGCTGCCGCCGTTCGATATTTAAATCTCATTTCAATACAACGTGCCCGCCATTGTTCTAAATTTAAATCATTCCAACGACTTCAATCAAACATGACATAACCTCAAATCATTTCACACCTACCATAGAGGACAATCGCTTAAGTCCGGTATTTTCAACGTTAGCATAGCGACTTTATACTGAATGAAAAGGACACACTTATGGTTCCACGTTAGAACGACACAGTGACAAAATGACACATGACAGAACGACACAGGACAAAACTTCACTATGACAAAACATTACAGGAAATTACATAATAATAATTTAAAAATCCAAGATACCTTACATTTAAGTTTCATATTAAATTCAATCCCACAAGCAGACACGTGTAAGTTCACGCTTATGAACTTACAATACAATAACCAAATCTCAAATGAACATAAGCTCTTGCCAACTTTTCCTGAAACAGAGGAGACATTGGCAAAGTGAACTATTTGTTTACAGTACGGTTGGTCAATCTCATACCAACCTATAAGTTAAGGAAATATAGGTTGGTATGAGGCACATCACAATGACAAAATATCACAGGGAAAACCCGTTTCATGTGCTGTTTATGGTATGTTGTGTATTAGGTGTGTGATGTTTTGTCATAGTGATCTATTTTCTGTACTGTTTTGTTATGGTGATGTTTGTCATGTTATGAACTCTCATTGGTGATATTCTGTCATGTGTTGTTCAGTCATGTGTCGTCATGTTTTTGTCGTTTTGTCACTCTGCCGTTCTACCCTGTCACTGTCAAACGTGTAGGTAGTTGTTTTTATCACTTTAAAGTCACATATGGTGACATTGAAATACCGGTCCGTAGTCCAATGGTAACACTTCGGACTCGTAAATGGAAGGTTGTGGGTTCGAATCCTGGCGGAGCACACAAAACATACCATTTATATTTTCAAATTTTGCTCTTCGCATGGTTGAAAAATTCATAAACCTTTACCAAAGACCGGTCATCAAAAGGTCCATCCAGCCTTACAGCAACTGGGTCTTGCTTGAGAATTGGCGCTTTCTACAGCGACGACCAAGCTCGCAGAGGGCTCTTGAGGTGTGATACACACAAAAACAGCGCTCATCAAATAAATTAGCCTAATTTTTTTTTTTTACCGGACCTTAAAGAATCTAATATTTTGTTGTCCCATCCATGGATTTATGAGGACTCCATGGTCCCATCATAAAAGGTCCTTTTTTTCAATTTTGAGAAAATGTAAAATATACATCATTTTCAATGAACTCGAAACACTTTTGAATTTGTAACTTTTTTCTTGGCGAGCAAACGTTAGTCTTGTATGTGACTAACATCATTAGCAACCAAATACAAAATATTTGTTTGCATTTTCCCGAGCAATCCGACCGGGTGACGACACAATATTGTCTATTTAAATTCACATGCCTTACATATAAGCAAAGTATTTAAGGTAATTAATATTCCTTGACTTATAGGTTGGTATGCGGCTGACCACCCATAACTGCAAAAAATGGTTCACTTTGCCAATGTCACCCCTGTTTCAGGGAAGGTCGGCAAAAGTTTTGGGGCTTATGTTCATTTGAGGTTTGGATTTTTTTATTTTATTTTTATTTTTATTTTTTTTTTTTTTTTTTTTTTTTTTATTTTTCATAGGACAACAAACAGCGTTACATAAGAAATATAATAGTAGCAATTACAAAAAAACATGGCCAATTATATGTTGCCACGGATATAAAATTTAGGAAGTTGGAAATAATTACAAGATGTTAATTACAAGTAACTAATTACAAGAAAAAAAAAAAATTCTGCTCTCAAAACAGAATATGATGTGAAAAAAAATGTAAATTTAAAAATAAAGAAAATCAGTTCTCCCTGAGTGAAGCACCCACCGCTTTGCGAAAGTGCGCCGTCTCTAAATGAAAAATATCAATGCTACTGAAACACTTGTTATAAGTTTCACAGACCCGGTAAATTGGCGCGCTCTGAGCATAGTTAGTGCGACACACAGGGAGATGAAAGAGTTGGTCTACCGTGTGCCTGGTTCTGCGAGTTGGAATGTTGAGGGATAACATACACAAGATATCAGGGTTATCAATTTTGTTGTGCAAAATGCCGTGGATTAACATCATGTCGCAAACAACACGCCTATCCTCTAGAGAGTCCAGCTTATGATAGTCAAGGGCTGACTTGTAATCAGGAAAAGATAAGTTAAACTTATAATTTATGTGTTTTATAAATCTTTTTTGTACTCTCTCGATACGTTTTATATGCACCGCATAAGAGGGGGACCAAACAGGGGACATGTACTCAAGAAGTGAGCGAACCATTGTTGTGTAGAGAACTTTTAATACCGTAACTTTTTTGAAGGGTTTGCAAGTTCGCAAAATGAACCCGAGCACCCTGAATGATCTCTCCAAGACATTGTCAATATGATTCACGAAGGTGAGTTTGCTATCCATTATGACACCCAGATCTCGTACCCGGTCAACAGACTCGATAGGAAAATTGTTAATATAATAAATATGATTTAAGGGTGAAAGTTTACGTGAGAACGAGACCTTGTGACATTTGCTAACATTAATGGATAGTCTATTGGCAGCACAATATTCTGAAAGCCGATCGAGATCTAATTGAAGTCTTGCACAGTCAGATGAATCAGAGATTCTCAAAAAAATCTTCATATCGTCAGCAAATAGGAGATGCTCTGCATGAAGAAAACAGTCACCAATATCGTGGATATACAAAGTAAAGAAAAGGGGTCCCAAATGCGATCCCTGGGGAACACCGGAAGGAATGGTGACAAAGTTTGATTTGTAGCCTCCTATTACCACTGCCTGACGACGATTACGGATATAGGATTCTATCCATCTTAGAAGATCACCGTGGATTCCGAGCTTACTCAATTTGCTCAACAGAATGTTATGATTTACTCTGTCAAAAGCCTTGGCATAATCGGTGTAGATAACGTCGGTCTGCAGTCTACTGTGCATGTTAGAAAATACATAGTCAGTGAAAGGTAAGAGATTAGATAAAACAGATCTATTGCGAAGGAAACCGTGCTGTTGGTCGCTGAATGATGATTTGAGAGAACCATAAAGTTGGTCGTATATTACACGCTCGAAGAGTTTACTTATAGCAGACAAAATTGAAATCGGACGGTAGTTTTTGATCAAATTATTGGGACCAGATTTATAAATAGGAGACACTAGAGCCTCTTTCCATATGTCAGGGAAAATACCCTCTCTTAAGGAGCGTGAGAAGAGTATGGAGAGCGGCTCCGCCACAACCTCAGCACATCTGGCAAGAAGCAGAGGCGGCACCCCATCACTACCAGCACCCTTCGTTACGTCAAGGTTGGAGAGATATGTAGTTAAAATATTTCTGTCAGTAGAACAACAACCAAGGCCAGTCAGGTTAGGTTTTCCTGGCTCAGAAGAATGAACGGTGGAACTATGGGTGTCATGATCAAACATAGAGAAAAAGTAATCGGAGAAAGCGATGGAGATTTCCTTGCCACCATTAACAGAATTTGTTCCATCAGTAGACATACACATGGGAATTGAATTATTTTTGCGTCTGCTTTTAACAAAGCTCCAGAATGCTCTAGGGTTTTCTTGTATGTTAGTTTCAGCGGAAATAATGAACTGAGAAAAGCACTCCTTGGCCATAGCTTTCTGACGGGATCGTAGTAATGTGAAAGTATGATAGTCAGAAGGGTTTTTAAATTTCATAAATTTATTATGGTAGCGAATTTTTTCCCTAGTGATCTTTATCAAGGGTGCACTATACCATAATGGAAAATGGTGGTTGCGGTTTAAGCGTCGGGTAGGTATGAATTGATCAATGGAGTAATTTAATATATCATAAAATGCTGTCACAGCGGTGTTAAGGGGAGATGCTGTCAAAACATCGGACCAGTTGACCTCAGCGAGAAAACCTCCTAGTGCCTTGTAGTCACCCTTTTTAAATAAGTATATAATGCGTTGAGGTTCATGTAATTGGAGAAGTGGCTGGGAAGACAAAACCAGTTCTATCGCTGGGTGGTGAGAGTCTTCAGGTACGAAAGGAAGACCAGAATGAATTATCCCCGACACTAGAGGAGCGTTACACAAAATAAGATCAAGAGTACGATTAAGGGAGTTTTTGATGGAATTAAATTGATAAAAGCCGAGAAAAGACAATGTATCTATGAAACTACTCGAGCATGAAGAAGAGTAGTTAGTGGGACAGAGAAACTGCTCACCCGGGGTATCAGACCACTCGATATCTGACATGTTAAAATCACCAAGAATTAAGAAGATATCATCTGGTAGGTCTTCTGTAAGTTTGGAAAGGAGCTTAAGGAAGCTTTCGATATGCGAATTGTATTCAGTGCCTTTAGGTACATAAACACAGGCCAAGTGTAAGTTTTTGGTAGTGTTACCACTACAGCTGATTGGCAAGGTAACCCAAACAGACTCTGCATCACAGGTCCACTCCGGATTACCTCGTGCATTAAGATCTGAAAGTGCGGCCAAAAGCACTCCTCCTCCCCGAGAACCACGATCACTTCGCCAGACATCGTATCTGTCATCGATTAACTCTCGGGAATCAATGTCAGTGCCTAGCCAGGTCTCAGTAAGAGCTACGACAGAAAAATCACTGGAGGAAAAATTTAAACTGAAATTGTCGGTCTTTGTTCGCAAACCTCTGGTATTCTGTGTATATATACTCAAACTATCGCCTAATGGAAAATACAACACTATAGTATTTAAAGTAAATGGCAAACAGAAGCAAGCACACGGCAGTACCAACAAAAAATAAGAGACACAGTTTAGAGTAACTAAGAAAATCAGAGAAAATATAATATGAGAGAGTTAGTGCATAAATTAGAAAAAGTAAATAAGGAAGCAAGAAGAGAATCAGCCGCCGATCATCTGAAGCGCAGACAAAGTCTTTATTGCCATGGCTGGAGAACCATCGTCTTTGCGTACGAACACAGTGCCTCCTTTGGACCATGTGTAACGAAACCCCAACTCCTTGCATCTGAGCCGCGCATGATGAAATAGGTTTTTATTGTGTAGTGTCAGGTGCTCATTGACGAAAATTCTTGTTGGAGACCCCGGAATACCCAGCTCGTCAGACATGAGACCACGTTTCCGTCTGATGGCGGTGACAAACATGTCACGGTGGACCGATTTATGAAATTTTACAACAATGGGCTTAGGTCGACCAGAGGCCGCATTTTTGGCGGTGACTCTTGTTGAAAAGTCTATATCCCCCGGTGTAAGCTGGATTTTCAAGCTTTTCGCAATCTTCACCGTGAGGTCGATCAGCGATTCATTTGATACTTGTGGCAACCCTGTCACCTCAATATTGTTACGACGTGCCCGCTGCTCGCTGTCGTTGATCTTTGCATCCATCTCAGTGATTTTGGATGTTAAATCTGTAACTGTCTTCTCCAAGGTGCTCATACTGACAAGCTTCGTCTCAATTTCACCAACTCTGGCGTCCATGAAGGTCATGGACTCCTTCAGGGAAGAAAGGTCACTCCTGATCGCCTTAATATCGGCTCCTACGGATGATAAAGCCGCCAGGTCCGCCCTAAGTGCATGGAGTTCAGCCATGATATTGTCTTCCATGGTTGTGCAAGAAGACGTTAGCTGAGCCTTTGATCTTGTGGATTTCATTGTCAATTTGCGAAATTCTCTTGCCTTTCACGTTTTGGAGCGTTTCGTCCAAATTTTTCTCTATAAAATTTTGAGGTTATCTTCCAAGTTTTGATGGTGACAAAATCTACCTTATTTGGAGCTTGGAGTAATTATTCCCAGACTGGAGATGAAATATCAAAGCAGACGACAAGCCATGAATCACAAAACACGAAAAAACAACTTCTGTCACAAAAAATATATATATTCTTGCCAATGATTGTTGCACAAAAATCTTCTGTCAAATATTTTTTTTTTTTTTCAAATATGTGTTGGTTTATCACTGAGTTATTACATAAAAAATATTTTAGGAAGTGCACACTGCAAGATATAACCAATTAAGTATAAACAACAGGTTAAATATCAACAAAATTATGGTTAAAAAGATTTTATTTGTAAGTACGCATTCAGCATTTGTAAGCGCGAACTACACGTGTTGGTTTGTGGGCATACATCTGAGAGCTTTAAATGAATATATCCTTGCAACTTAGATTATAGATTATAGAATATTAACATTTTTTTATTTCTTTATTTTTATTTTATAAATAGAGAGTGCTGCCACATCAGTCAGTTTTCCGTCTCCCCCCATTCCGCCGTAAGCTTGTCGTAATGCGGAAAGCGACCGACTAATATTTGAGCATATTTCCCCGCATGCCCACCACACCAGCCCATTATTAATTCCTGCAACAATGTTACTCGTTTTTACATCCAGCGCTTTGCATGGCGAGTGAACCTCAAACAGTACGAATTACATATTTAATCTAATCTAATCTAATCCAAGTTGCAAAATATATGTACCATTAAAGATTCACATTATATGAGAACTGCGAACAATAAAAAATTATGATATTTGAGATAATGATTGAATTTGATTCTGCCCAGTGTAACAAATCATTTGCTGTGTGCGATATAATGTAAATCTCACTTAATCCTTCGTAATTTTAATTGAAAAAGAATGATTTCGTGCAAACGCCGTCATCTCCAACAGGTGTTGTCGTTTTACAAGTTTATTTTTCTCAAAATCATCGCGTAAGGAGTTGACGGCGTTTGCATTTAAACGACTCATATGCACTTTCACAAACAGACATGCACAAGTTCGCGCTTAAACATGCCGCATTTTTTCCTACAATATAAAAACCCGAATCTCACATGGACATACACCCTGCAACTGTTGTCGACCTTCCCTGAAACAGGGGTGACATTGGCAAAGTGAACCATTTTCTACAGCATGGGTGGTCAGCCGCATACCAACCTATAAGTCAAAGAACATACACAAGAAATTTACGTTTTTTAAATCAGCAAATTAAAATACGTATGGACATCAAAAACTAACAGAAAACAAATTCTTATTTAAAAAACCCTAGCCGCCAACATCACAGAACAACCGCCACTTCTTTCTGTCCTTACACGTTTCTTTCATTAAAACTATCATAGTCTATGTTTCAAAGAGAAATAAAAATTTAAAGTTGATTTATGAAATGCATGCATTTTTTCTTTGAGTTTGAAATAAACGCCGAAACGGAAAACCATTTCTGACTCCAGATGATACTCACCAAAATGAATGATGCTTTTAGTAAGAACGGTTTAAAAGTGAATGCCAGTAAGACGAAAGTATTAGTGTTTGACAGGACTGAGGAATGCGAGGAAATTGAGATAAGACTGAATGAAACAAGAGTGGAGGTCGTGAAATAATTTGATTATCTGGGAAGCAAGTTTGAGTCGAATGGGAAATTGACGAAAGAATTGGAAAAGCGTGCTAGTAGAGGAAGAAGTGTAATGGGAACGATTGGAAGAATTGCAAGAAATAGGAAACTTACGAAGAATATGAGATTGGCGGTCCACAATGGTATATTGGTTCCGACATTGATGTATGGAAGTGAGGCGTGGACAGTTAATGAATGTGAGCTGAGTAAAGTATGTACGGTTGAAATGGCTTACCTGAGAGCAATGGCTGGAAAAACACTGAATGATAGAGTACGTAATGATTGGGTGATGAACGAGTGTGGTATAAAAGAGAATATGAGAATGAAAGTACAAAAAAGTACGATGAGATGGTTCGGACATCTCGAAAGAATGGATGATGAACGACTAACGAAGAAAGTGTACAAAGGAAATGTCAGAGGAAAGCGCGGAAGGGGAAGGCCGAGGAAAGAATGGTTAGACCAAATAGGTGAGATTGCGAAAGAATGGAACCTGCAGAGTGAAAATAAGAGAAGAGTATGTATGAAAAAGGTGATGAATATTGAGGAAATGAAAGTGGTTTGTAAGGACAGAAAAAAGTGGAGGCGCATCTGCGGAGGTACCGGCCACCCCTAGTGGAACGGCGGCAGGATACAGTACAGTACAGTACTCCCTCGGTGGCATTTGGTGCCAGTCTATCGGCATCGAATGCAAGCACTCTACCAACTGAGCTATCGACCGGACAGTTAACTTTTCTATAAGAGTTTTAGGCTTACACGGCCGGCTGATGATGCTGGAGTGAAGTTTTCCGGGATCTGTTGCCGTGGTCTGTGGGAGCTGGAGCTTTCGGACGTTTCGCCCATTTCTACGATGGGCTTCTTCAGCGTGAAGTATGATGATGATGAAGATCTTGATGAGAACTGTGATGTCAGTGTGTGTGCAATGAGGGCTTATATGTCTACCATTTTGCTTCTACAGCGTGTGTTTGTTGTTTTAAAAACAGTTCTCATCAAGATCTTCATCATCATCATACTTCACGCTGAAGAAGCCCATCAAATGGGCGAAACGTCCGGAAGCTCCAGCTCCCACAGACCCCGGCAACAGATCCCGGAAAACTCACTCCAGCAACTTTTCTATACTTGAAAATACCCGGGCTGGAAGTCTCATCCCCACGGTAATTCTTACCTACCGAATATCGGTAATATTTGTATGAAGACAAATCAGCTGTTCACTTGCGGCCATCTTCGATTGACAGGTCTTCATACAAATATTACCGATATTCGGTAAAAAAGAAATACCGTGGTGATGAGACTTCCAGCCCAGGCCTCAGCAGCCAAAATTGCAGATCAACCGTTAGTACTATTATTTTAAATCTACAGTTTTGCGAAACCGCGCTGCCAGAGGGTCTTCTCCTCCCTGGCAAGTTCTCGTCTCCCATTATTATAAATACACAGCCGCTAGTTTCTGATTTCATTCGCCCGCAAACGCGCGCTCACTTCGGATTCGATGCGAGGGAAACGACGTGTCCGAAGGCGGACCGACGCCATTCCAATCCCCGGTTACTTTTTATTATAATCCACATTGGTCGCACGTACTGGAATGTTATGATAGAATTTATAAAAAATTCTACTGCATGAGGGATATAAGGGTAGGAGGATATTGACGCAATGGGGCAGACTTCTGCAGAATCATTAGAGAATGAGACTCTTAGAGAATCTTTCACCGCCGCGTCAAGCCTGAAAGCGCCCTTGCAGTGACAGTAGTCACAAAACGGCGCTCTTCAAATCATCATCATCATCATCATCAATTGTCATACGCAATAGCTTCGACGACCGGTCTGTAGTCTAGTGGCTAACGCCACGGAATCATGAAGTGAAACCCGAGTTCGATTGCCAGCGGAGCACAAAAAATATGTCGGTTAATTTTCAAATTTGCTCTTCGCTGACTTATAGGCTAATATGAGGCTGGCCACCCATGCTTTATAAAATTATTTACTTTGCCAATGTCACCCTTGTTTCAGGGAAGGTCGGCAAGAGTAGCAGGGTGTATGTTTATTTGATATTTGGGTTTTGGGCTGTTGTAGGTTCACATGTGGCATGTGCAAGCGCGAACTTATACGTGTCTGCTTGTGAGAATGCATATAATATGAACCCCCAATCTTTGCAACAAAGAGTAGATTAGATAAGATCATATGAAAATTGTTGAAAAAGGTGTAAAAACCAATATCTGATCACTTTGCCACACCAGGCGGTCCCAAGGTTCAATCTTCGGAGAGGACTGTGGACGACCTTAAATAGGGTCCGCACCGAGCAAGCCTATTGCAACTCCTTGCTCCCCAGATGGGGATTAGCTCCATGTCCAGGGTGTGGCTGTGGGGCGGAGAACCAGACTGTCCAGCACATAGTGGAGGAGTGCCCCATCAGAAGTCTCCCTCCACGCCACGCCAGGAGCAGTGAAGTGGATGGAGGCTTGGATCTTCACCTCTGGCGCGGCCCAATGGCCATGAAATTTGTTGCGCTTGCCGGCCATACCCCAAGTAAAGCAAGTATTTGAGAATGGTGGTACGCATTAGCATCGACGACCGGTATGTAGTCTAGTGACTAACGCTACGGACTCGTGAAACAAAAGATTCGATTCGCAGCCTTTTCATCTGCCGAAATTTCTTGTTCACTAGCAGAAAGCATTCTCAAGGCTAGTTTTCAAACCGGCACGTGGTGGTCTTCGCGATCGCTTTCTGCTGGTGACTAACTGGAAGCAGCGAATAGAACATGGTCTAACCCGAAAATAACCAAAAACAATTTGTCATATTGCGCAGACCATAAAAGAGCCTTAAATGTCCGTTTATTTTTGAAGCATAGATTATAGTTTATAGAAATCCCTTGACAATCTAAGCAGGGGCTTCCAATCGCTGTGCATCCACCATAATCCCAGCGGACCTGAGAGTAACATCTCCCATCCCGAGGCACCTTTGCAATCAAAATGGCAAAAGGGAGGATGTGATTTTCGCTGTTGGCCATAAAAGTTATTTTAATTAATAAATAATAATATTTTTGAGGAAGTTTTTGGACTATGAAATAAACAAGTAACCCATTAAGCACCTTCTTTATTATTAAATTATTTATGTGATAAGGGAAACTCAATTGAATTGCTTGAAAACTGGCCCAAAAAAATTAAAAGGTTGTTACACATTTTTTTTGACCTATTTTCATACAATTACAATTTGAGTAAATAAACTAATGGATTATTCTGATTATTTGTATTTAATTTGTTTCTGACAGATACACTTGGATTGATTTATTGATTTTTTGTTGTTTTTTTTTTTTTTCTCTCTTTGTATTTGATTTGGTACACTCACTTTAGCTCTCTTTGGAAATTTACATAAAACATACATTCCTTCTTGTTTGTTTAATCCTCTTAATGGTTCATTTCTCAGAACATTATCTTACACTTGTCATTTTTCTAGTATTGGTAAATAAAGTTACTTTATAATTGTTCATAATTTTGTATTGTTCCTTGTTACGGGTTAAATTTACTTAAATTTATTCTTAGTAAATTTCCTACTCTTCACTTAACTATTTGTTTTTGTCCATATTGTTCTTAGTATACAACTTGATAAATTCACAAAGCTATTCTTTATAATTTTTCATATTTCTCCTAATTCTACTGTGTGTATAATATTCATTTTGCTTTATATAGTCTCCCATTATTTTAAGATTTCAGTTTCTCTGAGGATGGCCAAGAGGCCGAAACCGGTCACAACTCGTTATTTTTGTTTGTAACTAAATAAAAATAAATAAAGTAGAACTAAACAAAGTTTGTTATAATTTTTTAATAATGAATAAAAAAAGGTTTTCCTTAAAATTCTCATTCATAAAGCACAAAATACTTTCAAAAAAGCATATAAATTTTATGTCCAGACAGCGAAAATCGCATCCTCTCTTTTGACACACTGATTGTAAAGGCGAAGGGGACATAACAATGTCTGATATCTGCTATCGTATCCATGTCCGGCAGTCGACCTCAGGACATGACAGGAATAAACGTATTCTCAAATAATTCACAATAATCATGATATTAATTGGACAGATCGTATATTTTCAAAACATTTTTCATACAGGCTCTTATTTTATTATGACTCTGGATATTCCATACAATAACTGTAACTTTAACTCTGTCGCCATTCCGCTAGGGGTGGCCAGAGCCTCTGCAGAGTTGCCTCCATTTTTTCCCATCCTGACATACCTCTTTCAATTCCTTCATATCCATCACCTTTTTCATGCATTTTCTTCTTTTACGCTCACTTTGTATATTCCATTCTTTCACAATCTCCTCAATCTGATCACTCCATGCTTTTCTCGGTCGTCCCTTCCCTCTTTTTCCTTTCACACTTTCTTTGTATACATACTTTGTCAGTCTATCATCATTTATTCTTTCCACATGCCCAAACCATCTCATCACATTCTTTTGTACTTTAACTTTCACATCCTCTTTCAAATTACATTCTTTTTTTACCCATTCATTCCTAACTCTATCCCTCAAAGTTTTTCCTGTCATACTTCTCAAATGCTTCATTTCCACCGTTCGCAACATTCGCAATTTCGGATATTTGGTCCATCCATACCTTTCTCGGTCTTCCGCTACCTCTATGGAAAAGGTTATGACTGGAGGAAATGAAAGAAGTATGTAAGGACAGAAATAAATGGCGGTTGATCTGTAATGTTGGCGGCTAGGGTTTATTAAATTGGAGTTTTAATTTTTTTTCTGTTTTAGTTTTGATGCCCATAGATATTATTATTTATTGATTTATAAAATGTAATTTGTCGTGTATATTCCTTGACTTATAGGTTGGTATGCGGCTGACCACCTATGCTATAAAAATGGTTCACTTTGCCAATGTCACCCCTGTTTCAGGGAAGGACGGCATGTTGAAGTTCACATGAGGAATGTGCAAGCGCGAACTTCTACGTGTCTGGTTGTGGAAATGCATGCAATGTGAATCTCCAATGTAACATATCATTGCAACTTAGATTAGATTTGATTAGTATATAATTGGTTACAAAATTGGACTCTCTTTTTCGGATTTAAGCACTGATTCACAGATTTTAGAAATCGTGGATAAAACATTTTATTGAGTGTAACTCTTCATACAGGTAGAAAGTGAACTTATCATAAGGAAGTGCCCATGAAAACTACTAAACAGTAGGATTTTACAATTCTTTTTGTGTTTTCTCTCGTAGAAAATAGTAAAAAAGATGTATGTATCTGAGACACCCATGTTAGCTTAATACGTCACTGATTCAGTTTAACCTTATGGATATCGACATTTTTGTTTTGGAGATGATACAATGAAATAATAATAATAATATTAGGATGATTTATTTGGTGAGCGCTGTTTTTGTGTGTATCACACCTCAAGAGCCCTCTACTAGCTTGGTCGTCGCTGTAGAAAGCGCCAATTCTCAAGCAAGACCCAGTTGTTGTAAGGTTGGATGGACCTTTCAGTGACCGGTCTTTGATAAAGGTTTATGAATTTTTCAACTCAGCGAAGAGCACATTCGAAATATAAATGGTATATTTTTGTGCTCCGCCGGGATCCGAATCCACAACCTTCTATTTACGAGTCCGAAGTGTTGCCACTACGGACTACGGACCGGTCCAAGATGCCAACGACACGCGGTGTACCTGAGCGGTCACCCATCCAAGTACAGTCCGCGCCCAATGTTGCTTAACTTCGGTGATCTATGGGAACCGGTGCTTTCAACATGGCTAACGTCGTTGAATGGTGCCCTTAATAATTTAAATCTAAGTTGCAAAGATATGTATCATTTGAGATTCATATTAAATGCATTCCCACAAGCAGACTCGCATAATTTCGCGCTCACACATGCCGCATGTGGACCTACAATATAAAAACCTAATCTCAAATGAACATAAGCCCTGCAACTCTTGCCGACCTTAACAGGGTGACATTGGCAAAGTAAAGCCCTCACAATCACAAATGGGATATTTTATAAAGGTGCTGTTTTAATGCTCCCTTAGAAATGCCAACAGATTCTGAAACACTCACTCCAGGTGGCAGTCTGTTCCACTTCATCGGTCGGGCAATCCGGAAAGTCAAACGGAAGTGATGGCGTCACACATTTATCACAACGCAATAATAATATAATACTAATATTAGGATGATTTATTTAGTGAGCGCTGTTTTTGTGTAAATCACACCTCAAGAGCCCTCTGCGAGCTAAGTTATCACTTTAGAAAAAGCCAATTCTCATGCAAGGCTTAGTTGCTGCACGGCTGGATGGACCTGTGGTGACCGGTCTTTGGTATAAGTATATAAATTTTTCAACCCACAAAGATTATATTTGATTTTTTTTTCGTGTTCCGTTGGGATTCGAACCCATTATCTTTCATTTGCGAGACTGAAGCGCTAACCAGTAGACTACGGACTAGTCGTATTGTCTGTATTGTGCAATATATGCAGCTCTCTGTGGTCTCTTTATTCCAGGGTGCAGTTTAAATGCATACCACAGTGGACAATTTGCATTCCTAGCGCCAGTAACAGACAATGACCGGTCCGTAGTCTAGTGGTAACACTTCAGACTCGTAAATGGAAGGTTGTGGGTTGGAATACTGGCGGGAGACAAAAAAATACCATTTATATTTTCAAATTTGCTCTTCGTTGGGTTGAAAAATTCATAAAACCTTTACCAATGACCGATCACCAAAGGTCCATACAGCCTTACAGCAACTGGGTCTTGCTTGAGAATTGACGCTTTGTAGCGACGACGATCAAGCTCGTAAAAAGGTCGATAGCTCAATTGGTAGAATGCTTGCATTCCATGCCGAGAGCAAGGGTTCGATCTCAAAGGTTTACTCAGCCTTCACAAGAAATGAGAACCAGCCCCCTCCGGGAGCTGGAAAACTCCCACTTAAACTGAAAGTGGTTGGTGTGAGGCCACTAAGCTACACATATAGTGTAACTTCTTGCCTGCGTTATCCGCGAAGGGGATATGCAATGCATGTGGTGATTCGGGACCTATTTACTTTTACGGGTAAGGGGGCCGGCCTCACACCAACCACTTTCAGTTGAAGTGGAGGTTTCTCAGCTCCCGGGGGGGCTGGTTCTCGTTTCTTGTGAAGACTGAGAAAACCTTGAGATCGAACCCTTGCTCTCGGCATGGAATGCAAGCATTCTACCGACTTTTTTACGAGCTTGGTCGTCGTCGCTACAAAGCGCCAATTCTCAAGCAAGACCCAGTTGCTGTAAGGCTGGATGGACCTTTGGTGACCGGTCATTGGTAAAAGTTTATGAATTTTTCAACCCAGCAAAGAGCAAGTTTGAAAATATAAATGGTATATTTTTTGTGCTCCACCGGGATTCCAACCCACATCCTTCCATTCAGAATCCGAATTGTTACCACTGAACTGCGGACCGGTCGTAGTCAAGGAATTATAAAAGAGAAATCGACCGGGCAATAATATTATTCACATTATTTCTCTTGAAGTATTGTTATTCAATTAACCAATAATTTCTCATAAAATGTGCATCCTACCCTCACGTCACATCAGTGTCAAGATAACAATCATGTGATCAAGTCGTGTCTGTGAAATAATGGACTTCATTTTGTGTAAATACCTGACTTCCTCTCACAAGATGGGAGTGATTATTTATCAAAGTATGTGTGGTGAACATCACCCAAGAAACTTTTTCATCACCAAAACCTCCCAGGTAAGTCAAATACTGTTATTTATATCAATGAGGTCTGTACAGGAATTGTGTCGTCAGCCAGCTAGTTTGCTAGGGAAAATACATACAAATACATGGTTATTGGTTGCTTAAGACGACAGCCTCATACAAGACTGACGTCTGTTCGCCGATAAAAAGGTTTGAAATTCAAAAATGTTCCGAGGCTTGCATTCAATCTAATTTACATAATATATTTGTAGAAAAAAATATTTTTATTATTTTATTATATTTTTTTCATGGCATATCTAGCATAATTTCTAAAGTTTCTAAATTACTGTTTTATTAGTTTTTTGCATTTTGAAAATAATATGTTTTTTTATGAAAAGAAAACCTTTCATACAAGCACTGACATCTGACGGTAGAAACCTGAAACATTTTCCAATTTCAGTTTCGTTACAAATTTCCCAGCATTAATATTTCATTTATAAAATGCCGCATAATTACCTAACCCAGCATGCATTCACACACGCCAACTTTATACGCATGGCAATACCGTTCCAAATTCAAATTTTACACTAAAACAAAACGCGTCAGAAAAATTATTTGTCATTTGAGTATGTTGTCAAAATTTTCGTGTCTCATAAGACTTATCTATCAAATGTATAGTTAAATTAAAGTTTGTTTCTTAAAATTTAAAGTGATTTTAAATTCAAAATGGGGCACTCTGATATTGTGAGTATAGACCCTTCAGGAAGTGCTGGATCGAACCAAACAAACGCAGAGTTTTTCAGCCCCAAAACATCAGAAGAAACTTCAAAAAACAAGTCTAGAGACGGACCACATATTTCATGCCGTCCAAATCCAATATACAACTGTACACCTCATCCAAAATGCAGATGCAAAACCTCGTACACCAAAGAACACTCAATCCCAAGAAAGGTTCCTTGTTTTTGTCCACCTTGCAATTGCAGCGGTGCTAAAATTGCGGAAGGTCCTCAAATTATCGATGAAGAAAATGGAGAAAAGGTTGAGGAAGCCGAGAACCTCGAGAAACCGAAAGTTTCGTCTGGAATTGGATGCAAGGGTCCTAGGAAAGGATGCAGGATCTGCGGTCCACCTCCTTGCTTCGCTCCACCTTCCATGACGCCGTCTCCTCTCTGTTATTCTTTTCCAGGAGTGAGTCAAGAGAATCCATGCAAGGAGTTGGGGCCTCAGAGACAAATCATTGTTTACAGTTGCTATACGGATGCCCAGTAAAAAAAATTAAAAGAAAAAGCAATTTTTATCATAAAAAAAAATAAGTATTTTTTTTTACGTATTTACTAACTTTTATATATTTGACTTAATAATTGTAGAAATTTTGAGGTGGTTTTAATTTACGTTTGTTAATATAATTAAATGTACAAAAATATATATTAAAAAAATTGAAACCCCTGCATTTTTTATACTTTCAAATGAAACCATTTTTGTATATAATAGAAAATAAATTCAAAAGTATGGTCTTTTGCGTACCTAATCAAAACGACTAAGAAAAAGATTTTCCGATTTTACAATAGATGGATGTTTTCTTTTTGTCAATAAAAAAGGTAGGTACTTAATATATAAATTATATATACCTAAACTGAAATTCAAAATTTTATTTCATTTTTCAAAATGAAAACAAAAACAACTCAAAACCAAATTGAAAATAAAATACTTTTTCATTCGCTTGGTAATTTTTCGAGGGTAAACTCCAAATTATCGTATCTACTCTCGTATTTTTTTTAATAAAATAAAAATCTGCAATTCATTATTGTGATCATCAAGGGATTTTCAAGTGCCGACAAAAGGTGAAATATTTACAAAATTACAATATTCTAGAGAAAATTAGATTTTCTTCAAAGAAAATCAGCTATTTCTGAAGAAAATCACCTAATTCTTAATAAAATCAGTTACTTCCCAAAAAAATCAGCTACTTCCAAGAAAATCAGCTGCTTTTCAATAAAATCAGCTACTTCTGAAGAAAATCAGCTACTTCTCAAGAAAATCAGCTCCCATCTGAAGAAAATCAGCTACTTCTGAAAGGAATCAGCTAATTCTGAAGAAAACCACTTCTTTTAGAAGAAAACCAACTTTTTTTCAAGAGAATAAGCTCTGATTTAAAAAAAATCATCATTGTGAAGAAAACCGCAATCTTTAAAGAAAATTCTCATTCTTCGGAGTGAACAAGCCAACTGTGAAGATGTGCGACCCCTGCTGTCCCCCCCGCATGGTCTGCTGTCCCCCGAGGCCTCGCTGTCCCCCCGTTTGCTGTCCCCCCAAGAACTGCTGTCCCCCGCCTTGCTGTCCCCCGCCTTGCTGTCCCGTCCCCTGCTGCACCCAGGCCCCCCCTTACTGCCCAGACCCTTGCTGCTCCCCCTGCCCCCCTCCTAGAGATATCATCGTGTACAGTTGCTATACGGACGCCCAGTAACAACAACTGCCCTCATCATCTCCTAAAGGCATTGCCTTAATGTGCCGACCATCTATCTATCTCTATTCATTTCCATTCTCTTGTGAAAACAGTGCTTTCTTGTCCCAGCCATCTATCTATCTCTGTTGGTAGCCATCCTCTTGTAAAGGCAGTGCCTTGTTGTGCCAGCCATCTGTCTCTGTTGGTTGCCATCCTCTTGTAAAGGCAGTGCTTTCTTGTCCCAGCCATCTGTCTATTTTGGTTGCCATCCTCTTGAGCTGCAAATGGGACGAGACATCCATGAGCCGCTTCAAATCCTGAAAATACAAAGTTCTTGGGCGAACTCTTGGTTTTTCCTTCACAGATGTTGCTTGGTTAAATTCTTTGTAATGTCAATGCTCGGCTTTTTTGTTAATTTTTCATGTTAAATTACAGCATTTTTAGCTTTCCAAATTCATTGTTTTAGGTTGGAAAATATGGAAAAAATGTATTATTTTCAAATTTGATATTTAAAATTGGATTATTGTGTACAAGCTTTTGTGAAAATAAAATATTTTGTTTCGAGATTACAAATGTTTGTTTTATTTCTGTTACTGAAACTCAATGGACTCGACACAAATTTAACAGACAATAAAAAAATCGCAGAACGCATCACATTAGTCATTCAGCAGCTCCAATGGAATGGTAATTCACTCAGCACAAAATTGAAAACATAGTTCTTTTCGGCGGTCAATGTCTTTGTGAATAGTGTAAGTACTTAACAACCAATAACAACAACAAAAATGCATTTTCCCGAGACGTGTGATTTTTGTTTTGACAATGAGGTCTGCCTTGAATTAGCAGACAGTAATGTGTCGTTACCCGGCTGGGTTGCTAGGTAAAAGGCAAAAAATGGTTCACTTTGCCAATGTCACCCCTGTTTCAGGGAAGGTAAAAGTGTGTGTTCATTTGAGGTTTGATTTTAATTTGTTAGTACACATTCAGCATTTGTAAGCGCGAACTTTCACGTGTCTGTTTGCGTCGGCATGCATTTGATCCTTATGAGTTTTATGCATCGATCTAAATAAAATATCATTTATATCGATGGTTTTATGTGTTAATGTATCTTTGCAACTTAGGTTATTGATTATTATTATAGGTTGCCAAGGACGACAATCCAATACTAGAATGACGATTATCATGTGATATTTTTTTCATGTGCCGTTTTAGGTACCTATGTATGTTTTGTCATGTGATTTTTGTGTTGTGATGCTTTGTCATTGTAATGTGTTGTCGTGTGATGTATTGTCATTTTGATGTCATGTCATGTGTCGTTATGTCATGTGTCGTTATGTCATGTGTTATTTTGTCACTGTGTCGCTCTATCATGGAACCATCTGCCTAACACGCATACCACAATCATAACACATACGTTGGCACTCCCTCACTCCTCTCTTTAAGCTTGTTCATCAAGAACACAGCCCATGACGACACTTTCCCCAAGATGCCGTCTTCGTATCCGTAGCCATTAAACGTTGAAGACAAAGAGTTTCCGTCTTCAAACCCTCCATCAATATTTGGAGACTCATCAGTCTGCAGATACTCCAAATCCTCGTTCCCATCCCAACCCTCCTGGTAATCAAACGCATCGTCTTCCACGTCATTCAATTCCTGGGGAAACCAGCGTCTTCCCTCCTGTCCAAATCGTTTGAACTTTCTTTGTCTCCATCGACTTTAGTTAAATCTCCTTCTATTGCATCTGTGTGTTGGGTTTCATCATTGCTTTGTCCAGAATGTAGGCTAGGTTCTTGTAAAGACGATCCGAAATAAATACACGACGCAATCAAGAGCAAGGAGATTGTCCAACTTTTATATCCTGCTTTCTGGAAACAAAAAATATGTACATTATAATAATGTTGCGAATAAGTAATTGTGTGAGTCTGTGAATTCTCTAGACGTAGGTCTTACAGCAACTGGATCTTGCTTGAAAATTGGCGCTTTGTAGCGACGACGATCTAAATCTAAATCTAAATCTAAGATGCAAAGATATGTATCATTTGAGATTCATATTAAATGCATTCCCACAAGCAGACACGCATAATTTCACGCTTACACATGCCGCATGTGGACCTACAATATAAAAAACCCAATCTCAAATGAACTTAAGCCCAGCAACTCTTGCCGACCTTCCCTGAAGCAGGGGTGACATTGGCAAAGTGTACCATTTTTTACAGTATGGGTGGTCAGCCTCATACCATTAAGCTCGTAAAAAGGTCGATAGCTCAATTGGTAGAATGCTTGCATTCCACGCCGAGAGCAAGGGTTCGATCTCAAAGGTTTACTCAGCCTTCACAAGAAGCCCTCCCGGGAGCTGGGAAACCCCCCCTTCAACTGAAAGTGGTTGGTGTGAGGCCGGCCATCTTACCTGTAAAAATAAATAGGTTCCGAAGCGCCACATGCGACCCCTTCGGGGAAACGCAGGCAAGAAGTTAACTATATGTGTAGCTTAGTTGCGTTTCGTAGGTGCTTAAATAATTTGATTTGTATTTGTTCTAAATTGTGCGAGTGCTTACTCAAATATTCTAATTAGAATATTCTGGCGAGGTCTCGCATGTGCCAGTCCCTAGTATTTCGAGAATAACTCTTATTCTCACCTATAAATAGAGACCGAGATACTGTGCAGCCAGACTTGTATGTAAGCTGTTGAGCCATACGGTTCAAAAGCCACTCTGTGTACGTACCATGTGTAGACCCAAATAAATTGTAATTTTTATTAACTTGAACCCGGTAAAATCATGAGAATATGTATAATGAGTTCTATACATTTGGCATTGAAAAAAAAAGTTGTGACGTCACACGGCCAAATTGTTAGGCAAAAACTGTCTTCTGTTTTTTTTATTATTTGCCAAAGACCCTATTTTCAGAGATGCATTCCTTGACTTATAGGTTGGTATGAGACTGACCACCCATACTGTAAACAATGGTTCACTTTGCCAATGTCGCCCCTGTTTCAGGGAAGGTCGGCAAGAGTTGCAGGGCTTATGTTCATTTGAGATTGGGTTTTTTATACTGTAAGTCCACATGCGGCAAGTGTGAGCCCGAAATTATGCATGTCTGCTTGTGGGAATGCATTTAATATGCATCTCAAATGATAGCTTAGATTTAGATTTAGATTCATTGACTTATAGGTTGGTATGAGGCTGACCACCCATACTGTAAAAAATGGTTCACTTTGCCAATGTCACCCCTGTTTCAGGGAAGGTCGGCAAAAGTTGTGAGGCTTATGTTCATTTGAGGTTTGGATTTTATTTGTAAGTACACATTCAGCATTTGTAAGCGCGAACTACACTTGTTGGTTTGTGGGCATGCATCTGAGAGCTTTAAATGAATATATCCTTGCAACTTAGATTATAGATTATAGATTATAGATTCATGATCAAAGATTGAACTGAAGTTTTCTTAATTAGTTGACTTTCAAATGTGATATTGAACTCAGAAAGGTAGTTATATAAAGCAATAAAGAATAATTAAAAATTCTAAATAAATTGTATTTGGTTACGGGGCGAGTAGAATTTATTTATGTACGACCGATTTCGTACACAATATTTACTTCTTCAGGCAAAAAATATTATTTACATCGGCGTGTAACCACATACAATTTATTTTGAATTATTAATAAGTTTGGAACATTTCTTAAATCGAAACTTTTTCTCGGCTAGCAAACGTCAGTCTTGTAGAGGACTGCCGTCCTTAGGAACTAATAACAAAACATTTGTTTGCCTTTTCCTTAGCAAACCAGCCGGATGACGACACAATATTGTTTATGTCAATTCACGTGCGGACTTCATGATTTTAAAATGAAGGGTTACAAAGTAGATGATTATTAATGATATTAATGATGATTAATTAATGAATAAAGAATATCTGATTCTCACTTACCATTTTTTGTATTATTTGTAAAACTCCCTCCGTTGTTATTTTTGTGTATTTTTATCACAATAAGGCAGGGACCATTAAACGTCCAATCCACTGATATCTGTTGAAGTTTGTGAGTA
This sequence comes from Agapetus fuscipes, assembly GCA_951799405.1. Taxonomy (NCBI): domain Eukaryota; kingdom Metazoa; phylum Arthropoda; class Insecta; order Trichoptera; family Glossosomatidae; genus Agapetus; species Agapetus fuscipes. The sequence continues at coordinate 16,380,523 of OX637348.1, forward strand.
CGTATCAGATAACGGGCGGATTATGGAGCTTGGCTATAGGTAAGTAGGTACATTTTTACTAAGCATGAAAACATGAAATATTACAAATTCTATACTATCTGTCACTTTTCCTCGTTTTGGCGGTCAAAATATCGTCCCCTTAGTGCTTGTTTGTCTTATCTCAATCAGAGGTAACTTCTAGGGATGGGCCGAAGTTCGTTTTACATTCAGCTTAACCGAATTTCGGCAGTTTGAACCGAACTTCGGAATTCGGCCGAAATACGGTTCAAATGCCGAACTTTCGGTGTAAGAAAACGTAAAATAAAATACCTACTTGCATCACGTTAAAAAAAACGCAACGCAACTAAGCTACACACATAGTGTAACTTCTTGCCGCGTTATCCCCGAAGGGGTCGCATGTGGCGAGTTGAACCTATTTATTTTTACAGGTAAGGGGGCCGGCCTTACGCCAACCACTTCAGTTGAAGTAGAGGTTTCCCAGCTCCTGAGAGGGCTGGTACTCATTTCTTGTGAAGGCCGAGTAAACCTTGCCGGTATTTTTGTTGTTGACTGTTATAATTGGACGTCAAAGTGTCTTTTTAAACGGTATAAAAAAAATAGGCCTTTATATACTCGCTCATGGTCATTTATCTTAGTATGAACAAGGAAAAATTAATAATAATATTAATATTAGGATGATTTCTTTGGTGAGCGCTGTTTTTTGTGTGAATTACACCTCAAGAGCCCTGTATACAATTTGATACAAATTAAAATTTATTCTGCTCGTGAAATGTGCTCCCGAGAAAGCGCGTAGATATTGAACCGAAGTTCGGCCGATTTTTTTATTTTAACCGAATGTTTGGCTGAAGTTCGTATTCGGTTCGAACCACATTCGGTCCATCCCTAGTAATTTCAAATGAGCAATGTTTTTGAACAGTCCGGTCGATAGCTCTGTTGAAATAATGCCTGCATTCCATTCCGAGAGCTCGGGTTCGAATCCCACTAAGATTATCAGAAATAATTTCAAACCTCAAAATAAAGCACCGGCAAGGCTTACTCAGCCTTCCCAATAAATGAGGAACAGCTCTCAAAGGAAGCTGTTACTCTCATTTCAACTGAAGGGATTGGCGTAAGGCTGGCCCTCTTACCTGTAAAAATAAATCGGTTCCACTCGCTACATGCGAAACCCTTCGGGGATAACGCAGCAATAAGTTGCACAATATGTGTAGCTTGGTTGCGGTTGCAGTAATGTTTGTATGTGTACTGGACCAATATGTCTTATGAAAACAGGAATTGATTTTAAAAATATTTAAAACAACTCTCATATCGATACCTTAAAGGTAAAACTGAATAAGTGACATATTTGATATTAAGCAAATATTTATCAGGTACCTAAATGCACGTTTTTTTTCTATTTTGTATAAGAGAAAACACTGCTAAAGTGTAAAAATCGTGTAGTAAAAAAAATCTCATGAGCACTTCCTGATAGATAGTTCACTTACTATGAGAAGTTACACACAATTAAATGTTTTATGCACGGTTTTTCAAAAATGTGAATCAGCACTTATTCAGTTTTAACTTATAGATGGCGATTTTATCGTGTTTTACGTTGTTTTCTCAGCTCAGATTGTGTAGAATGTGATTCTTAATACAATTTCATTGAAAAGTCATTTTTTAATCAAATGGTTGATAAGCCAAACAAGCACTGGGGCACGATGTGTGACATAAAGTAAGTATTATGATGGGAGATGAACTTTGTAATGTTTTCACAGCATAAAAGAACATTAGCATATTTTTTTGGACTACGAATGATGCAAATAAGTAAAAAAGAAAATATTTACTAGGTTATTTTTGTGCGTAGTGTGAAATCATTGAATATCAACGCTATAATAATAAATTAGGATTATTTATTTGATGAGCGCTGTTTTTGAGTGTATCACACTTCAAGAGCCCTCTGCGAGCTTGGTCGTCGCTGTAGAAAGCGCCAATTCTCAAGCAAGACCCAGTTGTTGTAAGGTTGGATAGACCTTTCAGTGACCGGTCTTTGGTAAAGGTTTTATGATTTTTTCAAACCAGCGAAGAGCACATTTGCAAATATAAATAATATACTTTTTGTGCTCCGCCGGGATTCGAATCCACAACGTTCCACTTACGAGTCCGAAGTGTTGCCACTGGACTATGGACCGGTCCAAGAAATGCCAACAACACGCGGTGTACCTGAGCGGTCACCCATCCAGGTAGCATCCGCGCCCAATGTTGCTTAACTTCGGTGATCTGATGAGAACCGGTGCTTTCAACATGGTATCGTCGTTAACATGCTATGTTTGGTAAATATAGGACTCTAGGAATTAGGTAACAAATCGCCGCATGCGACCTTCCGGGATAACCCAGGCAAGAAGTTGCACAATATGTCTAGTTTATTTACGTTGTGTTGCGTTGCGATGTCTCATACATCGGTATTTTAGGAGTATGGGTTGTCAGCCTCATACCAACTAATAAGTCAAGTCACCTCAATACTTGCTGGCATGGTCGAGCAGATAAGGCGTCGTCACTCGAATTTGCGTCATTGAAACAAGCGCATGTTCAAACCCCGCCTGCACCGTGTCATATCGACGATAATTTTGACCCTGTTCAAGAGATGTCATTGGGTAAGTATCAATTAATAATTCATTAAAATATTGAGTTATTAATTGACAATGTACATTGTACCTGTTTCTGGCCAGGCCAAATATGATGGTCAATTCCTCTTCACAAATATATTTAATATCTTAACTTGTTTTGCCTGGCCAGAAATATATATAAATAATATAGGTATACATTTAAGAAAAGGATTTTCCCAAAAAGCAATAAAAACTAAATGAATAACTGCATCAATAAAGATAATATATGAAACATCGTAAAAGCGGCATGAGGGAGTTGGTAACCGAATTAATTTCATTTGTTAGTAAATAAAACGGTAATCATCCAAAAATTATAAATCAATAAACAAAAGATAATTTGTTCATTCTGCTATAAATCATTTATTCTTATATTGCACTTATTTGTACGCGGGAGAAAATGATAAAAAAAACTGTGAAATGGTATAAAATGGAGGAGTTTACAAAAGTAATTCATTCTGGTCTGCTGGATTCAATTGAAGGTAAGAAATAATACAAACTAAAAACTTTAAAATACAAATTAAATACTCGTAATGTAGTGGAACTGTAACCAGCCTTCATTCCGTTAAAGGGTTGCTAGAACCTTCACAGATTCGTTCACTTTGTTCCATTTTGTTCTATCCTTGCACACTGCTTTCATTTCCTCGACATTCATCAATCGCTGAATGCATTTTCTTCTCTTTATTTCACTCTAAAAGTTAGAATCATTTGCAAACTCACTTATTTCGTCAATCCATTTTTCCATCAATCAACCAACAGTCAGCAAGCCAAGCAATTTAATCGTATTTTTTCATGACATGTTAAATAACCGTAGACTCAACACACATTCTTGTTGTACTCTCTTAAAAAAAGATCGTTCGCTACGCATCATATACGAACACCTGAGTTTTTATTTTAGTTCGCGTACCTCACAATAATCTTTGCAACTCCTTCATCCTTTTTTCTTGCTCCAAGCCCATTTAAATCACATTTTTTTATAACATGTTAAATAGTCATGGACCCAACACAGATATTTGTCTTACTCACTTAAAAAAAACATATGCTACACATCTTGTACGATCACCAAAGTATTTTTTAAAGTTGACATATAATCTTTCCACCACCTGCATCTTTTTTTCATTCATCCATCTTAGAAGCTCAACTTATCACGTATGGGGTAGTCGGTGGGGAATATGCAAGTCACAAATAATGGCATCACTTGCATTGTTTCCAGATTAACCATGAAATTCCTGTGTGTTTTCCTGCTGATCGGCGCCTGCGCTGCCGCCCCCAGCTCCCTGCTGCGCCCCGCCGTGGACAACAGTCCCCTGCTGAAGCCAGCAGTGGAGGACAACCTGGCCAACATGCACGACCTCGCCAGACCCATGCGACCCAACTTCAACGACCTCTTCAACGAGCCCTCCGCCAACGTGCACGACATCGTCAGGCCCCACAAGCCCAACATCAACGACATCATCGCTCCAGTCGCTCCAGTGGCTCCCATCGTCGAGGAGACTCCAGCTGAGAACAAGCTGCCCATCGTGCAGATCATCCTGAACGTCGCCGATCCATCCTTGGTGCAAATCATCGGGCCGGAAGACGAGCTGAAG